>CM040126.1:57575408-58095590 GCA_022559845.1 Amorphophallus konjac
TTCGAATAGCTCTTCCTCTTCGTCGCTCCATGTAGCGACCATTGCCTTCGGCTTCCTGAATTTTTCCTTCTTGAACTTCTTCTTTAGATCTGGACACTCTCCTCTCATGTGTCCGGGCTTCTTGCATTCATAGCAAATGACGTTGTTGGGCTTGCTTGACTCGCCCTTGGTTTGAATGGGCTTCCTTTGCCCCTTTTTGAAGTTGTCTTAGAAATTCCTCTTCTTTCTCAAAAATCTTCTTACTTGGTGAGTTATCATGGCCAAGTCTTCTTCTTCATTGCTTCCCTCGCTGGATTCTTCTTCCTGAAAGTCTTCATCAGATTGATGAGCTTTCAATCCAATCACTTTCTTCTTCTTCGTGTCTTCCTCGGCTGTTCTCTTCATGTTTATCTCATAGGTCATGAGTGACCCTATGAGCTCATCCAAAGTGAGTGTGGACATATTTTTTGAATCCTCATTTATTGTGGTTTTTGTATGCCACGCCGATGGAAGTGATCTCAACACTTTCCTTACGAGCTCGGAATTAGTGTATTCTTTTTCGAGACTCTTGAGACCATTAGTAATCTCAGTTAACCTTGCGAACATTCCAGAGATAGATTCTTCAATTTTCATCTTGAATAGCTCGTAGTCTCTGACGAGTAGGTTGGACTTGGTCTCCTTGACCTCGGAGGTTCCCCCGTATATGAGACGCAACTTGTCTCATATTTCCTTCGCTGAACTGCACATGGATACACGAGAAAACTCATTAGGATGTATAGGACATTGCATAATATTCATAGCATTAAAATTTACAGTGAATTTCTTAATTTCCTCAGGTGTCCATTTCTCTTCATCGTCAGAGAGTTTGTAAGGACCCTTGTCCACAACTCTCCAGATCTCATACTCCTGGGCTCTCAGGAAAACAAGCATTCTATTTTTCCAATAGGAGTAATTTGAGCCATCGAAGTATGGAGGACGATGAATGGAGTGACCCTCAGGCATCAAACCCTTGTTTGCCATTGATCTGAATCTTACTCTAGATCGTTAGATCTGAAAGAAAAAGAGTCTTACCTCTGCTACTAATTGAAGTCACGCGATCAATGACACCCAAGAGGGGGGGTGAATTGGGTGATTACAGATTTTAAAAAACTTTTACCCGATTTAAAACACGTATTAAGAGCAAGCAACAAACAAGTAGAGATCTGATTGATTACAAAAAGAATCTGGCTAAATCAACCCCTACAGTAGTTCTTTGGTACCAGGCGGAGTCCGGGAATCCAAAGAATCTCTCACACAAGGTATTTTCTTCCCGACAGGACTGACCTTGTCGATCAGAAACTACCTTTTGATATACCAGAGATCTCTGGTAAAGAGGTTAATAAAGCTAGATCTAAACAAAGAAACTAGATGATGATGTAATATGCAAAAGAGCTAGAGCAGAATTGGAGGTAGAAGATAAGGAGCAAACCATACAGAAGACCACAATTTTTAGGTGGTTCGGATGCAACAACTGCAACCTACGTCTATCTCTCACCGACTGTAAGGATTCACACACTATCTTGTAGAAGGTTACAAGATCAAAGCACACACACACACACTCGTGTGAGTTCAAAACTCTCACGAAGGTGCACAAGCACCGAATCACAAAGAAAAGTGAAGAACAAGGAGATCACTCTCACACACACACGGATCTACATAGATCCACACACACACACAGGCATTTCAAAATTACAAGAACACACAATTAAATCCCAGCAAGATTGGAATGAGAAGATAGAAAATGAAGACACAGATTCAAGCTCCCCCTTAGTGGATGAAGATGGTATTGGATGAAGCTAGCTCCCAACTCGATCTTCACTTGAATGGTCTGCAAATCAGCTTGAGAAGCTTGCACTTAGATGAAGAACTTCTTGCACAAAACACTGTTCACAAAGCTACAGTGCACCTCTCCTTCTCCTTTTATGGCCTCCCTTGTTCTTGCTTCAATTCACTTTGGTTTTTGACCCCAATGAGATTATTTATAGATCTTGGGTGGTCAAGAGACATGCCACATACCGGATCCACAAATTATGGTGAATCTGGTGACTTTTGGATTAAACAAACCCAATGAAGAGGGCTTCCCACGTTGTAGAAAACAAAGTCAAAAAGGGCTGCATCTAGATTGGCGGTCGACCAGTATCATGAGGCGGTCGACCAGAATTTTACAGGAAATGGCCCGTTCGTTGCTGGGAAAATCGGTCGACCGGCCCTGGCTGGCGGTCGACCACTGGTAGGAATTCCTGTAAAAAATAAAGAAGTTAGCCAATGCAATATAATACATGAACAAATCAGTTTATGGCTACCTTGTTCCAATCAAGGTGAGTGGGTTTAAGCTTAGCCTGGGCGGTTTAGAAACCAAAATGGATTTATGCATTTGGAAGGGATTAAGCATTTGAACATAGTGCATGATGAACTTAGGCTTTGAATGCATATGAAAGTTGAACTTGATTGTTAATAGATAGCACGTGATAGAACGTACGTCCTGGGTTTTGTTATCATCAAAATCACTTGAATATACTCAACAATTTTTACTTTTGAGTTAGAAGGAAGAAGAGGGAAAGGAAAACTTGTCAACACCCCCCCTTTTTTTGGCGATCACAGTGGGATGCCTATTGCCCATCATGCTTCTGATTTTACTGATCTGCTCCTGTTGTGTGGTTGCATAAGTTGATTAGTCCATTTGGGTGTGCCATTTCCGTTGTTGCTATTTTCTATTCCCGGGGTTGTGCGCGGTCTTCTGGAAGGCCGTTTACATATTCAGGCGGTCTGTCGATAGACCGTCCACTGTTGCCTCAGGTACGTTTTGGCTATTTCGATTTCTGTGATTTGCTATGATTACACGGCCTTGTCAGGGCCATCTCACAGGTTTCACGGTCTGATGTTAGACCGCCCAGTTTGCTCAGGTATGCTCCAGTTCCTGTTGTTCCCGCTCATTTCCATTTAGTTTTTTTTTTTGCTGCTCCGTGTATGTTAGCGGTCTTGTCCAGGGTCGTCTACGCCCCTTGCGCGGTCTCCCATCAGACCGTTTATCCTGCTACAGTGCACCCGAGGTTGATATTTTGTGCATTATTTCATATCATTTCATGATTGTTTTGGTGCTTTCCATCTCCCCCGGTTGTTATTCATTTTTGCATGGTTATTGCCACATATTGTCATATTGTTTGATCATTGATTGTTAGCTTTAGGTTAGACTTTGCATGCACTCCGGTGCACATAGGATTCATCCATTCTATCATACTAGTTGCATTCCTACCTTGGTAGGGGATCCTCTCGTCTCCATATTCCTTAGAGCCGACTAGGTGACCTTACCCGGGACCTCCGTAAGCCCCCGTGAGCCGTGGATTCCCACACGGACGCCGGGTAGGTTGTACCTTATCACCCCCAGTCCAGGTTACATCCGTGAGAGAGAGTACACGTAGAGTCAGCCAAGTCCCCATTACACTCCTACTAGGAACCTTATTGTTGAGAGAACCTCATTTAATTCAATTCATTAAGGTTCTAAAAGGGGAACATAAAGAAACTTACGTGCATCATCATAACTTGGTTGATAATTGGTTGCCTCTCATCTCCTCTTTGATTATGCATGTTTGTTAGCTATCTCTAGTTAGGTGTTTATTAGGTGTTATATTCTAGTTTCAGGGTGTCCGTTGCATGTGGAGTTGCTTCACACCCTCAGGATCTTCTCCTAGGGGCAATTCCTTATTAATTTCCTACCACAATCCCTTGTTTGATTCCCCTTCCACCATGTCTTCTTATGATTTCTCTCAGGCCTGTGAGGATTCCCTTCCTCAGGGATTGTTAGAGGACATGCCCCGGGTCGCGCACATGCAAGGAGGAGAGGGGACCGCCCCTCCTCTCCCATCTATTGTTATTGTGGGTGCTCAACCCTCCCATTCTGATTCCTCCTCTCAGAACTCGGTCAACCAAATCCTTCATATGATGGCCCAGTTAGATCCAACTCAGCTTCACATCCTCCATCAAGCTTTGCAGGGGCCTGACGCCCTGTCTTCCGTTTCTCCTCATGGCATGTCTGCTGCCGCCACTTCATCTCCCATTGTTGGGTTAGGGGCTGCTTCTGCTGCACCTATTGATCTTACTCCTGTCCACCCCCGGACCCTCCGATTTCCTAGTATGGAAGTGGGCCAAACTTCTAGCTCGGCCCATCAGATTTTTGATAAGGGAAAGACCCAGATCCCTTTGTCTTCTTATCCAGATCCTTATATCACCACTCCTCCAGCGCCGTAGGCTCTCGTGGCCCCGGCTGATTTTGTTCATCTTCAATTAGGGGCTGCCCAGCTAGCTTATGCGGATATGGGCCTTTCCTTGGCCCATTATCCTTCTTACGGGCTCCCCCCTCCATCGGTCTATCCTTCGGCCCCATACGTCGGGTCTGCTCTCTCAATTTTGCCTCCTCCATCCTGGGAACGGGAACTCCTTGATAAGTGGGCTGACATGCAGTAGCAACTCGACCTCCTTCACAAACGGGTCGGCCCACAATCCCTTGCTGACATCCCCGTTCCCAATTTCAGTGATATTCATTTTCCTCCCCAGTCGGAGCTCCCCACGTACCGCATGTATGATGAGAATGGCAATCCCTTTATTCATATAAGGGAGTTCTTATACGAGTCGGTGCAGTTTCAGCATGACGACCGCCTCATGGCGTATCTTTTCCACCGCTCGTTACATGGGGTAGCATTGGAATGGTTCTACACTCTACCGTTGGAGGAGGTAGAGAGTTTTAAGGTGGTCAAAGAAAAGTTTATACAGAGGTTCCAAGACCGGGTGGGCCTGGAATATTGTTTTACTGATTTACTGGCCGAGAAGATGAAGGCCGATGAAGACTTTGTAACTTATGCTGACAGATGGAGGCAGATCGCCTCCCGTGTGCCCGGGCAGATTCCGGAAGAAGAGAAAGTAAAGATGTTAATCTCCAATGCCACACCCACGTTCCAGAATATCTTAGCAATGAATGATATTTCCAACATGCACCAGTTGTACAGTAGGGCCCGATTTATACATACCCAATTTAAGGACTCCCCCATTCATTCCTTGTTTGAGGACCAGAAGCCCAAAACCACCAGAAAACCTCAAGGCCCAGTCACTGAAGGGGTCCAGACAAACGAACAGGTGCAGGTTGTCCACTTTCCCAATCAATCCGCTCTACCACGCTTCCAGCAACCTCCCCGCAACCCCCAGTTCACCGCTCCACCAGTTACCCAACCATCATTTTCCGCTCCTCGCCCACCACCACAACAACCACCACCACCACCACAACAGCCACAACAGCCACCACAGTACCGTAATGTCCCGCCACCAAATGGCTATGCACCTGCTCGACCAGGTCCGAAGAGAGCCCACTACCCTCCACTTCCTGAAACTCTCCCAGACATGTTCTCAGCTCTGATGTACACTTTTGATCTTCAGCTCCCTCCAGAACGCCCGAATTGGAATCCGACCGCCGACCAGTCCAGATATTGCATATATTATCGGCAGCCCGGGCACACTATAGAAAGGTGCTATCAGTTCCGTGACTTTGTTTATGATTTGCATGAGAGACAGAGAATTTTTTGGGGTGCGAGGCACGGATTCAGAGGGGGGGTGAATGAATCCCCTTTAAAAAACTATTACGGAAAGAAGATATTGCCGACTAAGCAACACTCAGTCACCAAACTGGTCAACCAATCAAACTTCTAACTCAGTGAAGAAGATGATAACAGCATATAAGAGCAAAGGTACGCAAGCTCACTGAACAAACCAAATAACGATGTAGGCTTATAAACGAGTCAAGTGAGACAACCATCAACCATATCGTGCTCATGAAACATCCTGCGAAAGGTGGTAGAAGATATGGAGTAGAGCGCAAAAGCAAACCACAGAGCACCAAGATTTTTAGGTGGTTCGGCCAGACCTCCAGTCTGCCTACATCCACCCCTCACTCCAAACCGGAGTGAGGCTTCCCTTATAAACGAAAGAACAGCAGACTCAGTCTGCAACAGACGCTGCCTAACAGCTTGACCCAGAGGAACACACTCATCTCATCCTCCAACCCGGAGAGGAACAACCAGTGACACCCAGTCACTAGAAACCAGAGACCCAAGTCTCTCTTCCTCCAAACCGGAGGGAAACCACAAGTGACACCCATGTTGTGTCCCTATGATTTTGATGATGTCTCACACTATAAGTACATTTCTATGCATTATTATTCTTGAGCATTCTGCATATTGATAGCAACATGAATGATGATGTCTAGCATTGATGGCATTTGCTCTTTATATATGTGTGTTGCATTCTGTCAGATAACATGTCTCTGCATATATCATGTCTGGGTAGCAAAGTCTATACATTAGACTCTCGTGCAAGCCTATGCATTGTCTTAGGCTAAGTGTGTACAGCCGTGTCTTATGCTCCTAAGTCTATACATTGGTGTTGGTCATCAAAGTCTGTACATCGCTTTCAATCTTCAAGTCTATACACTGGCTTATTCTTCAAGTCTGTACATCCTCAGTTAAACTTGAAGTCTGCACACTAGTCTTCACTGTCAAGTCTGCACATTGGTCTTCGATTTCAATGTCCATACATTGGACTGTTCATCAAAGTTTGTACATCAGACTGCTATAGTAAGTCTGTACAGTGAGTGATTCATTGGTGAAGTCTGTACACTCAACTGAACTTCAAGTCTAGACATTGCACTGTAGCATCATTGTCTTCGTGTTGCTTTCCCTCACCAACACGAAATGATTTCGTGTCGTCTGAGCATACAACACTCCGTGTTGATTTCCATGCTTGACAGGAAAACTCGTATGAGGTAATCCTTCGTGTTGTTTTATCCTTGTGGTCTCTGTCTTCGTGTCGTTTCTCTTTGTCGCTTTGTGACTTCACCTCGTGTCAATTCTTGTGTTTCATCTTCGTGTTGTTTTCACCTCGTGTAGGTTTCAGTTTTGGTCTTCGTGTTGTTTTACTCTTTAGACTTCGTGTCCTTCTCGTCTTGACCACACTCCGTGTCATTCCGTATCATGTCTTCGTGTCGTGTTTCTGAAGCAGCTCTAATAGTTCTGATGAACTTCGAGTCGTGTCCCTGTAGACCTCGTGTCATTCCTGTTTAGTAACCACACTTCGTGTCGGTTACTGTTGTTTCTGTGTCTTCGTGTCATTTTTGTTCCACTGAGTGCAGAACATTACAGCACCTCGTGTTGCTTTCTATGCCACCTCGTGTCGTTTTTGTGTGAACCTCGTGTCGCTTCTCTCTGTCCTCTAGTTGCATCTCGTGTCATCTTTTATGTCTTGCTTGTTGTTGCAACCACTTCGTGTCGTTCTTCTTTTTACCTCGTGTTGTTTTCAACACGTGTCGGTTACTGTTTTGTCTCCATGTTGTTCTCGTGCCGTTCTCATTACTGGTTATTATATCATGATGTTTTACTTCATGCTGTAGTCATCGTATGTACTTCGTGTCGTTCTTGTTTCACTTCGTGTCGTTCTCCTCGTTGTGTCTGTTCTGTTACAGTGTACCTCGTGTCGTTCTTTTCCTATCTCGTGTACTGGTCACGTCGTGCTGTTATCATATACCTCATGCAGCTTTAGTTTTAGTGGCCATACTGCGTGTTAATGGTTCTTATCTTCTTACAGGTACGAGGAAGATTATTCCCTAATAAAGGGGGTGCACGTGATCCAAGACAAAAGGAACCAATCCATCAAGGTCACGTGGCAGGAAGGTTCTGGATCGAGCGTGGGAGGCACACGCGTTTTGTGCCCTATCCACCTGTTGCCGCTATAAATAGAAACCTTCGTCCACCGATGAAGGCAATCAGAGCCAAGAAAGAAAAGGCAGTATTGCAGAGAGCTCGATCCACCAGTAAAGAGAAAGAAAAAGAGAGAAAGAAAAAGAGAGATAGCAGTGAAGAGAGAAAGAGAGTTTGCAGTAGCGGGTTTCTGAAATTGCTTCCCAGGAAGCTACATTTGTATTAACTCTCAGTATCGAATGTTTTCTCGATCAGTCTTTAGTTCCTTTTCTGATTTTCTTTATGTGTTCTTCGTCTATTTCTGATCTGTTCCCCTCCGGTGTGTGGAGGAAGGGAGTCTATCTCCGGTTTCCCTCTGGGTTGCAGAGGAAGAGAGATCGCTGATCTCTGGTGTTGCTAGTGATGGGTTGTCATTAGCAGGTTCCCTCCGGTGTGTGGAGGAAGGGAGAGGCACTCTCCGGTTCTGTTCATGCTGGGTGCTAGAACAGGTTACAAGCTCTGTGGGTAGCAAAGCTTGGTTGAGGGATTTGTCTCCCTTGGGTTTTCAAGCTGTTTGGCAGCAAGTTGTTCGCAGACTGAGTCTGCTGTGCTCTAGCAGTGGCTAGTGGAATCCTCACTCTAGTTGGAGTGAGGGGTGGATGTAGATTGCGGACTGCAGTCGAACCACCTAAAAACCGATTGTCTTCTCTGTGGTTTGCGATCTTTATCAGCGCTCTCTATCTGCTTGTCTCTTCGACTAGTTGTGTGTTCAGCTCTTATCATCATTTTCTTATTCGATCTTGATTGGTACCTGCATTTGCAATTCTCTGTGTGCTAGTTTAGAAGGGGCATAAGCGGTAGATTTATTTTCTCGCCTAAACTTTGCAAACTGGGAGTGATCTATTCATCCCCCCTCCTTCTATATCACTCTCGTTGCGCTAACATTTGGTATCAGAGCAGGTTTACGCCATGTGGACGAACGGTCAAGGAAATGGTGGTGGTCCTAGAACCTTCATGGCCGAAGGTCAATCCATTAGTCACCCTCCTTATTTCGATGGTAGTAACTATCTGTTTTGGAAGAACAGGATGGAGGTGTTCATCAGAGCTTAGAGTCATAAATTGTGGAGAGTAATCACGGTGGGGCCATATGAGCTGCCACCAAACGAGGATGCTTGGACAGATGATCATGTAAAGCTCTCGTCACTCAACTGGACGGCGCTGAACATAATCTAGTGTGCTGTTCATCCAGAGGAATATGCTCGAATATCTGCATACAGAACTGCCAAGCGAATGTGGGATGAGCTGCAATTAATTTATGAAGGTACAGCTCAAGTGAAAGCCTCGAAGGTAAATCTCTACACCTCCAAGTATGAAATGTTTAAGATGAATGCAGATGAGAATATAACCGAAATGTATGCCAGGTTATCCTTGATCACTAACACTCTTAAAGGGCTAGGGAAGGATCTTGCTGAGGCAGATATAGTCAGGAAAATCCTTAGATCTTTATCCCCGGCATGGCACACTAAGGCCATTGTGATTGAGGAGTCAAAAGATTTGACTGTCTTAACTGTGAATGAACTCATAGGATCCCTGATGACCTATAAGATGAACTTCCAAGGAGGTGGAGAAGGTAGTGAGAGGAAGGGTAAAAATGTAGCTCTAAGAGCTTCCCGCAACAAGGGTAGTAAAAGTGGGAGCAGCAGCAATAGCCCCGAGTCTGAGTCCGAGCTTGAAGGTCTTTCAGATCTCGACCAGGGGGAGCAGGCTATGCTCACTCGTCAGTTCAGAAAGTTTCTGAGGACAAAGGGGAAGACCTTCAGGAAGAAGAACCCACACTCTTTTAATAAGAAAGCTGAGTTTACCAATTACAGGGATAGAAATCCTAAGAAACTGACTTGTTTTAACTGTAACAAACAGGGACACATGAAAGGCGAATGCCCAGAACTCCAGAAGAAAGGTCCCTATCTTCAGAAGAAGTTCACAAAGGTGCAGAAGAAGAAAAAGCCACAGGCGATGGTCTACACATGGAGCGAGGAAGAAGAAAATCCCGAAGACACTTCCTCGGAGGAATATGAAGAAAGAATTTGTCTTATGGCAAACAGTGAAGAGGAGGTAATAAACGTTTTTGAAAATTTCTCAATTGATGACTGGGAGGATGCTTATGGTGACTTGCTAGATAAATTAAATTCACTTAGCAAAGAGCACAGAGTTCTGAAAAGAAAATTTAACACAAATGTTGAAGAACAAACTCTGGTCTGTGAGGAAAATGCAAAGCTAAAAGAACAACTAGAAGAAATGACCTCACAAAGGAAAGAGAATGATAAGCTTAGGGGAGAAATCCAAGAAAGTAAAAAACAGCTCAATGAATTCAAAACTAAAATTGAAGAAAGCATGAGTGAAATCAGAATGAATTCAGAGAAATATGAAGCTGTAAAGAAAGTAAATGCTGAACTCCTAAAGAATTCAGAGTTTCTTCAAAAGGAGCTGGAAGACAAACAGAAAGTCTTAGAGAAGTTTGTCCAAGGAAAGACTAGCCTAGATGCTATACTAGGAACTAGGGTCAATTTCAATAAGGAAGGTCTAGGCTATGACCCAACCAACAAGAGACCCTTGCAATTCAAGACTATCACCTTCTGTCCAGAGAAGGGAAAAGAAAAGCTGGACACACCATCCAACTCAAACAGCTCTAAGAAAACTCAAAGTCCTAAAGAGAACACAACAACCAGTACTGGACAACCATTCAAGATTGGAATGAACTTTATGAAGAATAACATTAAGTCCATTCACCAGAACACAAATGGTAGCTGGACCAAGAAAATAAATCAGAATAAAAGCTGGAATTATAACAATCAGATGGGTCCAAACAAGACCTACTGGAGGAACAACTTTCATGGTCAAAGATATACCAATCAACAAGCCTACAGGAAATTTCCTAGGAATAGGAAGACCGATGAAAGGAATAGAACTCATTTCTCCAGTTTAGCTGGATTGAACTTTAATAAACCTGAAAGGAGGGTGCCAGAGAAAACCATGCTGAAACAAATCTGGGTACCCGAACACTTGATCAGAGATTTAAACAATGTACTTGGACCCAACTCATCTTGGGTTCCAAATCACTCTGCTTGATATACTTGTGTAGGTCGGCCTGGCAGCTGAAGACAACAAGTGGTACCTCGACAGTGGCTGCTCCAGGCATATGACAGGAGATCGATCCAAGTTCAGTAGGATAGAGATGAAGCCAGGAGGTCTGGTCAAGTTTGGAGGAAAGAACAAAGGTAAAATAATTGGAGTTGGCACAGTAGGTAAGTCTTCCACAAACTCCATTGAAAAGGTCTTACTTGTGGAAGGGCTATAACATAATCTGATCAGCATCAGTCAGTTATGTGACAAGGGTCATAAGGTTGTTTTTGATGATACTTCATGCAAAATCTTTGAAATAAATTCTGATGAGGTTAAATTTGTAGCCAACCGGATTAATAATGTCTACATTGTAGACTTAAATGAGAAATCTGACTCTACTATTTATTTGTCTGCTAACTCTGAAATTGATGCTTTTGAATGGCATAGACGTCTAGGTCATGCTAGCTTTTCTACTTTAAATAAACTGGTCAAACTTGATTTAGTTAAAGGCATGCCTAAAATTAAATTTAATTCCATTTCAAAATCATGTGATGCATGTGCTCTAGGCAAACAGACCAGAAACTCTTTCAAATTAAGATCTGAGCCATTGTCTTCTAGACCAATGGAACTTCTTCATATGGATCTCTTCGGTCCAACCAGAACTTAGAGCCTTAATGGTAACAGGTTTGGCTATGTCATCATAGATGACTTCTCCAGATATTCATGGATATTTTTCTTAGCAAATAAGAGTGATGCATTTCAAAAGTTTAATCTATTTTTCAATAAGGTCAAACAAGAAGGAAAGTTCAAGGTTAGTTCTATTCAATCTGATCATGGAGGTGAGTTTGAAAATTCCATGTTTACTGAACTTTGTGACAAAGAAGGACTAACTCACAAGTTTTCCTCTCCCAGGACACCTGAACAGAATGGGATCGTGGAGAGAAGAAATAGAACAGTGGTGGAGATGGCCCGAACCAGGTTGATTGAAAGTAAGTTACCTAGAAGGTTTTGGGCAGAAGCGGCCAATACAGCAACCTACATAATCAACAGGGCCATGGTAAGACCCATACACAAGAAAACACCCTATGAGCTTCTAAAAGGTAAGAAACCAAACTTGTTTCATTTCAGAATTTTTGGAGCAAAATGTTTTATTCATAACAATGATAAGAAAGATTTAGACAAGTTTGAAGCCAAGAGTTCACCTGGAATATTCTTGGGTTACTCAGAAGTGTCAAGGGCATATAGGGTATTTAATGTATCAGATCAGAAAGTGGAAGAATCTCCACACATTCTTTTTAGTGAAAAGAAAGATGTTTCTAATATTGAAAATCTTGACAGGGACTCCAATCATGGTGGAGATTTTCTGGAAAACTAACAAGAAGAAGAGAAGACTCAGCAGAATGGAGAAACAAATTCCCAAAATTAGGAAGGTCAAAGAGAAACAGGTGAGTCTTCAACAAATATTAGATTCCTTAAAGACCATCCGTTAGATAATGTCATAGGCAATCCTGAAGAACCTCTAAGGACTAGATCTCATTTTAGAAATGTGAATAATGACGACCTAATTGCTTTAGTCTCACAAATTGAACCCAAAACAGTAGAAGAGGCCTTAGCTGATCAAGGTTGGGTAAATGCTATGAGTGAGGAATTAGGTCAGTTTGAAAGGAATAATGTCTGGGAGCTTGTCCCAAGACCAGATGGTATTAATGTCATAGGAACCAAGTGGGTGTTCAAAAATAAGATAAATGAAGATGGAATCATCTCGAGGAACAAGGCCAGATTAGTAGCCAAAGGCTACTGTCAGGAATTCGGTGTAGACTTTGATGAATCTTATGCACCAGTTGCTAGGATGGAAGCCATAAGATTGTTGCTTGCCTTTGCATGCTCAAAGAACATTAAACTCCAACAAATGGACGTTAAAAGTGCCTTTTTAAATGGAGTTATTAAAGAAGAAGTCTTTGTTGAACAACCTCCTGGATTTCAATTTTCTCCTCAACCTAACCAAGTTTTCAGGTTAAACAAAGCCTTGTATGGTCTAAAGCAGGCTCCAAGAGCTTGGTATGAAAGATTATCTGAATTTCTGATCAGCAAGGGCTACAAAAGAGGTAAAGTTGATCAGACTTTATTCACCAAGGGCATGAGTAAAGATCTCATCATAGTTCAGGTATATGTAGATGACATTGTATTTGGATCAACTAGCCATGAACTATGTGATGAATTTTCTACCATGATGTCTGCTGAATTTGAGATGAGCTTGGTTGGTGAACTAAAATATTTTCTTGGATTGCAGGTACAGCAGCTAGAAGATGGGTGCTTCATCAACCAAACCAAATACACAATGGAATTGTTCAAAAGGTTTGGCATGGAAAACTTAAAGCACATTACTACACCCATGGGCACCAATACATCATTGGATGCAGATGAGACAGGTAAAGAAGTAAATGCCAAACTCTATAGAGGTATGATTGGATCACTTCTTTACTTAACAGCCTCTAGACCTGATATACAATTCAGTGTAGGAATGTGTGCAAGATATCAGTCTAGACCCACTGAACTACACTTAGCTGCAGTTAAAAGAATCTTCAGATATTTGTCAGCTAGTCACTCCCTTGGTTTATGGTTTCCTGCTTCTCGCACATTGAATCTAGTAGCATACACAGATGCTGACTATGCAGGCTGTAAACTAGACAGGAAAAGCACAAGTGGCCATTGTGAATTCTTGGGTGGGTGTTTAGTATCTTGGGGCTCCAAGAAACAACATTCTGTGGCCCTCTCCACTGCAGAAGCTGAATATGTGGCTACAGGGAGTTGTGGAACACAAGTAATATGGATTAAACACCAACTTCAGCACTACCAAGTAGACCTGGGGTGCACACCTATTTACTGTGATAATACAAGTGCCATCAATCTTGCTAAAAATCATGTTTTGCATTCTCGAACAAAACATATAGAGATAAGACATCATTTTATAAGAGATGAGGTGTCTAAGAATAACTTTGAACTAATTCATGTAGGAACAGATAATCAGATTGCTGATATTTTCACAAAACCTCTGGATAATGAAAAGTTCACTACATTAAGAAGAGAGTTAGGCTTATACAAAGTGTCTTAATTATGAAGCCTGTTCCTGTTGTGAGGGGGAGGTTTGTCTATCTGTTGGTTAGCCTTCTTGCTTGCTGGTTTAAGGGGGAGTTGGGAATGCTCACTGGTTAACTTTCAGGAATGCTCTAACTTGAGGGAAGCCTTGAGTTTTTGCTGAAATATTTTATTGAGGTATGCTATGTCTTAGGGGGAGCTAAGTTGTAATGTGAGAAGAGAAGTTCTTTGACAAATTCAAAAGGAGTGTCCAGATGTGTATCTCTGCTGGTTTTTCATGACTAATCTAGTGTAGTTCTCTCAGACAGTAGAGTGTCACTTATCTCTTAAGTCAATAAGTCAGTGTCTCTAAAATCCAATTAGAATCTTTTCTTTGGCACTCACACAGAGACCTGGACTAATTGCATAAAGTATATCTTCCTACATTGTCATTGATTATGGTTCAGGCCAAAAACACGTATGTCTTGATATCTGACCCAATCAACTTGAAATCTAGACTTCAAGACTCAATACAAAAAAAGTCCTTCTCTTTTGGTATTGTCTTCAATCATTCTATCTCTTTAACTCAAGGGCTTAACTGAACAAACATGTTCTGTTTTTGATCACTGAGAAACTGGGAGCTTCATCAATGAAATGAATATTTCTCCCAAGTCATGAGGTGTCAGATACTTAAAACAAATGAAAAGTCATGACAGAGCAATAGTGGCTTGCTGGTGAGTAACTGGGGACTCTGGCCTCTAATCAAGGTGTCTCCTCATGTCAAAAGCCACAGTTACTAACTCTGTTCCTTAAAAAAAGGGGGGGAAGTAATGAGAACTCACTCTGAGTAATTGGGGATTCAGGCCTCTGATCAAGGTGTCTCCCTAATGTCAAAAGAAGTGATCTACCAACTTACTCATTGATCTTCTTGGAAATCATCTCCAACTAACATTCCTTGTTGTTATGCAACTAATGGATTGCTTGTCCTCAATACCTTGAGAACACCTCTCTGATTTAGACTCTTGCTGTCTTGTGGAATAGTTGAATGATCAGCTCCATTTGGCCATACTTGTCAACTCCTGCTCTACATCATACACTATGTATGCTGATATACTCTTCATAATTCTGTCTCTCCATTGTGTACTGAAGCTTAAAGAATCTTCTCTTGATGTTAGAACCTCACTTATTTTCTTAAGACCTATTCGTGACTTTCTGCACTAAGATCGTTACTGCACTTCTTCTTCATGTCTCCAGCATTGTTATGTCTTCTGCATTTCTTTTTGCTGATGTCAAAGGGGGAGAGAGGTTCTACTATATCAATGATTTAATCAGTTGGTTGTGGCTAGTCGCCTAGGGGAAGTTCCTGATTATGAGTTGTGGGGGAAATGAGAGTGAGTTAATGAGAGTGAGTTGTAGGGTTTGTCTAATTCATTTGCATGAGCATTCTAATTCATTTGCATGAGCATGCCTTGAAGTTAATCTGTTGTTGCAGCTGGCATTGATTTCATGTTAAATCTTGATAAACCTTGATATTGCCTGCTTCATAGTGTTGCCATCATCAAAAAGGGGGAGATTGTTGTGTCCCTATGATTTTGATGATGTCTCACACTATAAGTACATTTCTATGCATTATTATTCTTGAGCATTCTGCATATTGATAGCAACATGAATGATGATGTCTAGCATTGATGGCATTTGCTCTTTATATATGTGTGTTGCATTCTGTCAGATAACATGTCTCTGCATATATCATGTCTGGGTAGCAAAGTCTATACATTGGACTCTCGTGCAAGCCTATGCATTGTCTTAGGCTAAGTGTGTACAGCCGTGTCTTATGCTCCTAAGTCTATACATTGGTGTTGGTCATCAAAGTCTGTACATCGCTTTCAATCTTCAAGTCTATACACTGGCTTATTCTTCAAGTCTGTACATCCTCAGTTAAACTTGAAGTCTGCACACTAGTCTTCACTGTCAAGTCTGCACATTGGTCTTCGATTTCAATGTCCATACATTGGACTGTTCATCAAAGTTTGTACATCAGACTGCTATAGTAAGTCTGTACAGTGAGTGATTCATTGGTGAAGTCTGTACACTCAACTGAACTTCAAGTCTAGACATTGCACTATAGCATCATTGTCTTCGTGTTGCTTTCCCTCACCAACACGAAATGATTTCGTGTCGTCTGAGCATACAACACTCCGTGTTGATTTCCATGCTTGACAGGAAAACTCGTATGAGGTAATCCTTCGTGTTGTTTTATCCTTGTGGTCTCTGTCTTCGTGTCGTTTCTCTGTGTCGCTTTGTGACTTCACCTCGTGTCAATTCTTGTGTTTCGTCTTCGTGTTGTTTTCACCTCGTGTAGGTTTCAGTTTTGGTCTTCGTGTTGTTTTACTCTTTAGACTTCGTGTCCTTCTCGCCTTGACCACACTCCGTGTCATTCCGTATCATGTCTTCGTGTCGTGTTTCTGAAGCAGCTCTAATAGTTCTGATGAACTTCGAGTCGTGTCCCTGTAGACCTCGTGTCGTTCCTGTTTAGTAACCACACTTCGTGTCGGTTACTGTTGTTTCTGTGTCTTCGTGTCGTTTTTGTTCCACTGAGTGCAGAACATTGCAGCACCTCGTGTTGCTTTCTGTGCCACCTCGTGTCGTTTTTGTGTGAACCTCGTGTCGCTTCTCTCTATCCTCTAGTTGCATCTCGTGTCATCTTTTATGTCTTGCTTGTTGTTGCAACCACTTCGTGTCGTTCTTCTTTTTACCTCGTGTTGTTTTCAACACGTGTCGGTTACTGTTTTGTCTCCATGTTGTTATCGTGCCGTTCTCATTACTGGTTATTATATCATGATGTTTTACTTCGTGCTGTAGTCATCGTATGTACTTCGTGTCGTTCTTGTTTCACTTCGTGTCGTTCTCCTCGTTGTGTCTGTTCTGTTACAGTGTACCTCGTGTCGTTCTTTTCCTATCTCGTGTACTGGTCACGTCGTGCTGTTATCATATACCTCATGCAGCTTTAGTTTTAGTGGCCATACTGCGTGTTAATGGTTCTTATCTTCTTACAGGTACGAGGAAGATTATTCCCTAA
This sequence comes from Amorphophallus konjac, assembly GCA_022559845.1. Taxonomy (NCBI): domain Eukaryota; kingdom Viridiplantae; phylum Streptophyta; class Magnoliopsida; order Alismatales; family Araceae; genus Amorphophallus; species Amorphophallus konjac. Next base: position 57,592,416 of record CM040126.1, read on the forward strand.
TAAAGGGGGTGCACGTGATCCAAGACAAAAGGAACCAATCCAATAAGGTCACGTGGCAGGAAGGTTCTGGATCGAGCGTGGGAGGCACACGCGTTTTGTGCCCTATCCACCTGCTGCCGCTATAAATAGAAACCTTCGTCCACCGATGAAGGTGATCAGAGCCAAGAAAGAAAAGGCAGTATTGCAGAGAGCTCGATCCACCAGTAAGAGAAGAAAAGAGAAAGAAAAGAGAGATAGCAGTGAAGAGAGAAAGAGAGTTTGCAGTATCGGGTTTCTGAAATTACTTCCCAGGAAGCTACATTTGTATTAACTCTCAGTATCGAATGTTTTCTCGATCAGTCTTTAGTTCCTTTTCTGATTTTCTTTATGTGTTCTTCGTCTATTTCTGATCTGTTCCCCTCCGGTGTGTGGAGGAAGGGAGTCTATCTCCGGTTTCCCTCTGGGTTGCAGAGGAAGAGAGATCGCTGATCTCTGGTGTTGCTAGTGACGGGTTGTCATTAGCAGGTTCCCTCCGGTGTGTGGAGGAAGGGAGAGGCACTCTCCGGTTCTGTTCATGCTGGGTGCTAGAACAGGTTACAAGCTCTGTGGGTAGCAAAGCTTGGTTGAGGGATTTGTCTCCCTTGGGTTTTCAAGCTGTTTGGCAGCAAGTTGTTCGCAGACTGAGTCTGCTGTGCTCTAGCAGTGGCTAGTGGAATCCTCACTCTAGTTGGAGTGAGGGGTGGATGTAGATTGCGGACTGTAGTCGAACCACCTAAAAACCGGTTGTCTTCTCTGTGGTTTGCGATCTTTATCAGCGCTCTCTATCTGCTTGTCTCTTCGACTAGTTGTGTGTTCAGCTCTTATCATCATTTTCTTATTCGATCTTGATTGGTACCTGCATTTGCAATTCTCTGTGTGCTAGTTTAGAAGGGGCATAAGCGGTAGATTTATTTTCTCGCCTAAACTTTGCAAACTGGGAGTGATCTATTCATCCCCCCCCCTTCTATATCACTCTCGCTGCGCTAACATACCCTTTCCGGTCCTTGTCACCATCGGCAAGACCGTCTACCTTTTCGACCCTTGTCACCATAGGCAAGATCGGTCGCTACCCTTTCCGGTCCTTGTCACCATCGGCAAGACCGTCTACCCTTCCGACCCTTGTCACCATTAGCAAGATCGATCGCTACCCTTTCCGATCCTTGTCACCATCGGCAAGACCGTCTACCTTTTCGACCCTTGTCACCATCGGCAAGATAGGTCGCTACCCTTTCGGTCCTTGTCACCATCGACAAGACCGTCTACCTTTTCGACCCTTGTCACCATCGGCAAGATCGGTCGCTACCCTTTCCGGTCCTTGTCACCATCGGCAAGACCGTCTACCTTTTTGACCCTTGTCACCATCGGCAAGATCGGTCGCTACCCTTTCCGGTCCTTGTCACCATCGACAAGACCGTCTACCTTTTCGACCCTTGTCACCATCGGCAAGATCGGTCGCTACCCTTTCCGGTCCTGGTCACCATCGGCAAGACCGTCTACCTTTTCGACCCTTGTCACCATCGGCAAGATCGGTCGCTACCCTTTTCGGTCCTTGTCACCATCGGCAAGACCAACTACCTTTTCGACCCTTGTCACCATCGACAAGGTCGGCCAGCATTCCCCCAAACCAGGGTCAGTAATGGGATTACTATAAAGTATATGCTATGCCTCTGAGTGGCACTCCCATCAGTTGTCCCACCAATGATAAAGCCTATCCCGGATGGACCTCTCATCAGCCAACAGTCGTATTTTTGACGTTTCTTGTCGGCAAGCCTTACATCTGCACCAATCTGGCAACCCCTAGAATCCCGTCACGCGGTGGAGCGAGGCCCCCATCCTTTCCTTGAAGGGGTGGACGCTCTCCTGCGGCACAGGCAGGGGTACACTTCCAAGCAGGTCGCCAAAGTTGCTACAAGATGTGATAGAATACAAGTGCAAAGATGGACACCGAAAATAGTAAAGGAAGCTTGTATTTCATTGCAAAAAGGAGGGGAATGAATACAAAAGGGGCCCTTCGGAGGGGGTGAATTACAAAGGCAGATCAGCTAAGGCCGCCTAAAAATATCTGCAAAGTCAATGAGCCCAACATGGGGAGCCGCCCCCAGTTCACGGAGCTGCATTTCTTCCTCCTGAGCGCGAGTCACCTCAGTCTCTAGGGACGCGACTCGGCCCTCCAGTAAAGAAGTTTCCTCGATGCCTTGGACTTCTTCAGCCTCCAGCCGTGGTATCTCAGCTTCTATGGTAGCCAATTCAGCCCGGAGTTCCTCCCGTCGGCTACGTAGAATATGTGCCCGAGCAGCAGAGGCTTCAACATGAGCTTTGCTCTTCTGAAGATCGGAGGTCAGAGACGTCAGCTCCGCCTGACAGTCAGCTTTCTGCAGCTTCAGGGCCACTAGTCGGTCGTTCATCACCCTCCCAAGAAAGTCCCGGCGGTTTACAAATTTTAGCAGGAACAGCACCCGCTGGGTCCAGGTGTCCAAAGGACAGCCTAATGCTTGCAGCCCAATCATCAGTCGCCCGGCCACTTCCTTCAACTGGGGGTAAGATAGTGTCGGCTGAGACTCCACGACCTGGCGCAACATCTCTAAATACTGCCAGACAAATTCCTCCGATGAAGTAAAGCCCAGGGAAGCTGCCGGAGCCACCTCGAAGGTCACCTCCTTGTCTATGGAAGCCCATAAGCCAATATCTGGCTCAGAAGAAGAAGATGGAACGGCCACCAGAGCCGAAGTAGCAGGTGCCGCGGCAGCATGCTCTTGCTCCGTCGGGCTCCTTGAAGAACTTCCTTCCACAGATGCTGGAAGGGGCAGAGGTTCTAACTCTATTTCTGGCACGGATGGAGCTGCAGGGTCAGGCGCAATGGTCATTATGGCCGCCGGGACAAAGGCAGAACCTCTTGACGGGTCAGCTTCAGCTCTCAATTCTGTTGCCGGCACCAGGGCGAGGCTCTCTCCCAGCGAGCTCGGCTCCATTGATGATACTGCGACAGCTGCGTGTATTCTTACTGGCACAGGGTGAAGTATGGTAACTGCTCCTGAAGAAGATACGGTGGCCAGCGGTAGCATATCCGAAGCCTCCGACGAAACCACAATAGCACCAGAAGGCGATACCGGAGGGTGAATGGCGGCGTCAGGATCCTAGAACGAAGATTCTAGTAAGCACCAAGATGGCAGAAAAGAATGAAAATATATGCGGCTCTGCAGAGGGGTGGGCGGAACTTACTATGGCCGCGATATCCATCTCTTCAAGCACCTGTATGGAGGATTCTAACTCTGCAGATGAAGCAACAAAAGGAGGGGTTATCTCCACCTCCATGTCCAGTCCGGCGAATTCCTCCTGCAACATTCCCTCAGATGATGTCATCGGCAACCTCGGAGGACTAAAGATCAAAGGACCGCTCAACGGTATGATGGGTGCCGCTGCCCCTTTGCTGGCTGCCGCAGGTGCTCGTTCGTCACCTTCTGAAGAATAATAGTCAATTTCTTCGCCAGAAGGGGTGGCAGAGCTACTGGATGAAATATATATGCTGATCTCGGGTTGGCCCGCCTCCTCTGTCGCCTGGCGGGACGCCGAGCGGGTGATTACACGCCGCAATGGGATAGCACCTTTCTTTAGAGCAGTCTTATGTCCTTCAGGCTGTGAAGGAGCATCCACGGCAGGCGCCTCAACCACTGTGCTAACCACTCCTGCCATTACAACAAATATATACATAAGGCAGGGCAAAAAGATCAATAAGGAAGAAAGTCAGAAGGATGACAGTCACTTGGCTCACCCTCGGCCTCACCGGCAGGTGTAGGAGAAGGGAGTCTGACATCCTCCTCAGCAGCAGGGAGACTCTCCCCTGTGGCTTCAGCTGTTTTGGTCGCCCCTGCCGTGACTATGATAGAAGACCCTGTGTCTCCCGTCTCCAGGACGACTTCCTCAGCACGTGGGGTGGTGCCGACCGCTCCTTCCGCTGAGGTCAAACAAAGAAGACGTCAAAAGAGTGAAGATGTCATGAAAAGAACACTCCTTTAGATCGCGAGGGAAAGTGATGTCACCTTCAGCTGCTTGCTGAGTGGCCTCTTTCTGAGCGGTAAACTACTCAAATGACGGCACTTCAGGCAGAGGAGTCTTAGCCACATCAGTCAAAGGCTGCTTGGAAGAAGTTTTCTGAGCTTTCTTCGCTCGGCCTATTGCAACTTTCATCGCGGAGGCCGCTCTCTTTTTACCAGGTGGCAGTGGAGTAGTGGTCGGCACCGGTGCAGGAGCCTCAAAATATTCCGGCTTCTGAGCTTGGGAAATGATTTTTCTATAAAGTCCTGCTGCTTTATATCTGGACGGTCTGTCAAATGAAGCACATGCCGTTATAAAGGAACTGAGCAACAAACTACTCTACATATCAACTGAAGAGGACTTACCTGCCCGGCCGTTGTAAAAAGACGAGAGGGGCCAATACTGATAAGCCACCTCCTTGCTTCGGGATGCAGCCTCCCGAACGAGCCAGCAGACGTCGCCAATCTTCTTGCACTTCTCGACTAGGTTGGCCAAGTCCGCGTGACCATGAGAAGCTATGCAATGATATAAGCCAAGGTGGTCGAAGCCCCAGACGTCGGCATAATGAAAAGATACAAACAAAGGCTTGTCCAGAACACTTGCTACGGGACTGTCAAGGGTCAGTCCGTGGATATTCATCAAGACAAACAGCCAAGACGTATGTTGATAATATGTCGGGGTTCTGTCTTCTCTATTAACAAACGCCCGGTACGGGCAAAAGCGGTCCACCTCGCACTTCCATGAAACTGCTTTGGAGAGCGGCTCCTCAATGGGGAATGGATACTGCTGAAGCTCCAAGCGGGAACCACCAATCTGGCACAGATGTTCTAAATTCTGCGTGAAAGTATCTTCATCTATGTCAGCAAGCACAGGCACCAGCTGTTCAGTTGCTTCCTCTTTTGCGGCTTTCCTGCCTGCTATATATGTCTCTACCTCCTTCGGATGTTGGAGAACAGCCTCTTCAAATGGGCTTCTTCAATATCGAAAATAGGCCCAGGCTGCTGGCTCAGAAAGGTGCGCTCAGCTACATCCCAGCATGCCACCCTGGCATTGCGATAAAAGCCCGTTCGAGCATTCCACCACTTTACATACTCTGGAGTGACCCAGGGAACGCGGTTCGGCACCGGCACTCTGAAGACATTGGCATCCCGGCGGTGAAAGTAGTCCCACCAGGAGCGACCCTCAGCTACAATAGTCGAGCCGTGCTTTGACCTGCTATCCAGAGGAAACATGGCAACTGAAGGCGAGATGTGCTGATCATGGCCAAAATTTCGGCCAAACCGGAAAGGATAGTAGGGTTCTAAATGAACCACGCCCCCCTTTCTGAACACTAAGACACTGGGGCGAATCGACAAAGCCCAGTCAATGAGCTCAGGCTCCAAGATTGGCTGGGTCAATGTGTTGCCTGAAATGAAATGTGTGAAAGTCTCCACTGCCTCAAGCTTACATTCACGCTGGTGATTCACCAATGGAGCGGAGTGTGCGGCCAAATTCCAAAAATGGATGGTCCCCGCTGAATCCATCGGAACCCTTGTCAGCCGGCCCCGGATGGAGAAAAGCTGATGAGACACTGGACCGGGTTCATCACTAGCAAACTCCAGCATCCTGGGATACAATGTCGCTGTCTGCAGAGTCCTGGGAGCCAACTCCGGGAACAAATTGCACACCCAGGCATTGAAGAAATGAAACGGCCCCACTGTTATGAAAGAGCGTGGGATCCGATGCCTATGAATATCTCCAAGAGATTTGTAGATCAGGCAGAGTGCTGCTGGACATAGTGCAAGCCGCATGCCCCAAGCCATCTGACAAGCCGGGTATATTGCCTCCGGCCTAATGACTGTCTCATCTCCCTGTGGGAGGGTAAAAGTGCACAACCAGAAAGTGAGGTAAGCCGCACAATGCGTAAGGGGATCCGCCCCAGTGGGATTCGGTCCTCCGCGACTAATCCGTCGAAGGGAAGCGGGCAGCGCTGACTTGAACTTGGGTGGTCTGCTGGGCTTACCCGCAACAGGAGCTACATGGGGGAACTCACTGTACTTCAGAGGGCCGCCGAAGAAATACTGAATCCAATGTCCTACTCGGACTCTCAGTTTGCTGCTTTTCTCTCGGGGCTGATACCCCTTCGAGGATCCCCTATTCAGCGCCAAGCAGAGGGAGCGGTACGCTTTCATCAAGTACCGGTATGAGTAGCCGAAGTAATATTCACCTTCACCATCTGTCTCGTCCTTGATGAAGTCATGAAGACAGACCTCCTCATAGGGCTCTCCATTGATCGGCAGACCCGACAGCTGTGACAGGCTCCAGAGGTCCAGAGAAGTTTCGCCCTCCGCTGTATAGAAAGTATTGAACTGCGGGCAGAACACTTCAAACATGCCGCAGCATAACCCTTTCGAGATGGGGTACCTGAAACGGGATGCATACACACTGTGATACACCCCGGCCCTGACCAGCAACGGCGCATACTCCTTCAGAACATATTCTGTGAATTCCACCGCTCCTACGCGGAAGAGATGGGCGTCGGTCACTTTCGTGTCAGCGAACCATCCAGCAGCCAACTGAAATTTGAACTGGACGGCCAAGCAGTTCAGGACGAATGGCTCGTCTCTATAGCCCCACTTGATGGGCGCCAAGAATAAACCGTAGCAGGGTTTCTCTCTGTTGACCCGACCCGCAGTGGTGTCCCACCTAGCTGGTGTGAATTCTGGAGCCCGTGTCAGCATTTTCTGCTCTGCCTCCAGCTCTGTTACCCCCAAGACGGCGTTCCACTTGCGCCGCTCTCCCGGAAGATAGATGGTGTCTCCGCGATACACGGAGCCTTTCAAGCTGTCCCAGTCCACCAACATGGCCCGTTCCACCATCCGAGCCAGCATGACGTCTCTCTTCCCCGAGACACTGAAGGTGTAGATGAATGGTGCAAGATGACGATCCTTCGGGAAGTCCAGACGATACCCGTCATCGCGATTGAAGTTCAGTCCTCCCTCGACGGTCACAACGCGAGATGATGATACTGTGTCTGTTTCAGAGTCAGAGGATTCATTGACTATGGCGATCCTCCCAAGACCCCGGTCCAGTTGTCTGACGTTCCTCCAAGTCACAACAGGGCCAGACACCCTACCCTGGGAAGAAGCGTCGACGTCAGCAGCGCCGGAAGCAACACGGCTGGAAGAAGAGGCCATTTCAGCAGCTGCAGACAAAAAAATCAAAGGGAATAAGATGACATGAAGAGAAAAATAGAAAAGAAAATTTCAAGAAAAATTTTGACAGCATCTCCCCTTGTCCGGGGTATGCCCAGAAGTCAAATAGGAGAACACCCACCAAGAGGGGATGACTCCGTAATAAAGAGGGACGTAGTCCCGAATGAGAAAACACAGAGGGAGAGGCTCCCCACGCCGATCGCCGATGCAGTAGAAGAAGAGGAGGCCGAAGAGAGAGAAAAGCTCAATGAAGAATGAGCTTTCTCCATCCTCTCAGCGCCTAAATAGGCCAAGACCAAAGGGCACGCCGAGACGGCCCCCGCGCCGAGAGAAGAACGCGCCAAAAGGCGCGCCGAGAGCCTCTCCGCACCGAAAGTAGCATCACGCCGAGAGCGTCAAAGAAGTAGGCGCGCCGAGAGCCACCGCGCCGAAACAATGGCCGTGCCGAGATGACCGTGCCGAGATCGCTTGCGACGCCGGTTGACTCACCAGGGGTGCTGCAATCATCAGATCAAGCCAAAGATGCTGGTGTTCGTCCAAGTATGCTTACAAAGCACAGGGATCACACAAGCAGAATGAAGACTCAGAGTCATGAGAATGACCAATGAACATGGGCAGACCTGAAGAAATTATAAAGTGCAGTGCGGTGTACACCCGTATGTCCCGTGTCACTCATTCCACGCTTATGCCACATGCGGGTGGGGGGCATTTGTTGGCACCTAAAATATATCAAAAGGGACTGAATCAGACTCAAGGCTCTGAAGGCCAACCAATGGTGCGGCTCCCGCACTGTCCCTGGAAGTTCTGAGAATCAGAATAAAGAGACCCACTACTCCTAACACTTTGCTCGGCTAAAGCCATCTCTGGCTAGGCCGCTGTCCAGTACTGCTATCATTCAGATAGTAAGGCTGATAAAACTATACCAACATTCAGGCAATCATCTGCCTGCTGAAAAGGATGCTCAGACAATTCTGATTCTCCGGAAATGGGATTCACAGTGCCTCACACATGTTCGTGAACGTAAGGTGTTAAACAAGCCCCAGGAAGAATAAATATATATACCAAGAAGCCCACCACGCCATCTGAAGGAGCCCATTAGATGGATTCGGCGCCGGATGATAGAAAATGGGCCAAGCCCAATGTGAACTAAGACGCGCGAGGGCTGCCCACGCCAGGAAGCTAGATGCTGGCACGCCGGGGAGCTCACACCGATAGGATGAGGGCCATCCCTCTATAAGAAGGCTGCCCTTCGAAACAAAACACATAGATACACACATACAGAGACAGACAAAAAAAAGAGAAAAAAAGGAGAGTAGTAGCCACTCAGAGAAAAGGGAGCTCGAGAGCCCTCTAAGGAAGCTGAGGAGAAGAGAGAGTCGCAGCGATTCGAAGGAAGAGTCAAGGTGGGATCGACTTCAAGATGCCCTGAGGGGCTACAGTTTCCCTTTCCCTCTGTCTCTTATTTGGATATCCACTTCTCCTTTTGTGTTCATTTTTGAGCATCCTTGCTCCAGTAGCATCGAATGCTAATGTAGCCATGCTATCAGGGATAGAGTCTATGTATGATTTTCTCATTTGGATTTTCTTCTGGACTAAATGCATGTATGCTGCTTGGATGAATAGTTAATAAAAGAGGGTTGAAGCTCGCCCTTTCCCCTTTTCTTTCTGTCTCTGCATCCGAGGTTCACTATATGCTATGGATACTGAGAGCTAGGCATGTTTTACCGTTTGGTCTTCCAGATATGTTGAAGGTTTTTCTACTGTGTTTTCCTTTCAACCTCGTACCCACATCGAGAGCCTGAGACAGTCTATCTCATGGCTTCTCGTCTGTGAAATGAAGAGGGATGAATCCGAACCAGAACCGTGAGTTTCCGTGCATGATTCTGCTCCCAGCGAGGCCCCAGAAGGAAGGCCGTCTCCTCCCTGGATCACCCTCTCTATGATCGTCTGGACTGGTCGTTGAATCGTTGAACAAACCCCCCTTTCAAAACGCCCAAAGCCCTCTAAAGCCTTTACCTCAAAAACCCCTAAAACCCTCATTTCAGAAGTCCTCCCGGTGCGAACCCTCTCGGCGCGAGTCTCGCGCCGAGGGCTGCCCGTGCCGGTTGGAATCCTCTCGTCGCGCCGAGACCTGCTTTTGCTACGCCGAGACCTTCACACCTTTCATGCTAAAGACGGCCACTTTGATATGTTCATGCCGATGCCGTCGGGCCATGCTAGCCTTGCTCATGATGCCATGTCCTTCCAAAGAGAGATGTTATCCTTCCTTTGACCCTCATGGGAGCCATATCAAAGGAGTCAATTCCCCCACATGTTGCCAACCCAACAAGTCACGGAGTTCTGCCATTGCATGTCCTCCGTTACTTACATATGGGGATATTAATGAACCTTACAATTCGGATAAGGTTACATAAGATGGGGACCCTTTTGGAATCCAGGGCTACGCCCGCCTCTCTTTTGGTTTCCACTCCGACATTTCGTGAGTGGATGATCTAGAATACCCTATTGGCATACTCCCAAAATAAGGGGAGGTGCTGTCAAAATTCATCCCCGAACTTTACTCCATCGTATAGTGTGATGTTTTTCACCGGAATTATGAATCTAACCCCCTGCTGTGTGGCAGAGGCCTGAGACAGACTATCTCATGGCTCTCTGCCCACTGTAAAGGGGAACATAGCTATTATAAGATTTTCCACCGATTGTTACATGGTCTCCCTAGACCTTCCCTAGATGAGTCCACCCTCACTTTCTACCTCACCCAAATACTACCATGGACAAACTCATGAAACCCCTATTGAACACAAAGGACCCCTTTGAATCCACAAAAGCCCTCACAATACTTGAAAAACCAACAGAAAAATAGCTGTCGGCGCCACAGTCCCCGGCACAGCCTCTTCCTGGCGCCACTTTCACGTCGGGGCGCGCCGGCATGATGGGAGCGCCGGGAGCTTGCCGTGCCGATTTCCCTTCATTCCCGGTCGCGCCGTTTGGCCTTTGTGCCGGAACCCCTACCGCGCCGTTTACCTTCGTGCCAAAACCCAGCAGCGTCGGCTCCCATCCATGCTATTTCATCTTAACAATAGATACCCCTCAGACATCCGGTGTCTCAGCTACTTCATTGAGCCTAGATCCAGTCTAAACCCAATGTCCCACTCCTGTTAACTTCCATGCTAACCTCAATCGCATTATGAGGGAATCATGGTTCTTCATCCAGGTCCGCGGGAGATACATTAATGGGGGTTTCTACCCCTACATTATACCGAGTATGATGTTTCTTTTGTCACCCTGTTGACCCTCGGAGTTCTGCCACTGCATGTCCTCCGATGGTCCCTTAAGGGTACATCTACAAACACCGTGGCAATGGACACTGTCCCATCACACTCAAATCCTTTTTAGATCCAGGGCTACGCCCGCCTCTCTTTTGGCTTCCATCCCGGCATTCCATGGGTGGATGACCTATATTCCCCTTCGGCTTAGTCCAAAACAAGGGGGTATGCCGCTGGATTCATGCCACAATACCGTTATCATGTCTTGTGTAGCATGTCTTCTTATGCATCCTTCGCATCCCGTTAGCTCAGTCGGTATAATAGTCTTATCTTGTTTTGCCCCCGAGGCATCCTATCTTGGCAACTAATCAATGGTTGTCCTTCTCTGGAAGGACATAATTAACGTCATAGCCTTTATGGTATGACGGACTCCGAGTCCTGACACGAATATCACAATCGACTGACTGAGTCAGATCGAGCGCACAATAAATTGTCACTCCTGTGACTGGCACGCCTCATAAACCCAATAAAACAAAGGATATAAAAAAAAACATCCCCACACACTCACATCGGCATATACAAATAGATACGAGTAAAGCAAATGCGAAAGAGAGAGGGAGCGAATTTACCTCCACGCTCCGGGCGTGGGGAAGGCGATCCCGGCCAAGTACGATAACTCCCGATACAGTAAATATTTAAATTACAGCAATGAATTTTGATGCCCACTCCACGCAGGGAGGTAACGGGCTACAATTGGGCCCAGGAGGACCGATCTTGGGTTGACGGGCAGCACTTGGATCCGCTCGTCGGTGCGGTTCGGATGGCGCAAGCTGCTGGTTGTAGGGCCCATGTGCTGGTCAGCGGGTCCGAGTGGGCCCGGAGGGGTACCGCTGTGACGGTGGCTCCTGGAGAGGCACTCCCTGGAACGGCGGCACGCCGGTTCGTCTTGAGGAAGGCGAGTCGGCCTCGGTCTTCACTTGTTGACCTTGCTGTCCACGGATCTGAAGTTTAATTTTTATAGCGCGCGACCCGGCGAGATCAGCTGCTGCGATCACTCCCGACGTCGGATAGACGCGAAAGTGCTATCGTTGGAAAGCTGATCCAAAATACTTCGACCATGGACTGTGGAAAGAATTTCTGTGGATTTGGATTTTTCGCGGTGAATTTTTCAATGGACTGACTAACAGACTCAGAAAACTCAGGATAGAAATAGAGTTTCTTGATAATTACGTTGACCACGACTCAAACCTCAGATCTGGAACTTAGACTCCTCACACAAGTTGTAGAGGAAGAAACAAGGAAGACATGGATAATTTTTGTGGATTTTGTAGAGAAAATTTGATAGGGGAAATTGATTTTATACTGGACAAAGGTTGGATCTGAACTGCACAAGACAAAACAAATTTGGGAAAAGACAGTGATTTTTAAAAATAGTAAAATGACTCCAGAAATTCTAAGAAAATTTGTGAATGATGGGTATGGTGGACATAACTTCCAATAAAATTGGTGACTCAAACAAATAAAGGAGAATGGGTCGAACTGAGGAAACACATGGTTGCTATAACACAAAATTGAGTACAGGCAGAACTGGAAGGCTGAAGAACACGAAAATGGAAAAATAGAAAATTAAGGCTATAAAATGGGACAATTTTTTTGGGAGAGGGTATTGGCGTGGTGAACCTACCCTCAAAATTTGGACTCCAAAAGATTAGTAGATCTGGTGCTAAAAATAGAACATGGGATCTTTATCCTAATTTGGACAGAACTCCAGCGATGGTGGCGGCGGCGAGATGGCGGTGCGATGGCGGCGGCGGCAGAAACAGAAATCAGAGGGGCTGAGGAGAAGATAGAAGGGCATCACACTCTAAGAATGGTAGAAATCTATCTGTAAGAGGGGGAGGAGAGAGGAACAACGGGCGCACCCTTCTTGGCCCTTGGGCAATTCACAATTTTTTGTATCATTAATTCCTTGTAAATGGGAAATACATGATATATATATATGAAATACAAAATGACCTAAACTAACCTCAGATCTAGGGTTAGGGAGGGGTACATAAGGGATAAAACTAATTAATTACCCCATGTGATTTGGAACACAATAAAAAACCATTAAGAGGGAGGCACCCCTTTGACAAATGGGTATGACATCTTGGACATTTTAAGCCCATTGTCCCCTTTGAATGTCAAACCATCTAGAAGCCCACCTAGGACTTTGACCAGCCCCACATGGGTCCCTAGGGCTTAGGTGGACCAATGGAAAAGAGTGTGGGGGCCCCTTGCTGGTCCTACTGAACTTTTGCACAAAAATCCACTAAAACTCAAAGACTCATATTTTGGCTTATAAAGCCTTACAATTGCACACATGTTTTTCCATGGATATAAAAATAAACTAAAAGGACACATATGCAAAAATAAAAGTTAGTGCCCGGTGTTGATTCCCATCAATTCTCCCCGGGTGGGAAGAACTCAACCCCGTCGAGTAAGGGGTGTGGCTGCTCGTGACGCCGGCAGATCCGTCATCGTATCAGGAAGCACGGAGTACGCTCCACTCCAAGTAATCGACACCTGCTCATCCCGTATAGATTTGATATGCACACACTTCTGGAGAGGAGGCTAGAGGTGGACACTCCGGGGTGGGGTCACTCTCAAATGAAGGGAGGCGGCTCAAAGACTCACTAGGAATCACCGCTGGGTCTCTTATGTGACTAGATCCGACATGTGAGAGGTAGAACCGATCCCAAAGTCTGACAAGTCTCGCACTCAACAAGGACTAACAACGCGAGCATACATAAGACCGACTCGACTCGATGTATGCACATGCACTTGACAGACAAACGGTATGAAACAAAGACTGACACATGACCCTAAACAAACCTATGGTTAGTCTGACTCATGCATATGCAAAGGTGGACCAGGACACCGGAATATGTGCCATGCATGCGTTTGACATAACTGGTGGTTGGCGGAATGGGGAACACCTAGACGTCCAAGTATGACCCAGTCAAGCATGAACGACCCTTTGGATTTGGGAGACTTGAGAGGGCTAGGAGAACTGGGTGTAGGTGTATCGAGAACGGGATTAGTGGGTATAGATGACCCGGCCCGTGGGGTAGGGGTGTGGTAGTGGGCTCCCTCGAAGAAGTGAAGTATATATGGTGGGTCAAGGGGCCCACTAGGGAATGGGTCAAAGGGATCAAAGAAGGTATGACCCCTTGTGGTGGGTTCCCACAAGTCACGGTCCCATGTGTGGTAGTCTTGAAGGTGTGGATGGTCACCTTCATGCATTGTGGTAGGTGGGACGGTGATCATGTGTATAAAATAAGATTCCTCCCTTGGGCAAAAGGGAATGAAGTCGGGCTCGGCCGGCATGGGGATGAATAAGAGGATCTCCGTGGTGACATAACCCACGGTGCACACTGAGGTAATGGATCCGAAGGCCGGATGGGTGAAGCTACGACTAGTGGGTTGGTCGAAGCCTCGGGCCAATAAGCGCGTCAACTTCCATTGTGAGTCTAATCCCATAACAAGGTCATCCAAGGTATCAACATGGTGACTAGACCGGAATGTAGTGTGGAAGGAGTTGACGGGCACCAGTGGTAGAGTGGGGTCCATGGATGGGTGGAAAGGCGGCCTAGGGACCAAGCTTATCTTGAGCCAACTAAGCAGTGGCTCGGCGATGAAAAGTGTTCCCGTTAGAAACACGGGTGGCTCGGGCTGCGGTGGGTGAGGCCATGGGGCAAGCTATCCTATCGGCTCAAGAATCGGCTGAAAGGTTGATGCTTTTCGAAGGGCGGCATCTGCTCTCCGAATGACGACATCAAACCTTGCCTCGAAAGGCTCAACCTCGAGAGTGACCTCATATGACTATGCTAGTGAGAACGCATCACGGATAAGACATTCATATCGGAAATGAAGCCGCAAACCTCTCCGGAACTGAGAGGCAATCATGGTGCTCTCCTCTCCAAATCCGTTTCCAAACTGGTACACTTCGAAGTCCTTAATGTACTCGGACATGGACTTGTTGCCTTGGACGGGTCGGCATGGGTTAGCCATAGTTACCAAAAGATGGGAACGGATATCTAGGAATGGGTATGCAAAGCCATTTTTTTTATTTATATAAGTAAAATTTTATGCAAACTAATGCAAGCACCTAGACACGACTCTAAATGCGATGCAAAGTTGGAATGCAGACTCGACTACCAACCTAGACACAACCAAGATTCGGTACCTGGCGGAGTCTGGGGATCCGAAGATCCTCTCACGCGAGTGAATCACCTCTCCGATAGGCGTAACCTAATGGTCGGGCGACACCTTTTTATATACCAAACAATGTTATGCAAATGCAACCTAGATCGACTTAGACTCTCTTAGACTTAAATAACTCTTTTTTTTTGGTTCCGGACTTAGACACAAAGACTACCCTAGACTCAACTGGCGCTCTGATACCAAATTGATGCGGGACGGACACGCTGATGGGGACATCAACGTCAGCCCGCTCACATTGTGTTGCATCTACGTCCTTTTATATGTGTATGTATACCCTTGTGATATATGGGTACACAATAGTAGGTCTTAGTGGGTTTATTTGCAAAAGGCCATTGGGTATTTTTGCAAAAGTGCATGTAGGCCCTGCAGGGGCCCCCTCCCTCCTCCTTATTGGTCCACTTGGACTCCCGGGCCCAAGGTGACTGGTCCATGGTCCAACCTTGGACTTGGACCTAGATTTAATTAAAGAAGACAATTCCAACTTGCCTTCTTAAAGGGGGGGCGAACCATGTGTTATATTGGGGTTTATTATGGTTGTTCAAACCACATCCCAGCCCTTCACTCATCAACCCTTGATCCAAGGGTCTAGAATTAGTTAGAGACCTAGACTATATAATGTTGTATTTTCATGAGAAATTCAATGGAAAAAATCAGAATTTTTATGAGTGTTCAAGGAGCTTGGTGCGCCCCTCTCTCCTCCCTTGCTGTTCTTCCTTCCCCAACCCCAGATCTAGAGTGGATTCTATCTCCTTCCTCCCCTCTCAACCTCCGGTGATCGTTTGTGCCGCCGCCGCCACCGTTCGTGCCGCCTTCGAGCCGCCGCTTCCGCCGTTCGTGCCACCATACCGCCGTCACCAGATTAACCCAAAAGTTCTATTTCTTTGAAATAGATCATATCCCCAGAAGCAGCAACGCTCAGGCGGAAGCCTTAGCAAAATTGGCCGTGATCATCAAGCTCCCGCCCGAGGGCGAGGTTGACATCGTCATCAAACATAGAAGATTGATGCTGAGCTCACTCGAAGGCAACACCGGTCTCACCATTTACGAGGTCCACGACCTTGACCAGAGCACGCCTCTAGAAGCGAAGGATTGGCGTGCACCCATCATCAAATTCAAGAAGGGGTGGCTCCCTCCTGACCGAGCTCAAAGGGTCCAGCTACTCCACCGATCAACCTCTTACGAGTTGATCGGCGACTCCCTGTATCGACTCGTCCACGAGAAGGATAAGTCAATTCTCCTGAGATGTGTCTCCCTCGTGGAGGCTCAAGCCGTCATGCAAGAGGTCCACTCCGGGTTGTGCGGCGCGCACCAGGCTGGAGATCGAATGAAGCACAACATCAAGCTCAAGGGTTCCTATTGGCCAACCATGTACGCGGATTGTGTCCGGTATGCCCGTATATGTCATCAGTGCCAATCCTTTGGCCTAGTACCCAGAAGACCTCCTAACCCACTGCATCCCACAGCCCCCACCTGGCCATTTGCTGAGTGGGGCATGGACATTGCGGGGCCTTTCCCGTCATCTTCCAAGGGCCACAAATACATCTTGGCCGCCACTGACTATTTCTCTCGCCGGGCGGAGGCTCTCCCTTTGCTCGAAGCCACCAGCGAGGTGGTTGCTAGATTCGTCCGGCACAACATCATATACCAATTCGGTACTCCCAGTCGCACAGTGTCTGACAACGGGACACCATTCAAGAATAAGTCCATATACCAGCTAGCAGCCAAATTCCACATCGATTGGAGAACTTCTTCGGTCTACAACCCCCAGGCTAACGGTTTGGCGGAAGCCTTCAACAAGACCCTCTGCAAGCTCCTGGCTAAGATGGTTAGCCACCGAAAGTGTGATTGGGGTGAGAAGGTCTTCGAAGCAGTATGGACCTATCGGACTGTCTACAAAACTCCTACAGGGTGCTCGCCGTTCTCCCTTGCCTATGGGACAGAAGCCGTTATCCCCATCGAAGTCCAGTTAGCTTCTTACCGGGTGGCGGTCTACACCGGCCTTGCCGGCCCTGACGAAAGTGAGTACCAGAGAAGGCTAGAAGAGCTCGCCGATCTAGAAGGCAAGCGACTCGAAGCCTACAAACACCTGCAAGTATACTAGGCCCGCATGGCCCGGGCCTATGATAAGCTCGTCAAGCAGCGAGCTTTCAAGCAAGGCGACCTCGTCATGATCAAGGAAAAGAAAGTCATGGCAGGGCGCTCCAGTGGAAAATTATAGCCAAATTGGCGAGGTCCGTATATAATCCAGAATGTCTACGAGGGTGGGGATTACACGGTTGTTAATCACAAAGGTCATAGACCGTTCCCACCTCTCAACGGCAAACATATGAAGCTATATTATGCACCAGAACACGAGTTCACTTGTCAGCCAGACTATGGCACACGTCCCAACTATTACCAGTGAGGCCGACCCTTCCCCATGAAGGATCTAACCGGCTAGTCCTCCCAATCTTCAATTTCTAGTCAAGCAACCAGCTCAGCTCCCCGGAACCACCGCCAGGCATTCTCGGGGACTAATCTCTTGCCTTCATTCCCGTCACCATGAGAGCACGGGCACTTCTGCACCAATACCAGTCTAGCCGACAGGCTCCCAGGTAAGTCAAAAAAATAAAAAAAATTGGGGTTAAAAATAGAGATGCCCCGTTAGACCTAGTCATCCTCACCACAAGCGGGCGACTGGGGGCAAAAAGGCCAGTAACCCGTCTGAGGTGGAAACCCGGGAGGGCACCTCAGGCAAAATTGGGAAACCCCTCGACGTGAAAACCCGCAAGGGCACATCGGAAAAAGTTAAATGGGGTCGGCTCTAGCGAAAACCCGAAAGGGCGGTGAGCCGATAACGAGAAAAACTCCCTCTCCCCACTAGTCAGAACGGCCTTACACCTACTCCTTGGTGAGCCGTTAGCCTCACCCAAAACCAGTCTTCAATCAACTTACACTGCTAGAGCACGGACCCTATAATTCCAAGTTGGCCTTGCACTACACCCACTCAGTTCGGTCAACCTTTGGCCCTTGCTTTGACACCGCTGGTCAACCAGTCCCTATGACAGTCAAGCTCCCAGTCACCATCCCAGTAGACCTATATCCCAGCACATTCCCAGACATTTGTCATTTTATGCTACTCCATCCTATATCCCCTGCAATTCCAGAGCCTTCGAGTTTCATCATAATCCCAGTTCCCTCCTACAATCCCTGATCCACCAGTCATAACTCCAGTCGTATCTTGCCACGATAAAGTGGCCCGTCGCCACCATGGCATGAGGGTCTGTAAAAACCCTTATTAATGACTGAACCGTATCCGGCTACCCACACCTCCCAGTTCTAGATCACGTCCCCTGACAGTAACATGCTATGGACGGCAGTCTCAAAAAATAATAATATAAATAAAATATGAAAAAAGGATGGGGTTAAAAATGGAGATACCCCGGCGGGCCTGATCGACTCCATCACAAGGAAGTGACTGGGTGCAAAAATTGCCACCGACCCAGCTAAGGTGAAAACCCGAGAGGGTGCCTCAGGTAAAATCGGGTAACTCCTCGGTGTGAAAATCCGCAAAGGGCGCACCGAAAAAAGTAAAAGGGGGCCAGCTCTGGCGAAAACCCCAAGGGCGGTAGAGCTGGTAAAGAGAAAACAAAAAAAAAACTCTCTCCCTGTCTACTCCTCACTGATGGAAGTCGTCAACCGCGACATCTCGCTGACGGCGACCTTCGCATCACTCCATGACAATGGTGGCCACTACACCCCCGATGGTCGGTCATCGCCAATTTCAGCTCCAGTACTCGGATACACACCTCAACGGTCAGCCGACCAGTTCCAGCCTTCTGGCCACTACGCATTAGTAGCCAGCCGACTAGCTCCAGTCTCCAACTCCAATTTTCGGCTACAACGCCTTTACATGTCATCCGCCCAACTTCCAGTTCCAGTCTTCGGCTACAACGCCTTTACAGGCCAGCCGCCCAGCTTCCAGTTCCAGTTCCGGCTACAACGCCTTCACAGGCCAGTCGCTCAGCTTCCAGTTCCAATTCCGGCTACAACGCCTTCACAGGCCAGCCGCTCAACTTCCAGTTCCAATTCCGGCTACAACGCCTTCACAGGCTAGCCGCTCAACTTCCAGTTCCAGTTCCGGCTACAACGCCTTCACAGGCCAGCCGCTCAGCTTCCAGTTCCAGTTCCGGCTACAACGCCTTCACAGGCCAGCCGCTCAGCTTCCAGTTTCAGTTCCGGCTACAACATCTTCACAGGCTAGCCGCCCAGCTTCCAGTTCCAGTTCCGGCTACAATGCCTTCACAGGCCCGCCACCCAGCCTCCAGTCCCAGTTCCAGCTACAATGCCTTAACAGGCAAGCCGCCCAGTCTCCAGCCCTAGTTTCAGCTAAATGCCCTCGTAGATTAGCCGCTCAGCTTCCAGTTCCAATTTCGGCTACAAGGCCTTCATAGGCTAGCCGCCAGCTCCAGCTCCCAGCTATCGCACCTTTCCAGGTCACCCAGTTGGCTTCAGCTCCAGTCCCCATTTCCAGTCACAGTCCCAGTTTCAATTTCCAGTCCTTCTCCCAGTCCCAGTCTTGGTTGACACGTCTTCCCAGGCCACCCAGCCAGCTCAATCCCAGTTTCCCAGACACATGCGAATCACATTTTTCGGCTAATGGCATAATGCTAGCTGATACTCCACCATCCAGTTCAGGGTCAATATACCCTCCAGAATCACCTCTACAACCCTAAACCACGTAAACTACCCCGTTCTTATGGGCCTACG
This sequence comes from Amorphophallus konjac, assembly GCA_022559845.1. Taxonomy (NCBI): domain Eukaryota; kingdom Viridiplantae; phylum Streptophyta; class Magnoliopsida; order Alismatales; family Araceae; genus Amorphophallus; species Amorphophallus konjac. Next base: position 57,611,941 of record CM040126.1, read on the forward strand.
TTGGTTTCATGGTATGTAGGCTTTCATCCTCCAAGAGGATTGGCCCCACATATAGCTCTTTCTTTCCCCTACTACCCAGTGCTCAGTCTCCAGTTTCTAACATCGGGTTCCCTGAACCCGGTCCCGGTTGTCCTCTATCACTCATGCCAGTGCATCGTAGAACGAACAAGCACGACTAATGATAAGTGGTCGCTAGTTCACGCACATCACTCCGTTCCATCGAAAAAGGAAGGGAACAACCCAGTGAACAAAAGATCTGGAGTTTGTCATTAATACTCTGTAAAAGGAGCCCAAGACATGTCCTTGGGGTGACAAAATTCATACACTCCAGATATCACAAACACAAGAAAGGAGGTATAATCAAATCTTAGGCTCGGTCCCCTCCAGTGTCGCAAGGTGAGAGTCCGCAGCAGCAAGCTTCGCCTCCAAGGTAGACAAGAGCTGGGCACTGGCACCGGCTATAGTCTCAGCCACCTGCCACTCGGCTCAGACGCGCTCAGTGACCGCCTGCTGCTCCTCCCAGGCCTTCCTCAAGGCCTCAGCCCGGCTCTCCACCTCCCTCAGCTGTGCGGCGCGCTCCTGAGATGCCAACGTAGTTGCCTCGGCGTGACTCCTCCGCTAAGCTACAACTAACACAAGCTGAGCCCGCTGCTCTTGCGCCTCTCGGATCGCCGCTAGCCTCCGAGCCCTATGCTCCTGAGCCTCGCGAAGTCATAGGTACTCGGCCCAGATCCCAGCTAACCCGGACATCCAGAGCTTGCGTGGGAAGCTGAGCGCATGGTAGCCCTGGGTGCACTCCCGCAGCCGCTACCTCAGATCCTCTGGAGAAGGAAGAGGGTCACTATGCGAGTAGCCTCGAGCCCACTAGAGCAGGGCTGCACCTGCACTCGCCCCTAGCAATGGCTCTGGCGGAGAAGCAGAAGTAGGCCACTCGACCCCTAAATCTAGGGAGAGGTCTCCAGACGTAGCCATCACTCCAGTGGAACCTGCATAGTTCTGACAAACACCAAAGGGGGTGAGCAATACACGTAAGACTTCCTTCGACAGATAAGGTGAAAAACCTAAGAAAAAGGAAAGGTAAGCCTTGACTCCTTACCTGAAGCAAGTCCAACAATCCCCGCGGCGTCATCTACTGGGGTCGGGGAGGGAAACCGCTCCTCCGCCTCAACAGCATCACCGGCCGGGGTCGGAGAGGGCAGTGACTCCTCCACCGTCTGGTCACCCCCAGTAAGCACGGATGGGACATGGGGCTCCTCCTGTCCGCCCTCGTCAGGAGCTGACGCGCGCCCCTCTCCAGACTCTGATGCTGCGGGCAACCCAAGAACGTCAGCGCTCTAGCATATAGAGCTAACAAGCACCAAATGAGGATGGGAAGAACCACCGCATACCTCCAGAAGTGGTCCCCGTCGGAGCCTCCCTACTAGCATAGACCCCGGAGGATGAAGAGCTTGAGCTCGAACTCTCCTCTGTCTCCATCTCCAAGTTGCCGTCATCTGAAGAGCTCGACGAAGCCCCCGACAAACTCCCAGAGGTGGCTGAACCAGAAGCTCCTGCAAGCCAACAAAGCAGACGAGGTCACCACACGACCCAGCTTCATACAAGGGCGGCTCTCCAGCTAAGAGTTGCGAATAGAAAACTCACCGGCTGGAGCACTCCCCTCCGAAACCTTCTTGATGTCGACGATCTCCTCGTCGCCCTCAACTGGAGCCACTCCCGTGGGCCCCTCTTCCACCACTTCAACCCTGTCGCGGGGTAGCTCACCCTCTTCCAGAGGCGAAGGAGCACCTGTAAGCAATGCCAACAGGATCTCAGCACTAGAAGACAATCAACACAAAGGGCTTAACAGAAATGATTAAGTCCCCAACAACATGCCTGAGGGTCCCATGCTCGAAGACCCGACCAGCCCCACAGTACAGGTCTACACCACGGTGTGGACGCACTTTTCGACACGTCGATTCAATTATTCTTTCGTTCGTTCGTTTATTGGCTTTGTTAGGTTCATTAAGTGCGTGGGCGTGCCAGTCACGAAGCGACAATTTATTCGGGCTCCGAAGAGCCCATGGTGCGCTCGATCTGACTTCGTCAGACGATTATGTAGTTCATGTTGGGACCAGATCCCGCTGTGCCAAAAGGCCACGACGTCATTTACATCCCCCATACGAGGGAACACCTTTGATTAATTACCGAAATTAGGGGCCCTGCGGCCTAAAAGAATTAACACTAATTGCGCAACGGTAAAGAGGAATAAATCACACCTAGGATCCGCATCGGGATAAGAGCCATCGGCCATGTCGGTCACTCCAGGACCTTTTCATGTTCGGACGTAGGTCCGTGCTAGAATCGCGGTGGAAGCTGAGATAAACCCGTTCAAATGTCTGCCGAACGCGCGGCAATTTTAGTAGTGGCTCGGAAGGGATCCGACGTGAGGAGCAGGTCTGGTGTAGTCGGAATGTCGGCCCAAGGCAAGGTCGGGTCATGGCCATTTTGGGATGACTCCCAAGACTCAGGCCCGACCTACAAGGGCGGCATTATTGTTCCTTCAGCACCGGATCACGAGAAGAGACGAGGCTACAGTGTGGGTTATTACTACATTATATTTTTTATTATTATTCTTATTATTTCGTCGCTTATTTTCCTTTTATTCATTTTTTGGGTGAGTTCATTGTTTTCCTCCCATTCATTACACGGGTTCCCCCTTTTTATTGCATATTAAGATGTATATATATTCATCTATTATCTATTCATTATCATTATCACTATATTTATTATTTATATAATTTTTTATACACATCTTTCGTCAGAATTTCCCCATATATCTATACCCCCCTTTTTTATTGTTTCTTCTTGTCTTAGTGTAGAGGAGCGGGCCGCTGGGGGCTAGGGAGAAGCGTGTCGCTGGAGGGGATAGTGTGCCGGCGAAGACGCCAGAAGGGTGTACCGGGGGACAGGGACGCAGGCGTATCGCTGGAGGAGGGAGAGAAGTGTACCGCTGAAGGGAGGTGGAAGAGTGTACCGTTGAAGGGCCCGGAGGGTGTGCCGCTAAATGGGCACGGGAGCGTGCCGGCCAAAAAGGCTGGAGGTGTGCCGGGAAGAGGCATGGCGAGTGTGCCGCTAAATGGGCACGAGAGCGTGCCGGCCAAGAAGGTTGGAGGTGTGTCGGGGAGAGGCATGGCGAGTGTGCCGCTGAAGGGTTCAAGGAAGGTGTGCCGGGGAAGGCACCGAGGGAGTGTGCCGGCGAAGATTGGGCTGAGCGTGCCGAGGAGCGTGGGCTCGAATGTGTGCCGGTGGAGGTGAGGGCTAGAGTGTGCCGGCCTGGGCTCTAAAGGGGTGGCTGGGTGTGCCGGGCTGGGATGCAAAGGAGTGGCTGGGTGTGCCGGTGAAGGCCGGGATGGGTGGTGTGTCGGGCTGAGGCGAGGGCAAGTGTGCCGGCCGAGGGTGTTGGGGATGTACTGGGGAAGGCACCAAGGGTGTGTGCCGGGCCAAGGGCAGCAAGGGACCTACTCCTCCTGGATTTCTTGTGCTTCTCTCTTCTTCTCTTCCTTGATTTTATGCAGTATATATGGGTCTTCTCTTCCTTTTCTCATAATCGTTTTCCTTTCTTCCTTCCTAGGGGTGGGTGTTCAAGTTGCTTAGTTGCCATTCGGTCTGATCCTCTTCATGCTGATTGCAGTTCTCTTATTTTGATTGAAGCATTTTATCGTTGTTCATTTCATTGGTTGGTTGCTCCCTTTAGTCCTTTTTAACGTATTATTGTTCCATTTGTTTGTTGCTTCCTTTTGCGTTTTAATATGTTATCGTTTCTAACAAAAATTCGGCAGCATCTCCCCTTGACCCGAGCGTAAGGGAGATATAGGGAACGCGCCCACATGGAGTGGCGGAACCCGACAACTGGAGGTGGGCGCCCGACAGCGGCAGAACCTTTAACAAAACCTTAGAAAACCCGAAAGCAACGATGGACAAGAGACCCCTCTAGGGGCGGCTGGGAAGTGTACCGGGCTAGGGAGGTTGGGGGTGTGTCGGCGAAGAGTGGCCTGGAGTGCACCGGGGAAGACCCGCAGGGGTGTGCCAGAGAAGGGCTCGGCCAGGGCGTGTCGGGGAAGGCCCGTAGGGGGCGTGCCGGCGAAGGGCTTGGCCAGGGCGTGCCGGGGAAGGCCCGTAGGGGCGTGCCAGTGAAGGGTTGCTGGGGGGTGTATTGGGGAGGGCCCGATGGGGGTGTGCCGGCGAAGGCCTGATCAGGTGTGCCGGAGAAGGCCTGATCAGGTGTGCCAGCGAAGGGTTCAAAGGAGACGTACCGGAGAAGGGTCCGAGCGAGGATGGGCGTATCGGCGAAGGGCCAAGGGCTATGTACCGCTAAAGGGGTGCATCGGTGGGGGTTGGCCTGGGGGTTGGCTAGGTGAGTTGGGGCTGGAGAAGGGAAGAAGGCCAATGGTGATGTTGGGCTTGGGTGTTCGGAGAGGCAGGAAGGGCACCCCCTTGACCAAGACGGGGAATGAAAGTAGTAGGGCCGCTGGCCATGACCAAGAGGCTACCGGCAGTGAGTCCCGTGGGGGGGGGGCAACCAACCTCAAGGGTGAGAAATCATCAGCATGAAGGGGGAAATCACCAAAGGGAGGAGGAAGAAGGTGATCAAGCACATACAAAGACCCAAACGGACGGAGACGGTGAGAATACCCAAAGAAGAGGGATTCCCATTCATAAAATAAATAAGAAGCCATAACCAGCCATGTACATTTCAAAGCACCGGAGTTGAAGATACAAGTGGTGGGAGAAAAGAAGAAAGAAAGGAGAGGAAGAGATGGGAGGAGTGGGAGTCAAGCAGGGGCGACGGCTCTCGGCCCTTTCCCATTCCCCTTAATTCATCACACGCTCTCTCTCTCTCTCTCCCTTACTCTCTCTTCTGGGTGGTCGTCGGAGGGGGGGGGGAACCCCACAACGGAGCTCTCCCTTCTTCTTCTTCTTCTTCTTCTCTTCTTCTTCTTCCTCCGGAGGCGGTGGCCCTCTCTCCAGCGATGTGTGTGTTGTGTCTGTGCTCCTCTCTCTCCTCTGTGTGTGTTGTTTGCCGGAAGAGGACGGCTTTTATACCCAGCGGCGGAAGCGTTCGAGCATGGTAGTCGGAGGCGGGAAGTGACTGGCCATGATGGGGTTTGACTTCCCCCGTCCTTGGTGGTAGAGGAGTAGCCTGCGTGGCCCAACCCCCGACCGACACCTCGGACAGCCCATTGCGCGCCAAGGATCTCTAGGGCATGGACGTAAGATCTCGTCTGCAAGGTGTGCCACTGAAGAGCCAGGACGGCGTCCCGCTGGAAGACACAAGGAGGGTGTCGCTGGAATGCTGCCAAGGCGTGCCGCTGATCGGGCCGCCGTAGGGCACAGGGGTGTGCCGCTGGAGGGCCAAAAGGGCGTGCCGCTGAAGGGGCAGATGGAGTGTGCCGCTGAAGGGCCTCCAAGGTGTGCCACTGAGGGACTGCCAGGGCGTGCCGCTGAACGGGCTTGAGGGCGTACCGCCGAAGGCTTCAAGGCGTGCCGCTGAAGAGGCCTGAGAGCGTGCCGCTGAAGGCTTCAAGACGTGCCGCTAAAGAGGCCTTAGGGCATGCCGCTGAAGGGGCCTGAGGGCGTGCCGCTGAAGACTTCAAGGCGTGCCGCTGAAGAGGCCTGAGGGCGTACCGCTGAAGGGGCCTGAGGGCGTACCGCTGAAGGGGCCAAGGCGTGCCGCTGAAGGCCTAAATGGGCAGTCCTGAGCCCGTTGAGAGCGCGAGTTGTGGCCCATTTGATTTTCTTCGAGGCCCACGGATTATAAGGCTCTTGGTGGTTGATTCCTCTTCACGGTCATGACTCTGGAGATGGCTTCACGGTAATGCGTGCGTGTTCGGAGAGTCCGGATGACCCTCTCTTCTTCGCAGTTTCTTTAGTTGGAGTTGTTGTTGATGCTAGACTGGTCAGGATGTATGGGCGTGCAATTTTGCACGCCCACAAATGCCCCTCACCCACGGGTAGCGCAGGCAAAGGATGAGCCGGGCGGTGCCCGTGGGTGTACTAGTCTCTTCTTCTCTTCGTCGATGCCCACGGGGTGTCGGGAGCTGATGTGGTATGCGTGTCCCTTTTCCTCTTCATTAGTGCCGATGGGGTGTCGGGAATCTGACACGGTGTGTTCATCTTGTATTCTCTTCATCAGTGCCGACAGGGCATCGGGAGCTGACGCGGTTTTTTTGTCCCTTCTTCTCTTCATCAGTGCCGACAGGGCATCGGGAGCTGACATGGTTTGTTTGTCTCTTCTTCTCTTCATCAGTGCCGACAGGGCATCGAGAGCTGACACGGTTTGTTTGTCTCTTCTTCTCTTTATCAGTGCCGACGGGGTGTCGGGAGCTGACATGGTTTGTTTGTCTCTTCTTCTCTTTATCAATGCCGACGGGGTGTCGAGAGTTGACGTGCTTTGTTTGTCTCTTCTTCTCTTCATTAGTGCCGACGAGGTGTCGGGAGCTGACATGGTTTGTTTGTCTCTTCTTCTCTTCATCAGTGCCGATAGGGTGTCGGGAGCTGACATGGTTTGTTTGTCTCTTCTTGTCTTCATCATCAGTGCCGTCGGGGTGTCGAGGGCTGACATAGTTTGTTTGTCTCTTCTTTTCTTTATCAGTGCCGACGGGGTGTCGAGAGCTGACATTGTTTGTTTGTCTGTTCTTCTCTTCATCAGTTCTGACGGGGTGTCGGGAGCTGACATGGTTTGTTTGTCTCTTCTTCTCTTCATCAGTGCCGACAGGGTGTCGGGAGCTGACATGGTTTGTTTGTCTCTTCTTGTCTTCATCATCAGTGCCGATGGGGTGTCAGGGGCTGACAGGGTTTGTTTGTCTCTTCTTTTCTTCATCAGTGCTGACGGGGTGTCGGGAGCTGACATGGTTTGTTTGTCTCTTCTTCTCTTTGTCAGTGCCGACGGGGTGTCGGGAGCTGACATGGTTTGTTTTTCTCTTCTTCTCTTCATCAGTGCCGACAGGGTGTCAGGAGCTAACATGGTTTGTTTGTCTCTTCTTGTCTTCATCATCAGTGCCGACGGGGTGTCAGGGACTGACAGGGTTTGTTTGTCTCTTCTTTTCTTCATCAGTGCCGACGGGGTGTCGGGAGCTGACATGGTTTGTTTGTCTCTTCTTCTCTTCATCAGTGCCGACGGGGTGTCGTGAGCTGACATGGTTTGTTTATCTCTTCTTCTCTTCATCAGTGCCGACAGGGTGTCGGGAGCTGACATGGTTTGTTTGTCTCTTCTTGTCTTCATCATCAGTGCCGACGGGGTGTCGGGGGCTGAAAGGGTTTGTTTGTCTCTTCTTTTCTTCATCAGTGCCGACGGGGTGTCGGGAGCGGACATGATTTGTTTGTCTCTTCTTCTCTTCATCAGTGTCGACGGGGTGTCGGGAGTTGATATGGTTTGTTTGTCTCTTCTTCTCTTCATCAGTGCCGACGGGGTGTCGGGAGACATGGTTTGTTTGTCTCTTCTTCTCTTTGTCAGTGCCGACGGGGTGTCGGGAGCTGTCGTGCTTTGTTTGTCGCTTCTTCTCTGTTGTTCTTCTTCCCTTCTCTCTATTTTCTTCTTTTTTCCTTTTTCTCTTACCCACATGTTGACACCTTGAAAATGAGCAAGGGGGGAAACAGAATTGAAAAGAAGATTAGACTAACAGTAAAAAATTAATGGTAAAGCTCGTCAACCATCTACCCGGCTGAAGCCTTTTCCGGTCAAGCTGATGTCCGGTTTTGTTGTCAGCCAGACGGCGACACTGATGAAATAGCAGTCACTTGACTGATGAGACCTCCTATCACGCTTTAACAAGAGCTATATTACTGCCTCGTCCGGAAGTCTACTGGTAATATATCCGACTAAGTCAGATGTTAACTTGTTGACGGATGAGATATGAGCAAAGACGAAGATGAAATCAGAACCGGTAAATGAAGATTATGAAAACCTCTGCAAAGTCGTAACGGAAGAAGAACCTTCTCCATGGGCTATATATACCTAGCTGAAGTCTTCTCAGGCTAAAGCTGATATCCGGTTTTGTCATCATGCGGGTGACAATGCTGATGAAATGATGTCCTGTTCTGTCATCGTTCTGGTGACGATGCTGATGAAATCCCAGTCCACTGACTGATGAAGGTCTCCATAATCCCACTAAGACCCAGGTCCACCAACAAAAGGCCTGCTGCGGTTCTAGTATATTCAGGGAGACATCAAGTCCATGTGAAGCCTTAAAAAAGGGCCTAAATGGGCCTATGAAATGGGCTCACGAAGGTGGCGCCAGGATACTCTACGGATGTCTAGCGCACCGGGAGCTGCTGCACTCGACAGATGCGCGCCGTGAAGATGGAAAAGTCACGCCGACTCCCATCTGCCGAGAGGTGGGGAGGGGCTGGGTCTATATAAACCCACTCACTCGAAGAAGAAAGAAGGGGCCGGCAACCTCATCCAGAAAGAAAGAGGGAAAAAGAGGAGAGAACAGGGGGAGAATAGAACGAGAGGAAGAGAAGGGCTTCGAAGAGGAAAGAGACCAACAGAGAGAGAGAGCCTCCTCCGCTGAGAAAAGAAAGAAGAGATCAACCCGAAGAAAAAGGGAGAAGAAGCTCCAGGTGGGCAGGCAGCTGGGGAGGGAGAGGAGTCAATGCTCCGCCCTCCCCCATGTTTCTTTTCTTTTCTCTTTATGTATTCCTATGAGTTTCATCTTGATTCACCGGATGTAACCGGGATATCCCGGCCTCTGTTTTACCTCCTTTTCCCTTACTCCCTTCGTGTGATTGGTGTGAGTTTTGGAATGATGTAATGAAACGAAATACTACGATGGCCCATTTGGGTGCTGGGTGATTGAAATATCTACCATCTGTCTCCCCCCTCTGTATCTGCTGTTCTTCAAAACATTTATCTACTTAGATGCTCCGGATTTTCAGTTTATGCTTCACATCTCCGGGTCTGTTCTCTCATGAAAGATGAAGACGGAGCCCCAACCCTCGTTCAATGGGTCGTTGGGCTCTGTCCCCTCCATCCCTCCCCTTTGATGATGGGTGTTATCGCATGTCATGGATTTCTGCCGAGCTCCCAGCTTGTTCAGGGTCAGAGACATCAATCTCTTGATCGTCTGAACAGCAGGTGACAAAAAACCCCATATATCTCCCGAGGGTTTAATGATGGATGATCCTGTCCTTCGACTGATGCTACCCTCCCTTAAAACCCCTGGCCTTCACGCCTATAAAACCTTTTAATCCTCCTCGTCTGTGCTAGAAAATCCAGCCTGAATCCTTGTCCGAAACCAGAAGAACCAAGAACAGAGACCTGGAACCTTCCCGGCGCCAAGAACAGTAGTCCCTGAAGAAACCTTCCCGGCGCGACTGTTTGCGCGCCGGGAACTCCCTATGCCAGCTTCCCGGCGCCAAGAATAGTGCCTTATGAAGAACCCTTCGCGGCGCGGTGGTTTTCACGCCGGGAACTACCCCCTTGTGCCATAAGCCCCCTTTATGCTATGAATGCTCCATCCCTTGAACCCCCGATGAGAACCCCTGCTACCAGTCAAGAAACCACACAGATACCCCTATGATCCGCTCAATATAACCCTGTATTTTGTCGAGGGACACCCAGGGTCACCATATACCCCTCAAAGATAACAATAAACGGGGACAATCTCCCCTACACGGCCCCCCCAGGGCTAGATTTAATCATAACCACGCTAACCAAAGGAGCTCTGCCATTGCATGCGCTCTGATGGCCTTAAGGGGATATTAAGATAGTGCTGCAAGCACGTACATGGGTCAGGGGTCTAATACCCCTCTACTCTTGACTTTCACCCCGGCACTCCGTGGGTGATTGTCTATCATTCCCTGGCAAATGCTAAGTCCGGGGGAGGTGCTGCCAAAATTCTTCCAGGAGCAGGCACTTGAAGACGACATTAAGCTGTCCCTGGGGCTCTGCACGAACACTGGTGACAGGGATCCTCTAGACCCTGATTTCCCCAATTCCTCTTCGATCTTGGCCTTCCTTCGGAACCCAAACCCAATCCAGTTCAGATCTAATGAACTGATCCACTTTGACCTCACAGAATCCATCTAACCTGTCCTGAATCGCCAAGAAACCCAAAAGCAGGGTGCTGTAAACCCTTAGAAACCATCTCGGCACTATGATACCTCTCGGCACCACACACAGTAGAATAGGTAAAATGCTCTCGGCGCAAGCCTTCTTGCGCCGAGAACCCATCCATCCCAGGTCGCGCCGGGAACCCTTTTGCCACTTTACCCTTGCGCCGGGAACCCCCTGGCCATCGCGCCTTCGCGCCGGGAACCCCATCCACTTTGCCCCTGCGCCGAGAACCTACCCTGCCATCCAGTTGAGCCTCCGATAGCTTGATCAGGTCCACTCCAGGAATGTCCATGAGTCACCAGACCTGCACCGGGGATAAATCTAAAAGGGGACAGACTCTCTTATGTTCCACTGTCCCGCATCGGATTCAGGGATAACCCCTTTAGCTCGGGAGGGCTCTGCCATTACATGAGTTCCACCGGCTTCCCTAAGAGAAAATCGAACGTTGCCCCCCATGGCAGACATATGCAGTTCGGGAGGTCCGGCCTCTCTTTCTCTCGGCTTTCATCCCGGCACTCCGTGGGTGATAGCCTATTTCCCCCTGGGCATGATCCAGATAAAGGGGAGATGCTGCCGAAATATCGATTGATGCTTTAACCCTTACAATCCCCGGGGAACGTGTATCATACGCCTCCCGTCTGGCTCAATTCTTCGGGGGATACAAATACTTCGAGGACCTTGGCCAGATGAGAAACGTGAAAGGGGACATGTCTCTGATGATCGTCCAGGCCCCGCTCCGCCACTGTGTGGACGGTGTCCTATCTCTGCCCGGTATGACCCACACAAAGGGGTCATGCGGATTTAATAATTTGTCGTTTATTCAATTACCTTCTTAGAATAACAAGAACTTCAATGTTATGCACTGTCATTTTCAACCGCCCCAAGTGGCCTCCTATTTTGGCGTTTAATCAAGGGTTGTCCTTCTTAGGAAGGGCGTAATTAACGTCATAGCCTTTATGGTATGACGGACTTCCGGTCCCGACTCGGACTTCACAATCGACTGACCAAGTCAAGTCGAGCGCATAATAAAAATTGTCACTCTAGTGACTGACACGCCTAATAAATCCAACCAATGAAACATCCAGACGGAAAAGAATCCGCGTCCACAAGTCTGGCACGCCCGGTGGGACCAGAGTCTCCCTTCATCTCTACGCCAAAATAGGAGGCCCGGTGGGCCCCCCTCAAATTTCGGATTCTGTGTACTTTCTCCATTTCCAGGAAGCTAGAATGACGGCTGGAATCATGTCTGTGTGCTTTGACCAGCAAGCGGTCGAGGCACATGTTCGAGAAGGCTACCTGGCGATACCTCTTTCATTCGGATCGATGTCGCCTGCTGTCGGAATGCCCAACTGCCTGGGCCTCATTTTCACTGATCTGCTCGAGATTGACAACCAGGAGCCAAAAGCTGTTGTCGAGACGTCGCCGCAAGCTACCGGTCCCAAGAAGAGCCCGGTGATGAAGAATACTCCTGGGGTCGTGTCCTACTTTGTCCATCACGAAGCAAGAAGGAGCGTACCCTCTGCTGCTGCTGGAAAAGGAAGAAGATCCGACCGGAGAGTCCGATCCACTGCTGCGGGTCGTCGGATATCCAATTCAGGGAAGACAATGCTGATTGGAGATATCCGGGCGAACCTCAATGGTTGCCTAAGGGAGGTCAAGCCGGATGTGATCGTCCCAATGGTACCTACCACCAATAGGTTCCGAGTACTGGCTACTAGGAGGGTCGACATGGAACATGGAGATAGAAGGCCACTAGCACCAAAGCCGCTCAAATTCAGGCAGATCTGGCGGCCGAAGAAAATCCAGAGCTGGGCCCCAGCTCAAGATGAAAAAAAAATTGCTGATGCTGCTATTGCCAGCTTCAGAGTAGGGAGCAGAAGAGGAGAAAGAAAAGATGAAAGACAGGCTGTTGCTGTTCACCCCAGGGCTCGGGGTAGGAGAGATGAGAAAGAGAATGAAGGAAGGAATATGACTGCTACTCGCCCCAGGATGAGGGGCAGAAGATATGAGAAAAAAGAAGACCTCATGGTCACCCACCCCATGGCCGGGGGCAAAAGATGGGAAAGGAAGAACTATGCTGTTGCTACCAACCGCCGCCAGGATGGGAGCAGAAGGTCCAAGGAGGAAGAAAAAATGAGAATAAGTGAACCAGTCGCTGTTACCATTTCAAGAAGATCGAGAGTCTATGCTAGACAGGCTGACATATTCAAATATTCCAAAGCCGAGCATCTGACTGCTCAGGTGGCGAGACTGGCTTCTCAGCAGAAAGACCAGGAAAGACTGATGCCCCGACCGGAGTGGCGAAGGCACAATCAAGAAGAAATGAAGCAGGTGTCTCAAGACTATCTTCATTACCTGGGGAATTTCTCCCTCGGGCAGCGAAGATTATCTCGTGCCTTGGGCACCATGGATGAAGAAAAAGAAGAAACCTTTCAAGAACCAATGCTCGGAGTTTCCTCCTCTGATTCCAACGACTATGAAGAGGGCCACAGAGCTAGATATGAGGAAGGGGACCTGCACAGGGAAGAAGCTAAAGAAAGAATATCGGTCTTCGACCGGCTTAAATATCCCGACCAGGTGAAAAGGAAAGTGTACAGGCAGAGGGAGAAGATGCAGATCTTCACCTGCAATATGGCCGGACTTGTCAAAAGGTGGGACATGTTACCGACTCCGCCAGATGAACTGCTCAGACTGGCAACCAGACCAGGCCCCGTCATAAGGAGAAGTCAGGCGGCCAAAGAGAAAATAAAGACTGATGATGAAGCCCGCAAGATCACCACCATGACAGTGAATGTGGTGACAGCAGAAGAGGAAGACAATCCCTTCGTTGATGACGTTGAAGGGACTTCAGAAGAGATACAGATCCCGTCAACCCTGGATCCCATGATCCAGATGATGTTTAGAAGATATCAACAAGAGATCAGTGCTCTCAGAAGACAACTGAATGAGAGGCAGGAAGCTACACCGGTCTCCAAGCAAGTCGAGCCTGTGGGGCAGACTTCCAGCTCAACAAAAATGGCTATCCCAGCTAATCCTCTCCCGGCCGATAAGGGCAAAGCACAGAGCCAACCTGTTCTACAGCAAACAGCAGCTCAGCCCTCTGTGTCTCAGACACAGCCCACCGTGCCCACCTTGCGCGCAACAGTGATGACAACTCCTTACAGTCAGCAACAAGCTCACTTCTTCCCGGAGAACATAGATCTAGCCGTAGCCCACAAGCTGATGATTGAAAAGATTGTGGAGATGAAGCTGTCTGAAAAGACTGGTGATGATGCTGGTATGATGAGGAAATCACCCAGAGTTCCCTCTGGCTCGACACATCTCTCCCTTCCGGAGATAGATAGGTTGCGACTGCACGACTTGATGGGTCCACGGCGACACTGGAGTTTATTACTGAGGACATATTGATGTATTTTTCCTTTTCTTGAGTCATTTCGATGTACTTGTCTTTATTTCGAGTCATGTCCCTAGGTCATCACGTTATTTACCTATGTTTGCTAGGCTAGGGGGTCATATGGGCCCAATTAGATGGGCCTGGCCCATGGGCGCCCTCTTCCTTCCCCACCCCCTTGCTTATTTGCTTTTAGCATTTTCTCCAGGGACTTTTTGTAAATGTTGGGATCCCTATAAATAGGACCCCAACTCCACTTGAGATGGTTAATGAACATTTGAATATTTTGAGCATAAGTGCACCCCTCCCTCTCTCTCTAGCTCTCTCATTCTCCCTCTATCTCTCTCTCTCTAGGGGGCGAACCCCACTCTCTCTCTTCCCCTTCTCTCTCTCTCTCCCTTGGGCGAACCTGCCCCTTCCCCTTCCCCCTCCTTGCCACATCACCAGCCACCTCACCCTTCCACCCTTTCACCTCCCCAAGAGCTTTAACTCCCATCAATACCTCCACTTCCCCAAGCAACCCTTCCCCTTCCCCATACACCTTCTCCACCTCCAAGGCACCCCTCCCTCTTCCCCAAGCAACCCTTCCACTCCCCCACACACTCACTCATATCCCCAGGGCAATCAAACCCCCACTCCACCACAACTTGCGCACCACCCCTCCATCTATTCACCCCCCCCCTTGGCCTTGGCCGACCACCCCATCCCCACCTACTAGCTGCGGCCACTTCACCCCTCCCCCCCCTCTTGGACCTCCATCTCCCCTGCTCCACTCCTCTCTTCATCCCCACACATCCCTCCCCCATCTACTATCACCACCACCCTTCCCTCCATTACTAATCTCTACTCCCCTTAACCTAGCTCCACTACCATCCCTTTCCTTTGGTCAAGTCTGCAGGTGGCAGAAGAAGACTCGTCTTGCAGAAGCTTCCCCGAGTTCACATGGCGACATCTGGGGGCGTATCATACCTTTCTGGAAAGGGCGTCCAGTCATCTTCGCAGGCGAGGTGATTCCATCCCGTTCCAAGTTTGGGGCTGTCCGGGAGAGCCAATCTCCCCCGACTGCGCAGAGCTCCCTCTGCAGAGTTCCTGAACCCGGTTCGAAGCTGCACCACGGCCGACGGTGGAAGATTCAAGCCATGAGTCCTTCTACAAATATCTTCCTCCACCTGTCCTCTTTCTGGATCAAGAAGCAGAAGTGCGTTCGGCGTCCGGAGGTCAGACCTTTCGTTTTTCTCCCTCGACTGGTCGGGTCTGCCTCCCACAACCTACAGCGACCTGCTGCCACTCATCGGTGTCCCCCAGTCCACCCCGACCTCAGACGGCTTCCCCACCAGTTTTCCCACAAAGAGGGCCCGTCCACGGTTCCAGAAACTTCGACGGTTCGAGATTTGGTGCCCGGGAGCGGCCGGGACAACTTCTGCAAGTCACTGTTCGTGTCAGGTAGCTGTTGCGGCCAGAAACTGCCACCTTGTTCAAAGCTCAACCCAGACCAGCCACTGCAGCCGAAGAAATTGAGAAAAGTTCTATAACGTGATCTACGGCCTCTACAGCGATTGGCAGTCAGCCAACACAGCAAGCAGGGAGTTTCCATTTCGGCTACACCGGTGCGTCTTCCGGCGAATCTCCCTCCCCGCCTGGCCGGCTTACCGCCCTTCCCTGCGTGGAGGTAGTGTTGGAGTGTACTTAATTGTCCCCACCCTAAGTTCACCCTCCTGCGCGAAGAGTAGTGATTGTAATCATTCAAAACAGGATTGAAGCTTCACCGGCGCAGTGTGCGGGGAACCACACTCCCCCGCTCGCCCTCGTCTCCGATCAGGGTTGGTTTCTTCAAACCAACTAGGTGAGCTCTGAACTTTGCTCCATTACCCTCTAGTGTTTTGTTCATTTAATATCCGTATACATAGCTCCATTGTGCAAGCGAGATAGAGAGAGTGCCCGACCCCACGTGCTCCACTTACGAGCGGTCACCGTGGGCAGGAAGAGAGTGGGACCTAGTGCCCCAATTGGCACCGGCCAGCCCCTTGAGTGCGGGCTACGTACCCTTGGGAGGGCAACTCAAGCCTTGCTGGCACTCTACCAGCAAGGGTCTTGATCCATCACCTCCCCTTAGCATCATCTAGTCACCCTGGGCTCGTGTGTGCGCGACGGCGAATTGGCCCTGATTTATCAACTTAATTGCTAAGTGGTTGTGCTTGCGGAATAGGTCCTAAGTTTTTGTTTGCTTGCTGCCTACCCCATATTGGTGTCACATCACGGTACCTACGATGTGTACAAGGTACCGTATCCTCCCCAGTATGCTGCTAAGAAACTACCGCCAGGCGTCAATAAGCCGCTGAAGTTTGAAAAATTTAATGGCCAGGGCTCCCCCAGGGAGCACATAGCTTACTATATCACAATTATGGGCGACTTGGCAGCTGATGAAGCTTATCTGCTTAAGTTCTTTGGCTCATCCCTCACTGGGTTAGCCTTTGAATGGTATTCAAGCCTGCCGGCTGGATCAGTGGCCGATTGGCCTGATATGCAAAGGAAGTTCCGCGATAGATTTCATGTCACGGAAAGAGAAATTACAATAGCAGAGCTATATGCAACCAGGCAAAGGCAAGATGAAACAGCACTGGACTACATCAAAAGGTGGAGGAACTTAGCTATGAGATGCAGAAGACCTCCTCATCAAGAAGATGCAGTGTAAATATGTAAGCAGAGCCTCAGGAGAGAGGTACTAGAAAAGATGATCGGTGTAGATGTCAGAACATTTGACCGGCTAAACAATATAGTGGTAGAAGTTGAGACGTTCCTGTCCAAGCGTCCGACTGCCAATGCTCCCACTATGCCGAAAGGTAAATCTAATGATCGACGACCATCGCACTCTGAGGCTAACACCGTCGATTGCAGAACCTTCGAACAACAGAAAGGGAAAAAGGGGGCAGATGAAGTTCCCCCGCCAGCAGACACAGTAGAAAAAAAAGATAAGGTCTCTTTGAGAAACAAAATGAGAAAGGCATACTCTTTCCCAAAAGATAAGACAGCCGTGCTATTCAACTGGGCATACAAGTTCAACAAAGTAACATTGCCTGAGCCAAAGAGACCCGAGGACGCGGCAAAGAAAGGTGATCCACTGTTCTGTCCATATCACCGTGCGCTGGGGCACGCAATTGAAGATTGTTACGTCTTCAAAGATATTATGGAAGGCATGGTCACAAAGGGCGAGCTACAGCTGGGAGATTACCAAGTAGAGCCACCTCGTCCACATGAGCCTCCGGCCTTAAAAATGGCAGCCAATATGATTTCAGTCTACCAGCAGCTGCCTAAGGAAGCCGTCGAAGAATGCACCAGGCATACTTATGAAGCTTGCTTCCTCACCCCACTTAAGGATCAAGAAGGGTGGCACATGAAACCAATAAAGAATAGAAAGAAAACTCCCGCAGCTAATACCAGTGGAGCAGTTATTCGCGGTGTCACACCAAGGCCCGAACCACCTCCAGTAAAGCCAGTATGGCACACAGCTGAGACAGGGCCAGTCATCCGGATCCCCACTCATAACCGGAGAAGACAAGTCCCCCTACCTGCACATAAGGAAGTAAGTCCTGCAGCCAGGCGTTTACAGCAGTATATTAATGGGCTCGATGAATATGAACAGAAAAAGCCCGGGCACCTGCTGGTGAAAGACTGTATACTCTGGGAACAGCTCGAAGAATTGAAAATTAAAGGGCAACCGGGGGCAGAACAGGGAGAAGATGAGGCTGAGCCTTTCTGGGGGCAAGGGCCAAAGAAGCCAAATTCCCAAAAGAAGAAGAGACGGTCCAAATGCAAAAAGGAAAAGGGAGTCATGACAGTACAATGTAACACCCTGTCGGTACTCTTTACCTTGCCCGGGGAGAATGATGAGGCTGAAACATCAAATGCCCCGCTAGAAGCCAACCATGCCGAGGCCTCAACCTCAGCACATGCAACACGCTCCGGAAGAAGGTGGGGGCGCCCACCGCCAGCCAATCATAACATTATGTTCAGAGGGGAACAACCCTACCAGATTCCTGAACCAGAGGTGCGGGGTGTTCAGATTCCTCCCCCTGCTAGCTTGTACCAGGAAGAGAAGAAAGGAGGTCAGGCTCCAACATTTCTGAAATTTCTGTCCAGTCTGGAAAATGAGCAGTCAACGCAGGATAGGCCGGATAAAGGCAAGAGACCTCAGCAGTCAGCATCTGTAGCCTACAAGCAGAATGAGAAAAAGGAGGATAACCCTCCAACAACACCAGGGGCCATTGTCACAGAAAAAGCCCCCCAAGAAGCCGGTCAAGAGAATGAAACCAGCACTGGGCAACAGAGGCCACAAGCACCACATGAACCTCCAAAACCCCGATGGGTGGAAGAAATGAGACTGTCTAATGTCCGGGTGGGCAGTCGGATCATGAAAATGCTAAAGAAGCTCCCTACCAGATTCTCCATCTGGGAGATTCTCTCTCTGAGTGAAGAAGCTCGCCAAGCGATTGTTGATGCCTTGCAGTCGCCGGCACAGTATGAAGCACTCTTGACAGAAGTGAATTCTGGGCCGTCAGTCACATTCACATAGGATGATATGCTGATTCCGAATTCCGGCCATAACAGACCGCTGTATATGAGGGGCTCCCTGAACTGTCAGCCACTGAGCAGGATACTGATAGATCCCGGGGCTACTGTGAACATTCTCCCATACCGCATTTACCAAAAATATTACTTTGATCTACAGCTTACCAAGGTCAGAGACATGAAAGTTGCGGGATTCAACCAGAAATGTGAGACGCCCCTTGGGGTGGCTGATTTCAACCTCACATTGGGGGACCTCACTACCGTGGTGCGATTCTATGTAATCGACTCCAACACCACATATAAGGCCCTGCTGGGGAGACCGTGGCTGCATGAATATCAGATAGTGCCGTCCATGCTGCATCAGTGTATTAAATACTGCCACGAAGGAAAAGAAGAAAGGGTGTTTGCGGGTCTGCATCCCTTCGAAGTATTCGAGTGTCACATGCTCGATGCATCCTACTACACGGAGGTGTCGCAAAAGGGTGAAGAGAAAGAGGCTGTGGTCAGCCAGAAGAAGCCGGTGACGAAGGTAAGAAATTGGTCTCCACCGCCACCAAGGGGCTATATTAAGAAACATGAAGTATCTCACATTTCTTATGTTGGTAACTTTGCTCGGATCACCCCTCCTAGCATCCACCCAGATGATACTGACGAAGAAATGAAAGAAAAGTACATACAGGTGGGGGTTCCGCAGGGTTTAGTCAAGCCCATTGCCAGCATAGAATACCAGACGGTGCTACCATTAAAAACTATGGAGGTCCCTCGCTTCTGCGAGCCTCCTATCATATTCTACACCGGGGAGCCAGTCGAAGACGATGATCAAGATTGCATGGTCCCTGAAGAATCTGCAAACTGGATGGTGCCGATCACGAGCTTGGACTATACTACCCAACGGGTTTCGCAGATGTTCTCTAAGATGCAGATGCCATCATTACAACCTGTTGCCCAAAAGAAGGTGTTCCAGGAGCTATGGGATCCGCCCCGGGATAATAAAGAACTGAGGAAGATCACTCAGCACCCGGGATTGGGTTATACCCTTCAAGAATTTTATGAAGCCGAGGTGAACGTCATCTCTGTCTCCTACCAGCATGAAGACCCTCCCGAGGTGGGATATGACAAGTACCCCTCGGAAGATGAAGAAATCATTTATCAATCCGTAATGAACAATGAAGCCCCAGACAGTCAGCCAGAGACGGGGACATCTGATGAAACAAAGAAAGGTTGGTGCTGGGAAGACCTACCTTGCAAAGAGGATCTGTTCCATGCGGAAGCAAAGTTTGATACGGGAACCCCGGATGAAGACCAAATAGCCAACGAGCTAAGAGAATGCCTGGAGTTTGAGCGCATTCTAGAAGAAGTCCGGGCCCTACAGAATAATGATCTCTCAGGGGGGCCTGCACCAGAAGAACCTCTAGGGGCGGAGGAGTCCACCTTTGGGTTTCCTGCTGAACCGGTCACATCCTCGGGGCAGACCGAACAGAATCCAACAGTATCAGCCTTATATGATGAGCCAACATCCGCCGATGATCAGTATGACGGAACCAAAAATCATAAGATCGAAGAGGATTATATCCCGGGAGGCTTTATTGACTTGCAAGAAGCCCCGCCCGAAGTCGAAGATGGTGGCCAGGCCACCGTTGATGAGCTCGTGGAAATAAATCTAGGGACGACAGATGAGCCCAGGCCGACATTCCTCAGTGCACTGCTAGAGCCAGCTGCCAGGGAACAGTATATACAGTTCTTGAAAGAATTCCGAGACTACTTTGCATGGACATATGGTGAAATGCCGGGACTGAGTTCTGATGTGGCACAGCACCGGTTAGCAATAAACCCAGAGGCTAACCCTGTAAAGCAGCCGCCCAGGAGAATGCACCCTGAGTTGATAAATCAAGTTAATAAAGAGGTCGACAAGCTGATTGATGTAGGCTTTGTTGAAGAAAATCAATATACTACATGGCTAGCCAATATAGTGCCCGTAAAGAAGAAGAATGGGCAGATCAGAATATGTGTTGATTTTCGGGACCTTAATAAGGCTTGCCCGAAAGATGATTTCCCAGTGCCAATCACTGAAGTGATGATTGATGCGACTACTGGTCATGAAGCCCTGTCATTCATGGATGGGTCATCCGGATACAACCAAATCTGGATTGCTGAAGAAGACAGAGTGCACACTGCATTCCGCACTCTGAAGGGGATATTCCACTACAAAAGGATGCCATTTGGCCTCAAGAATGCCGGCGCTACCTACCAAAGAGCTATGACAAAGATCTTTGATGATTTGCTCTTCAAGAAAGTAGAGTGCTACATTGATGATCTGGTAGTGAAAACCACCAGAAGAGAAGACCATTTGCAGGACCTGAGGATAGTATTCCAGAGGCTGTGCAAATATGAACTCAAGATGAATCCTATGAAATGCGCCTTTGGCATGTCCAGTGGGAAGTTCCTCGGGTTTATTGTCCGGCATAGCGGCATTGAAATTGACCCATCCAAGATTAAGGCTATCCAGGAGCTTCCTCCACCAAGGAGTCTGCCCGAGCTAAGATCTCTGCAAGGGCGTTTGGCCTATATCCGACGATTTATATCGAATCTGTCGGGAAGATGCCACCCCTTTCACAAGCTCATGATGAAAGATGTACCGTTCCTCTGGGACGATGGATGTCAGGAAGCCTTTGAGAAGCTAAAAGAATATCTCAAGACCCCTCCAGTGCTGGGGGCACCAGTTAAGGGCAGGCCCTTGATACTGTATATCGCGGCCACACACTGTTCCCTGGGGGCAATGCTGGCACAGATAAATGAAGAAGGCAAAGAGCAAGCCTTGTACTACTTGAGTAGGAGGCTGATTAGAACTGAAGAGAGCTACAGCTACATAGAAAAGACATGCTTGGCACTAGTCTTTGCCGTCAAGAAACTCTGGCACTATATGTTGTCACATGAAGTCAGATTGATATTTGCAGCAGATCCGCTCAAATACATATTGACTCAGCCAGTACTGAAGGGCCGGTTGGGCAAATGGGCAGTGATCCTGATGGAATTCGATATTACCTATACACCCTAGAGGGCGATAAAAGGACAGGCAGTGGCTGATTTCTTCGCAGAGCATCCTGTGCCGGAAAATGACATGCTAGGGACTGAGTTACCCGATGATGAGATACTCGAAGCTTGCCAGGCTCGGCCAATTATGTGGCAGCTATTCTTTGATGGAGCATCTAGAACAGAGATAGACTCCGATGGAAAGACCAGAATACGGGTCGGGGCCGGTATTGTGTTGAAGTCGCCAGAAGGGGAGGTCGTGCATACTTCCTGTTCTATAAACAAGCCCTGCACCAATAATGAAGCTGAGTACAAAGCTCTGATAATCGGTCTGCATATCAGCCTCAACATGGGTATCCAGATGCTTCAGGTATTCGGGGATTCGATGTTGATAATAAAACAAATCCAAGGGGAGTTCGAAGTGTGGAAGCCAGAATTGAATCCCTACCACTAGAAAGCTGTGCGCCTTATCGCGAAATTCTATCATATTGAGCTCAAGCATGTGGGCCGTGGGCACAATGTCCAAGCTGATGCACTAGCAAAGCTGGCCAGCTCACTAGCAGTCCCACCAAATGAGACACTGAACATTGTTGTTATGAACCGGCGACAAGTCCCCAGCATGCTAGAAGGGTGCCCCGAAGAAGGCGAAGTTGCTGCTATCAGCACGGTACAGGCGTCTGATTGGAGACAGCACTTGCTGCAGTGGTTTCTGCACCAACAGCTGCCGCAGAAAAGAGAAGAAAAGATGAAACTTCTGAGAATCAAAGATTCCTATGAGTTCAGGAATGAAACTTTGTTCCGAATAATGGCAGATGCACGCAAGAAGATTCTACTCCGCTGCCTGTCCACTGAGGAAGCTTGGCAAGAAATGAAAGAAATACATGCCGGAACAGCAGGTGCCCACCAGGCTGGTCCCAAGATGAAGATAGAAATCAAGAAGTTGGGCTACTATTGGCCCACCATGTTTGAAGACTGCTGTAAATTCGTAAAAGTCCTGCCAGAAATGTCAGGAGCATGCTACCATGCCTAGAAGGCCTCCTACGACTCTGCACCCTACAGTTCCCAGTTGGCCATTTGCACAATGGGGAACGGATGTAGTCGGGCCACTGCCGACTTCCTCGGCCGGACATAAGTACATATTGGCCATAACAGATTACTTCTCCCGATGGGCGGAGGCTGTAGCATTAAGAGAAGTGACTGGTGAGCTGGTCGCCAGATTCATCAAGCAGAATATTATCTTCCGGTTCGGGATCCCCAACCGAATAATATCTGATAATGGAAGCCATTTCAGAAATCAGAAGGTCTATCGGCTTGCCGAGAAGTATAAAATCGAGTGGAGGATTTCCACTCCTTACAATCCACAGGTAAACGGGTTGGCGGAAGCTTTTAACAAGACTTTGTGCACCTTGCTGGCCAAGGTCGTCAGTTCCAACAAAAAGGACTGGGAAGAAAAAATGTATGAAGCTCTGTAGGCATACCGCACCGTCTTCAAGACACCTACAGGATGCTCACCATACTCACTGGTATACGGATCAGAGGCAGTGATTCCGCTAGAGCTGGAAGTCCCGTCACTCAGAGTGGCAGTCCAATATGGCCTGGCCCGTGGCGAACAGACCAACGCAGAAAGAAGATTAGAGGAATTGGCTGAATTGGAAGGGAAGCGCCTCCAAGCTCAGTAGAATATCCAAATGTATCAGGCCCGCATGGCTAATGCATTTAACAAACTCGTAAGAGGACGAGAATTCAAGAAAGGTGACCTCGTCATGGTCAAGAAGAAAGAAGTCATGGCGTCCAACCCAAAAGGGAAGCTGAATGCTAATTGGGAAGGTCCTTATGTGATACAGAGGGTCTACGAAGGAGGAGCCTACGTGGTTGTCAACCATCGAGGGGAAATTCAATTCTCACCGTTCAACGGAAGGCATCTAAAGTTGTATCATACAGCACAATCGATATTCCCCGAGTAATCGGGCAAGCTACCCCTTTCTTGGTCTAGCGGCACTCCGCCCTAGCCGAGCTACCCTTTTCTTGGTCTAGTGGCACTCCGCCCTAGCCGAGCTACCCCTTTCTTGGTCTAGCGGCACTCCGCCCTAGCCGAGCTACCCTTTTCTTGGTCTAGTGGCACTCCGCCCTAGCCGAGCTACCCCTTTCTTGGTCTAGCGGCACTCCGCCCTAGCCGAGCTACCCTTCTCTTGGTCTAGCGACACTCCGCCCTAGTCGAACTACCCTTTTCTTGGTCTAGCGGCACTCCGCCCTAGCCGAGCTACCCTTTTCTTGGTCTAGTGGCACTCCGCCCTAGCCGAGCTACCCCTTTCTTGGTCTAGCGGCACTCCGCCCTAGCCGAGCTACCCTTATCTTGGTCTAACGGCACTCCGCCCTAGTCGAACTACCCTTTTCTTGATCTAGCGGCACTCCGCCCTAGCCGAGCTACCCTTTTCTTGGTCTAGTGGCACTCCGCCCTAGCCGAGCTACCCTTTTCTTGGTCTAGTGGCACTCCGCCCTAGCCGAACTACCCCTTTCTTGGTCTAGCGGCACTCCGCCCTAGCCGAGCTACCCTTCTCTTGGTCTAGCGGCACTCCGCCCTAGCCGAGCTACCCTTCTCTTGGTCTAGTGGCACTCCGCCCTAGCCGAACTACCCTTTTCTTGGTCTAATGGCACTCCGCCCTAGCCGAGCTACCCTTTTCTTGGTCTAATGGCACTCCGCCCTAGCCGAGCTACCCCTTTCTTGGTCTAGTGGCACTCCGCCCTAGCCGAGCTACCCCCTTTCTTGGTCTAGTGGCACTCCGCCCTGGCCGAACTACCCTTATCTTGATCTAGTGGCATTCTGACCTGTCACCCTCTAAAAAAAAGAGAATAAAAGAAAATAAAAATGGGGTTAAAAATAGAGATACCCCGCCAGACTTGCTCCTATATTAGGAACAAGTGCAAAAATGGCCCAAAACCCAGTTGTGGTGAAAACTCGAAAGGGCACTGCAGGTAAAATCGGGTACCTCACCACGTGAAAACCTGAAAGGGCGCGTGGGTAAAAGCAAGAGGGGGCTGGCTCTGGCGAAAACCCGAAAGGGCGCTTAAGCCAGTAACGTGGTAATTTAAAGTTCCCTTTTTCACCCTTCCTGATAAAACTCTGAGAAGGATGATCATCATAAAGTCCCACCGGAAATCCTGTCCAACAATTTCTTGTCCCTTGTCATCATCGACAAGATCGGTCGGTCTGTTTCTTTAACCTGTACTCTTCGTCCCTATTAGGCTAGTCTACATTCCTGGCAGCAGCTTCATGCCTGGGCCGCCATCCACTGCATGTCCCACTGATGATGAAACCCCGTTGATCGCAAGGCATATTGCCTCGATCAATGCTAAAAAGCCCACCTCGGAATAGACCTTCCGTCTGTTCTAATAAAACATTTCCACTTGTTTTTGTCTAAGATCCACCACGATGAATCCCGTCCAGTCTAGATCTTACATCTATTCTGATAAAACCTACCATACGTCCCGCCGTGATGAAACCTGCTGTTGATCGATTGGCGCACTACCCGATCAACGATGAAATCTGTCCGGTTTAGACCTTACGTCTATCCCGATGAAACATATGAAATCCTTGCATTGGTATGAACCCAATACCGATGATGAAACCCGCTATTAGTCGATTGGCACACTGCCCGATCAATGATGAAACCGGTCCAGTTTAGACCCTACGTCTATCCTGATGAAGCCCATGAAATCCTTGCTTCGATATAGACCCAATATCGATGATAAGAGTAGCTACTAATGGAGCGGTACGCCGCCTGACCAATGCTAAAACCCGTCCGGAGTAGACTTTCCGTCTGCTCTGATGAAGATGCTACCCACATTCTCAAAGTCAATCTGGACCTTCTGTCTGGATGGATGATGAAATCCTATTCCCTTGCGTTGATGGTAATCCCCACATCAACGATGCAGCCAGGCTCCCGGCAAACGGCTTCGCGCCTAAGCCGCAAAACACACTCAAGTCGACCCAGGCTTTCCGCTTAGGTGGACGATGAAACCATATGCCCCTTGCATTGGTGTTGGCACCCACATCAATGATGATACATACACAAGCTGAGCACATGGATTACAAAGCCAAAGTCAAAAAAAAAGAAAGAGACAAAATGGGGGCTAAAAATAGAGATGCCCCGCCAGACTTGTTCAGGCACTCTGAGCAAGGGCAAAAATGGCCAAAACCCAGCTGTGGTGAAAACCCGAAAGGGCACTGCAGGTAAAATCGGGTACCCCGCCACGTGAAAACCTGAAAGGGCGCGTGGGCAAATGATGAGGGCATCTCACGACACTCCCTCTAGCTCGGGTTGACTACACACTTTTGTTATGGGATGGCTGTGATCTCTACATGTTATCTTCCTTTTCTTGATCCCATCTTATGTATTTTCATTTTATTGAGTCTTATCTTATGTACTTTCTTTTATTGAGTCATGGTGTCTAGTCTATTTCCCTTATTTTGTGTAATTGGGCCTTAGTATCTTAGCATGGGCCTAATGGGTTGAGTCTAGGACTTGTTGGGTCTTTTGTTTAAATGTCAAGGTCATCTTGGTCATGTAAAGAATGGTTGCCTATAAATAGGCCCCATCTCTCTCCATGTAATCACCTTTTGATGAATATTGAAGAAATCCCTTTCAAATCTCCAAAGTTCTCCCATCCTCTCTCTCTAGCTCTCCTTCTCTCTCCCACAAGGAAAGGGGTGAACCTCTCCCTCTCTCCTCCCCCCTCCCCACTACTTCCAACCCCCACCTACCTCCATTAATACCACACAACTTCCCACAACCCCCCTTTACTCCCCATCTAGTCCCAATAACCCTCCACCAATCTAAGCCCTACTTCCCAAACACCACCTACCCCATTCACTTCCCTAAGCACCTCTCCATCTTCCCAAGGCTGAAGGGGTCCCTCCCAAGGCCATTTTTGAATCTCCCTCCCATCTCTCCATCCCCATACCAGCTCCAGGTCGACCTCCCCTTCCCTCCCATAGCCAAGTTCGCCCCCATCCTCCTCTCACACTCACCCTCTCTCTAGTGCACACCCACCCCTCATCTCCACCTCCAGCTGCTCCAGCCCCCCTCTCCATCTATCCCTGCCGCTCCAGACCCCCTGAAGCCCTAGCCACGTCCTTCCCATCTTCTCCAGCCATCAGCCAACCTCCCTCTTGCTGAGTTGCCCCACTCCTACATCATTTGCCACCATCAAGTTGCAGCTCCATCAGCAGTTCACAGGCAGCAAGATCGGGTCCTGGAAGCAGCTTAATCTCCAACACTTCCCCTCATCTTCTGGTGGCATGGCATACACCGTTGGAAAGGTCGTCCAAGGAGCTTTCTAGGCAAGGTGGTTTCATCTTCGTCCAAGCACCGAGCTGCCGGTAGGAGCGATTCTCCCTCGACTGGGCAAGATCTCTCAGGCAGGGAGCCGGAGCGAGAGTGGAAGCTCGACCAAGAAGAATCTTTTGGGATTCAGATCAAGTGTTATTCATCAAAAATATTTCCTCTCAAGTCCTCTTTCATCCTCAAGAAGCAGAGCTGCATTTGTACATCGGCCTCTAAAGTTACGAATATTCTACTCCAAGTGTGTCAGGTCAGTTTACAGGAGCCAGAACTGACACCCCTCTACACATCTGATCGTCCAGTCTTCTCCGACATCTTCCGACCACGCCATTGGTGCCGACAGAAAGAAGACTCGACCACGGTTCCAACGGTTCAGGTCTCGTCTCAATCAGAGTTTGGTAGAGATCGTGGCACCCTCTGCAACCAGCCATATTGTTCTGCACCAGACAAAGGCAGAACCAATCAGTCCGGTTCCAGACTCTGCCCCGGCCAGCAACGACTTTACCAAGCTCAGCAAAAATTAATAGATCATCCTTGGTCCGTTGGCAAGATTTTGGCGCAAATCTCATCAAGTTCTGAGCTCTGTGGAATTTTTGGCAGCATCATCACCGCCCCACTGTCCGGCAACTCTGAGATTGGCAGAACCGGCAATGCTCCGAACGTCGGGTTTTCTTCATAACTCCCCCACCCCGCTTGGCCGGCTGACGACCCCTCCCTGCGTGGAGGTAGTTTTAGATGTAATTAGCTTAATCCCCACCCCAAGATCACCCCTCCTGTGAGAGGCGTAGTGTTGTACTCTTTGCACTTTCAGGTCAAGCTACATCGCCGCGGCGATCGGGTGTATACCCTCGCCTCCCGGCGCGCCCTCGTCTCCGAGCGGGATCGGTGTCTTCACACCGATCAGGTGAGCCTCTGATACTAACCTTGATAGCCTTACTTCTGCGAGTTTAGTATTGCTTTGATTGCTCGTCGGACGGTGAGAAGAGGGCCCGTACTTGTATGCTCTTTTGTTGGTGCCCACCGCGGTCCGGGAGAGAGTGCCACCCCAAACCCCGCCCTGCGGGCCAGCCGCCCACTAAGTTGGGAATCCTAGACTCTTTGGGGTCAGCCTAAGCCAACTAAGTCCATTAGAATCATTGGGTCCCGCCTCGGACCCTTGCCATCATTCCCCGGCCCCGCCGGGTGATCGCGTGTGCCGTGTGAGTAAGACGCTATTGTGAGAATCGTTGGAGTGCTTGTATGCTTGCGGGCCTAGGTCCTAGGTGGTTCATTACATACTTAGTCATCCTTGGGCTGTGCCACATCAAGTGGTATCAGAGCGGTCATAGGCTTGTCCTTACAAGTCTAGTCTTGGGTCACACTAAGTCTTTTCATAGGTGCATCCGCACATCCTTGCATAGCCCACCCAACTTTGCATGACCACTCGTAGTGGAACTCATTATCAAGTCAATTCATCCTCTTCCAATAACACTATGGATCCCAATCCCCAAGGAAATCCCGCTCACAATGAGCGTGAGCTTCCCGACCATATGAGGTTTCTTGTGGAAGGCATGACCAATATTATGGGAAGGCTTGACGATATTACGGCCCGGCTTGAACAAATTGAGGAAAATAGGCCTATCCCAAGGGCATGAGATAGGAGGGAACCACCTCCACATGTGGAGCCAGCCCTAGGAGAGATCAACCTTGATCACCCTCCCGAATCAGAAAGGGACCCACCTCCTAGAAGGAATGAGAGACTCCCCCGGGACAACCCGGATGACCAACTAAAGAGACTTGTGAAAGTCGATGCACCCGCCTTTGATGGGTCTCATCATCCGAGCATTTACTTAGATTGGGAGGCAGCCATGGACCAATATTTTGATTGGTACCCAATGACCGAGGATAGGAGAGTCCGACTTGCAAAGATGCAATTAACCAAACTAGCCAAGACTCATTGGATGAATGTGGAGGCATTAAGGATAGTTAGGAGGGAAGCTCCCATCACCACATGGGGGGCCATGAAAGACCAACTCAAACTCAAATATGTCCCACCCTCCTACCATCAAAACCTCCTAGATGAGTGGCAAGCCTTGACCCAAGAGGGAAAGACCGTCATGGAATATATTGAAAAGTTTGACTACTACCTTCTCAAATGTGGAGTCCAAGAGGACCCCGCCGTCACGCTCTCCCGCTTTAGGAATGGACTTCAATTCCATATAAAAAAGGAGTTATTCATGCGTCAAGTAGCCACTTTAGAGCAAGCCTATCAAGTAGCTCGGGATGCCGAGAAATTCTCTCGGTATACACGAATGGTTCCCCCTCGGGGGATGGACCCTAAAGCCATGGCACCTCGGGCCAACCCTCCACCTCCCCAAAGAGGCCTCCTTCCCACACCCATGGGAGCTCCTCCCACCCGGGTCACCCCTCCTAGTGGCACTCCACCACCCCGCCCCACAAGTGGGCCCCTAAACACAACTGCCCAATCCGACACCCACTCCCCCTCACACTAAGATGGCCCCAAACCATCAAAATGGGCAGCAATGCTTTAGGTGCTATGGGTATGGACACTTTGCCAATCAATGCCCCACCAAGGGAGCATCTAACTTGCTCATAGAGGAGACCAACCCCCAACCCCAAGCTGAACTTGAAGGGGAAGTTGAGGTATATGAACCCTCTCTTGAATGGGAGGAGGAGTATGAGAACCACTACATAGAGACCAACCAAGAACAACTCCCTCCACCCACCGACTCCCACCTCGGAGTGGTTAGGTGCACCCTCACTCAAATCCAAGAGCATGATTGGAGAAGAAACACCATATTCCATACCTACATATGGATAGGGAGCCATGTTAGGAAGGTCATCTTGGACAATGGGAGTAGTGTGAATGTGGTGTCACCCGATACCGTCAAACTTTTGGGCCTTACCACCTCCCCACATCCCCACCCCTATCGGGTAGCATGGATTGATACCACCTCCATACCCGTTAGTGCTCGTTGCCTTGTCCCCATTACATTCCAATCCTATCAAGGCCAAGTGTGGTGTGACATCCTACCAATGGAAGTTGGGAGTATACTCCTAGGACGACCTTGGATCTACGATGTAGATACCACCTTTCTAGGAAAGACAAACACTTGCATCTTCATTCATGAGGGGAAGAAAATCCAACTCAACCCCTCTCCACCCCGTCCCCTCCCCAAGAAGGCATCCCCCTCCCTTGAGGGATCCCCTACCCCTCCCACTATTCCAAACCCACCAAACCCCACCCCATCAAACCCTAATCCTAGTATGATCAATAAGCCTCCTAGGAGCCTACACCTCATCACAAAGAAAGAACTTGAGGAAGAAACCAACCAAGGGAGACAAGTGTGTGCCATTGTCATTTGCCTCGGGGATTCCACCCCAACCAACCCACACCCAATAGAAATCCAACAACTCCTTGAGGACTTCCATGATGTATTTCTCGAGGAACTTCCGGACAAACTACCACCCATGCGCGATGTGCAACATGCCATCGACCTTGTACCCGGGGCCACCTTGCCCAACCTCCCACACTACCACCTCAACTCCACCAGCATGCCGAGCTCAGGAGGCAAATTGAGGAGCTCATCAAGAAGGGCTTCCTCCGGATTAGCAAAAGCCCTTGTGCCGTCCCAGCTCTTCTCACACCCAAAAAGGACGGAACTTGGCGCATGTGTGTGGATAGCCGAGCCATCAACAAGATAACGGTCAAGTATAGGTTCCCCATCCCTCGGTTAGATGATATGTTAGACATGCTAGCTGGAGCCACCATCTTCTCCAAAATTGACCTCAAGAGTGGCTACCATCAAGTTCGCATTAGGCCCGGGGACGAGTGGAAAACCGCCTTTAAGACTAAGGACGGTCTCTATGAATGGCTTATTATGCCTTTTGGCCTTTCTAATGCGCCAAGCACCTTCATGCGCCTCATGACCGAGGTCCTCCGGCCCTTCATTGGCATCTTTTTAGTTGTCTACTTTGACGACATCCTCATATATAGCCAATCCAAAGAAGCCCACCTCGATCACCTCAAACAAGTGTGCACCATTCTTAGGAAGGAGAGACTCTTTGCTAACCCCGGGAAGTGTCATTTCTTGACCAATCAACTAGCCTTCCTAGGATTTATTGTCTCATCCCAAGGGGTATCCATGGACCCCGAAAAGGTCCAAGCTATTCTTGAGTGGCCCGAACCCAAGACCCTTCATGAGGCCCGAAGCTTTCACGGGCTAGCTACCTTCTATAGGAGATTCATCCGTGGGTTTAGCACAATCACCACTCCTATCACGGATTGCCTCAAGAAAGGCACCTTTGTGTGGACTAGGGCAGCCTCAAAAGCCTTCCTAGAGCTCAAGGAAAAGATGACCCAAGCCCCGGTCCTTTGCCTACCCGACTTCTCAAAAGTCTTCGAAGTCACTTGTGATGCATCCGGGGTAGGGATTGGGGGCATTCTTAGCCAAGAGGGTCACCCGGTAGCCTATTTTAGTGAGAAACTTTGTGAGGATAGGACTAGGTACTCCACATATGACAAAGAGCTTTATGCCGTGGTTCAATCCCTTTGGCATTGGAGGCACTATCTCCTACCCAAGGAGTTTGTGATCTTCTCGGACCATGAGGCCTTGAAGTACCTCAACACCCAACAAAAGCTCAATGCCTGCCATGCCCGATGGGTAGAGTACATTCAAGCTTACACCTTTGTCCTCAAGTATAAGATGGGTAGTGAGAACCGCGCCGCCGATGCGCTAAGTAGGCGGGTAGCCTTACTCTCCACCATCCAGGTGGAAGTGAACGGGTTTGATAGAATCAAAGAAGAATATCCAA
Source organism: Amorphophallus konjac (assembly GCA_022559845.1). Classification (NCBI taxonomy): domain Eukaryota; kingdom Viridiplantae; phylum Streptophyta; class Magnoliopsida; order Alismatales; family Araceae; genus Amorphophallus; species Amorphophallus konjac. The sequence goes on from CM040126.1 coordinate 57,643,181, forward strand.
CTTGCCCCGACTTTGGGACTCACTACAACACCCTTTCCACTCAGCCCCACAAGGAACATGAGGGGTTCATACTTCAAGAAGGGTATCTATTCAAGGGAGCTAGGCTTTGCATACCCCGGACTTCACTTCGGGACTTCTTAGTTTGGGAGTTACACAGTGGTGGCCTAGCTGAACACTTTGGGATCCAAAAGACCATAGAGTTAGTTGAGAGGCAATTCCATTGGCCTAGTCTCAAGAAGGATGTGGCCCACATTGTGGGACAATGTCGCATTTGTGCCTCAGCTAAACAAGTGAAGCAGAATACTGGGCTTTACACATCCCTACCCATCCCAGACCGACCTTGGGAGGATTTGAGTATGGACTTCATCCTTGACCTACCTAAGACCTTGCGCAAACATGATTCCATCTTTGTAGTGGTTGATAGGTTCTCTAAAATGGCCCACTTTATCCCATGTTCCAAGACCTCCGATGCTTCTAGGGTTGCCCGATTATTCTTTGATGAGGTGGTCCGACTCCATGGATTACCTAAGACTATTGCGTCTGATCGGGATGTGAAATTTACCAGTTTTGGAAGACTCTTTGGCACCTAATGGGAACCCTCCTCAAATTCTCCACTGCTTACCATCCTCAGACCGATGGCCAGACTGAGGTCGTCAACCGAAGCCTTGGGAACTTGCTCCGTTGCCTTGTAGGGGACCACCCAGGGAATTGGGATCTCCTCTTATCTCAAGCCGAGTTTGCCTACAATGATTCTGTTAATAGGTCCATAGGCAAGAGTCCATTTGAAGTTGTGCATGGTTATAGGCCTAGAAAACCGTCCGATCTTATTCCCCTTCCCCCACATGCTAGAGTGTCAGTCTCAACTGAGTCCTTTGCACAGCATATCAACGAGTTGCATGATGACATCCGCAAGCATATAGGAAAGAGCAATGAGGCTTACAAGAGGTGGGCAGATGCTCACCGGCGCCACTGCGAGTTCCAAGTGGGAGATTCGGTGATGGTGAGGACGGAGCGGCTCCTTCCGGGGCCTACCTCCAAGTTGAGGGCACGGGGTTCGGGACCCTTTCGAGTTCTGAAACGACTTGGCAGTAATGCTTATGAGCTAGACCTACCCGAGGGCTTTGGGGTGCACCCTACTTTCAATGTGGCGGATCTGGTACCCTACAAGGGCCCCGCAGTGGAACCCAGTGAGGATCTTGAGCCTTTAGTCCGCCTTGAGAGAGACACTCCCGGAGGGACTCCACTTTCTAGCTTGAGAGACCGACGAGAGCAGGTAGAGGCAATACTGGATGAGCAGAGTATCATTACTAGGCACAAGGTGTATCAGCGCTACCTGGTTAAGTGGAGGAACCGTCCCCCGATAGAGGATACGTGGGTGAGTCGGGAGGATCTGCTGCACTTGGACCCCGACATGCTGGAGCGTTACGATAGCCAGGAGGACCCATACTCGACAGGGTCGAGTTCTCCCCACCCCGGGAGATTTGATGAGGGCATCTCACGACACTCCCTCTAGCTCGGGTTGACTACACACTTTTGTTATGGGATGGCTGTGATCTCTACATGTTATCTTCCTTTTCTTGATCCCATCTTATGTATTTTCATTTTATTGAGTCTTATCTTATGTACTTTCTTTTATTGAGTCATGGTGTCTAGTCTATTTCTCTTATTTTGTGTAATTGGGCCTTAGTATCTTAGCATGGGCCTAATGGGTTGAGTCTAGGACTTGTTGGGTCTTTTGTTTAAATGTCAAGGTCATCTTGGTCATGTAAAGAATGGTTGCCTATAAATAGGCCCCATCTCTCTCCATGTAATCACCTTTTGATGAATATTGAAGAAATCCCTTTCAAATCTCCAAAGTTCTCCCCTCCTCTCTCTCTCTAGCTCTCCTTCTCTCTCCCACAAGGAAAGGGGCGAACCTCTCCCTCTCTCCTCCCCCCTCCCCACTACTTCCAACCCCCACCTACCTCCATTAATACCACACAACTTCCCACAACCCCCCTTTACTCCTCATCTAGTCCCAATAACCCTCCACCAATCTAAGCCCTACTTCCCAACCACAACCTACCCCATTCACTTCCCTAAGCACCTCTCCATCTTCCCAAGGCTGAAGGGGTCCCTCCCAAGGCCATTTTTGAATCTCCCTCCCATCTCTCCACCCCCATACCAGCTCCAGGTCGACCTCCCCTTCCCTCACATAGCCAAGTTCGCCCCCATCCTCCTTTCACACTCACCCTCTCTCTAGTGCACACCCACCCCTCATCTCCACCTCCAGCTGCTCCAGCCCCCCTGTCCATCTATCCCTACCACTCCAGACCCCCTGAAGCCCTAGCCACGTCCTTCCCATCTTCTCCAGCCATCAGCCAACCTCCCTCTTGCTGAGTTGCCCCACTCTTACATCATTTGCCACCATCAAGTTGCAGCTCCATCAACAGTTCGCAGGCAGCAAGATCGGGTTCTGGAAGCAGCTTCATCTTTGACACTTCCCCTCATCTTCTGGTGGCATGGCATACACCGTTGGAAAGGTCGTCCAAGGAGCTTTCTAGGCGAGGTGGTTTCATCTTCGTCCAATCACCGAGCTGCCGGTAGGAGTGATTCTCCCTCGACTGGGCAAGATCTCTCAGGCAGGGAACCAGAGCGAGAGTGGAATCTCGACCACGAAGAATATTTTGGGATTCAGATCAAGTGTTCTTCAGAAAAAATCTTCCCTCTCAAGTCCTCTTTCATCCTCAAGAATCAGAGCTGCATTTGGACATCGGCCTCTAAAGTTACGAATTTTCTACTCCAAGTGTGTCAGGTCAGTTTACAGGAGCAAGAACCGACACCCCTCTACTCATCTGATCGTCCCAGTCTTCTCCGACATCTTCCGACCACTCCATTGGTGCCGACAGAAAGAAGACTCGACCACGGTTCCAACGGTTCAGGTCTTGTCTCAATTAGAGCTTGGTAGAGATCGTGGCACCCTCTGCAACCAGCCACATTGTTCTGCACCAGACAAAGGCAGAACCAATCAGTCCGGTTCCAGACTCTGCCCCGGCCAGCAACGACTTTACCAAGCTCAGAAAAAATTCATAGATTATCCTTGGTCCGTTGGCAAGCTTTTGGCACAAGTCTCATCAAGTTCTGAGCTCTGTGGAATTTTTGGCAGCATCATCACCGCCCCACTGTCCGGCAACTCTGAGATTGGCAGAACCGGCAACGCTCCGAACGTCGGGTTTTCTTCATAACTCCCCCACCCCGCTTGGCCGGCTGAAGGCCCCTCCCTACATGGAGGTAGTTTTGGATGTAATTAGCTTAATCCCCACCCCAAGATCACCCCTCCTGCGAGAGGCGTAGTGTTGTACTCTTTGCACTTTCAGGTCAAGCTACATCGCCGCGGCGATCGGGTGTATACCCTCGCCTCCCGGCGCGCCCTCGTCTCTGAGCGGGATCGGTGTCTTCACACCGATCAGGTGAGCCTCTGATACTAACCTTGATAGCCTTACTTCTGCGAGTTTAGTATTACTTTGATTGCTCGTCGGACGGTGAGAAGAGGGCCCGTACTTGTATGCTCTTTTGTTGGTGCCCACCGCGGTCCGGGAGAGATTGCCACCCCAAACCCCGCCCTGCGGGCCAGCCGCCCACTAAGTTGGGAATCCTAGACTCTTTGGGGTCAGCCTAAGCCAACTAAGTCCATTAGAATCATTGGGTCCCGCCTCGGACCCTTGCCATCATTCCCCGGCCCCGCCGGGTGATCGCGTGTGCCGTGTGAGTAAGACGCTATTGTGAGAATCATTGGAGTGCTTGTATGCTTGCGGGCCTAGGTCCTAGGTGGTTCATTACATACTTAGTCATCCTTGGGCTGTGCCACATCAGCAAAAGCAAGAGGGGGCTGGCTCTGGTGAAAACCCGAAAGGGCACTTGGGTCGGTAATGTGATGATTCAAAAGTTCCATGCCAACCGGCACGCTGCCTTCACCTCCCCTTCACTTATGAAGCCTTCCGTCGGTCAGCTGGCTCCACGCCCCACCGATGATAAAACCTTTCCAGGGCAGACCTTACGTTTACCCTGATGAAATCTACATACCCTCTTGCAAATGTCCCACCGATAATGAAACCCATCACCATTCTGATAAAGCCTGGCCAGCTCAGACCTTACGTCTGTCCTGATGAAACTCTTAAACCTTCCCTTGATCGATCAACATCTCGCCCGATCGATGATGAAACCCTATCCAGTTTAGACCTCACGTCTATTCTGATGAAACCTATGAAACTTCTTTGCATCGATATAAACCCAATATCGATGATGAAACCAGCTATTGATCGACCGGCACCCCGCCCGATCAATGATGAAACCCTATCCAGTTTAGACCTTACGTCTATTCTGATGAAACTTATGAAATCCTTGCGTCGATATAAACCCAATATCGATGATGAAATCAGCTATTGATCGACCGGCGCATCGCCCGATCAATGACGAAACCCTACCCAGTCTAGACCTTACGTCTATTCTGATGAAACCTATGAAACTTTTTTTGCATCGATATAAACCCAATATCGATGATGAAACCAGCTATTTATCGACCGGCACCTCGCCCGATCAATGATGAGACCCTACCCAGTCTAGACCTTACGTCTATTCTGATGAAACCTATGAAACTTCTTTGCATTGGTATAAACCCAATATCAATGATGAAACCAGCTGTTGATCGACCGGCACCCCGCCCGATCAATGATGAAACCCTATCCAGTTCAGACCTTACATCTGTCCTAATGAAAACCACGCACCCTTCAATGTCCTACCTGAGGTAACATCTGTCCAGTTTAGACCTTACGTCTATTCTGATGAAACCTATAAAACTTCTTTGCATCAATATGAGCCCAATATTGATGATGAAGTCATGCACTGGTCGATTGGCACACTGCCCCGATTGGCTCTGAAACCTACCCGGGATGGACCATTCGCCTATTCCGGATGATGCTCTAGGCCTCTTCATTCACATTCCCGCAAACCGTCTCCCTTGCGGCACATATGGCCAAAGAAGACGTTTGCTACTACCAACAGAGTTCGGTTTAATCACACCCCCTCGGATGCCGTCACGCGGTGGAGCGAGTTCCCCATCCTTTCTATGAAGGGGTGGACGCTCTCCTGCCAAGTACGGGCCATTCACAGGAGGGACTGCTAGAACCACTACCCCACTTCCCAAAGTGATGAAACCACATGGAAAAGACGATGGATACACATGAAGCCGAAGATTCCTTTTCATTAAAAGAGGAGTACACAAAGGGCCCCGAGGGGACATTGTATCACAAAAGAAGACAAAGAAAAAGAGAGAAAAAGAAGAGATAATTCAAGGCCATCGGAAGATATCTTCAAAGGCCAAAAGACCCACATGAGGAGCGGCTCCCAGCTCATAAAGGCGTGTCTCCTCCTCCTAAAGCCTCACGGACGTACCCTGGAGAGACATCACCCGTCCCTCCAACAAGGCCACCTCCTCGGTGGACTGCGGCCGAATGAAGGATAATTGTTGCAACTCGGCTCGAAATCCGGCGAGTTCCGCTTCCAGAATGGCTACCCGGTCCTGGACAGCTTCCTCCCGCTGAACAACACTCTGTAGCGCGGCCCGGCGTTCATCAAGTGCAAGCGTCAGCTTCTCCAGCTCAGATTTACACTCTGACCTCTGCAATTTCAGTGCCGTCAGCCTATCGGTCATGGTCCGTGCTAGGAAGTCTCTCCGATGCACGAATTTCAGCAGAAGCAGGACCCGCTGAGACCATATGTCCAAAGGGCAGCCCATGGCTTGCAGGCCAGTAGTGAAGCGATTGGCAATTTTCTTCAGTTGCGGATATGTCAAGCCAGGCTGCGATTCCACTAACTGGCGTAGCATGTCCAAATGTTGCCAGACGAAGCTTTCAGAAGAAGCAAAGCCAAAGGAGGCAGATGAGACGACCTCAAAAGTCACCTCGCCATCAATATCTGCCCACAGTGCAATATCCGGCTGAGAGGACAAAGATGGCAGATCTGTTGAAACAATGGACTGGTCTCTCTCTACGCTTTCCTGCGAAATTAAGAATTCCTCCGCTACCGCCGTCTCGGGAGCTATGGCCTGAGCACCCACAGGTAGAGGGTCAATGAATGCTGGAACTGTCTCTTCATGGGTCTCCTGAGCAGGAGCTTCATCTCTAGCTGCTCCTTCTAGCAATGGGAACGAAGGTGCTCCAGCTGGTAGAGGCAGAAATCTGGTCTCCGTAGCCACTGTGGCAGGGACCGCTGACTCGGGAGCAATGGACATTACTGCGGCCGGTATGAAAGCAGAGCTTCTGGCCGGGTCCGCCTCAGTCCTAAAATCTGAGGCCCTGACAGAGATAGAACTTTCTCCTGAGGCCCCCAAGTCCAATGATGTTAAGTCAGTTGAAGATTGTATCCTCACTGGCACAGGGCGAATAACCTCAGAAATTCCCATGCAAGTTAAAGGTAAAGCAGGGATAATGGCCAAGTCTGCGGATGAAATAGCCATAGAAACTACGGCCGCGTCTGAGCTGGTGATGACAGGGTCCTGAGGACAAAGCAGAATGACCTTCAGCAATGAAAGAAAGAAAATAAATAGAACAGCAAACAAAAAGAGAAGCTTACCTTCAAGGCGAGGTCTATACCCTCGAAATGAGACAAAAGGGGAGAAAGCTCTGTAGTTGAAGCAGCAAACGGAGGGGTTATGTCAACCTCGGTGTCGAGCCCGGCAAACTCCTCTTGAAATTCCTCCTCAGAAGATAACACCAGCAGCTTGGGAGGCAGGAAAGGCGGAAGACCCTTTGCAAATACGGGCAAGGCTTCTGATTTAAAAACTTCCTCCTCACTGCCACTGAAATTAACTTCCTCTGCATTATCAGAGACGGTCTCGGAGCTGCCCGAGGATATCTCCACACTAGCTATATGCTGCGGGGTCGCCTCTAGAGCATGCCGGGATGCAGACCGGGTGATTATGCGTCTGGCCGGAATAACGCTCTATTTTGTTTGAGTCCCGTGACTCTCCTGCGGTTGAGGCGACTCTCCCGCTGCTATCATGGCCTCAGTCTGCTCCCTGACTGCCACCTCAACAAAAGGGGACCTCTGAGGGATATAACAGAAAAATAAGGGAAGTATAAAGAAAAAGATGAGAAAGCACATTTACCCTCCTCCTCGCCAGCCGGGGTAGGACAAGGCAGCCTCGCGTCCCTTTCCACAGGCACTGCAACCTGCTCCTGGGCTATATCAGATAAAGAGAAGCTCAGCCTCGAAGTACTCCTTAAAAGATCAGTCAAGAAGACAATGAAGATTGCATCTACAAGCTATTACCGCCACTCTCGACAGATTCCTGGGCGGCCTCCCTTTGAGACCTGAACTCGTCAAATGAGGGGATGTCTGGAAGAGGGGTTCCGGCATCCGCCGCAACCGGAGCTGATTGCTGGACGCGAACAACCTTGGCCCTCTTGGCCTTGGCAACTGCAGCTTTCACCACAGAAGGCTTCCTCTTCTTGCCCGGAGGCAAGGGAGTGGTCGTAGGTGCCGCTGCAGGAATTTCAAAGTAGGCAGGCTTCTCAGCTTGAGCAATAAGCTTCCTATAAAGCCCCTGCCGCTTTATGTCCGGTCTATCTGTGCAAGACACAAGAAAGGCAGCCATAGTCGACAGATGCAAAGCATAACAATAAAAGAAAAATGCCATGATCGGACAGGAAGAGTCATACCTGCTGGGCCATCATAAAATGTGGAAAGCGGCCAATACAGGTAAGCCACCTCCTTCGATCGGGAAGCATCCTCCTTCACTAGCCAGCATATGTCACCAATGGTCTGGCACTTCTCTGTCAAGGCAGCCAAGTCTTTATGCCCGTGGAAGTCGAGGCAATGAAACAGGCCAAGGTAATCTATACACCAGGCATCAACATAATGAAAAGAAACAAAAAGCGGCTTATTCAGAATGCCAGCTATCGGGTTCTCCACTGATAGCCCGTGAACATTTAGCAGTACAAAAAGCCAAGAAGTGTGCTGATAATATGTCTGGGTGCGGTCTTCCCTCCGCACAAATGTCCTGTAAGGGTGAAACCTGTCCACCGGACCTCTCCAGGGGGCTGCTGTCGGGAGAGGTTCCTCCGGGGAGAACGGATATTGTACATCCAAATGAACACCCCCTATATGGCCCAACTGCCTCAGATCCTTTGTAAAAGCGTCTTCATTAATTTCAGAGAAGACAGGAGTGGGTGGTTCAGAACCTTCCTCTTTCAAAGACCGACGCGTGGCAATATATGTTTCCGCCTCCTTCTGGTGCTGTGAATAGAGCCTTTTCAGATGGACCTCATCAATTTCAAACACAGGCCCTGATTGCCGCTTTAAGAAAGAGCGCTCGGCCATGTCCCAAAAGGCGCCTCTGCCATCTTTATAGAAGTTGGTGCGTGTATTCCACCACTTAATGTATTCTGATGTGACACAGGGAATACGATTAGAAAAGGTTGGGACCCTGAAAGTTACGCCCTCTTGGTGATGAAAAAAATCCCACCATGTTCGACCGTCGCTGGCGACGGTAGACCCATGCTTGGCCCGACTTTCCAAAGGAAACTGAGCAACCGATGGAGGAATGTGCTGATCATAACCAAAGTTTCTGCTGAAGCGAAACGGATAATAAGGTTCCAGAATAAGCAGGCCTCCCTTCCTGAAAACCAATACACTGGGCCGAATAGCCATAGCCCACCTGACCAGTTCTGGTTCTAATATGGGCCGGGTGGCATTGACCCCCGAAACAGGATGGACATAAGTTTCTACCTCCTCCATTTTGCATTCCCTCTGAGGGTCCACTAAAGGAGCCGAACCTACTGCCAAGCTCCAAAAATGAATGCTGCTAGGAGCGTCTACAGGCACTCTTATCAACCTGCCCCTTATCTTAAACAGCTGCTCTGAGAAAGGACCAGGTTCGGTGCTAGCGAATTCGATCATCCGAGGAAGCAATGTGTCCGACTGTAAAGTCCTCGGGGCCAGCTCAGGGAAAATACTGCAGACCCAAGCATTAAAGAAATGAAACGGACCCACGGTCCTTAAGAAGCGGAGAACCCGATGTCTATGCAAATCCCCCAATGATTTGTAAACTAAACACAAAGCCACTGGGCACAGAGACAGCCTCATCCCCCAGGCCATCTGACAGGCCGGATATATAGCTTCCGGCCTGATAGTCCTCTCGTCCCCTTGAGGAAGAGCGAAGGTGCACAGCCAGAAGGTCAGATAAGCTGCACAGTGAGTGATAGGGTCAACCCCTGCTGGGTTCAGGCCGTCTGCACCCGCTCGGCGCAGTGAAGCTGGCAATGCTGATTTGTAACGAGGGGTCCTGATTTGCTTGCCAGAAGTCGGTCCCACAGAAGGGAAGTCCGCATATTTCAAGGGACCCCCGAAGAAGTATCGTATCCATTGTCCTACACGGACTCTCAATCTGCTGCTCTTTTCCCGGGGTTGATAGCCTTTGGAAGATCCCCTACTGTAGGCCAGACAAATGGTACGATAAGCTTTCATTAAATACCGGTATGCATAGCCGAAAGAATATCTGCCCTCTCCATCGGAGGCGTCCTTTACGGAGTCGTCTAGGCAGACCTCCTCATATGGCTCCCCATCAATAGGCAGACCTGAAAGCTGCGAAAGACTCCAGAGATCGAGAGATACTTCGCCTTCCGCTGTATAGAATGTGTTAAACTGTGGGCAGAATACTTCAAACATGCCGCAACATAGTCCCCGAGAAATGGGATAGCGAATCTGGATGCGAATACACTATGATAGACCCCAGCTCTGATCAATAAAGGGGCATACTCCTTCAAGACAAATTCGGTAAATTCCACTGCTCCTACCCTGAAGAGATGGGCATCTGTCACTCTGGCATCTCCAAACCAGCCAGCGACTAGCTGATATTTAAATTGGACAGCCAGACAATTCAGAACAAATGGCTAGTCCCTGTAACCCCACTTCACAGGCGCTAGGAAGAGTCCGAAGTTGGTCTTCTCTCGGTGGACACGACCGGCTACATGGTCCCACCTCGTCGGAGTGAACTCTGGAGCCCGGGTCAACATCTTCTTCTCCGGCTCTAACTCAGAAACACCTAGCACGGCATTCCAGTCCCGCGGCTCGCCTGGAAGATATATAGCTCGGGCACGATAAACAGAACCCTTCATGCTGTCTCTGTCAGTAAGTACTGCCACTTCCACAGATCGAGCAAGCAGAAGATCCCTCATTCCACCTATGGTGAAAGTCTGGATAAATGGCAACAGATGGCGATCCTTCGGTAGGTCCGGGCGATAGTCAGCAGCTCTTCTGAAGTCAATACCTTCTATGGAAGAATAAACCCCAGAAGTTAGCACGGTGTCAGTCTCAGAATTAGAGGACTTGTCAACAGTAGCAATCTGGTTATAGCCCAAGCTCAGGCTGTTCACATTCATCCAGTTGACTGAAGCCCGAGATATATCCGGTTGAGCCGATGAGCTCGCCCCCACAGTCATGGGAGCCGCAGCAGTAGGGCCGGAAGCCATGTCAGCACCTGCAATCAAAGAAAAATGAGAAGATAAGCCTCGAGAAGATGAATGGGTCTGTAAGGACTAAGTAAATGATGCCGGTTAAATTTCAGCAGCATCTCCCCTTATCCGGGGTCTGCCCAAGAAGAATAGGGAGTCACCCACCAAGAGGGAGTGACTCCCGTACATAAAGTGGGATTCAATCCCGAAATAATGTCCTACCGAGCAAAGTATATGCAGGCGGGAAGAAAATGGAACGGCCGAGAGGGGGGAGAAGCTCGCGCCGATGAGAAGAAAAAGCCCTCCCGGCGCCATAAATAGTGGAGATAGAAGAGGGGCTCTCAGCGCGGCATTTAGCGCACCGAGAACCCTCCTCCTTCTGGTGTAAAAGGCGCGCCGAGAAGCAGCCTAATCCCCGCGCCGAGAAGGGTCGGGCCAAGACCAGGGCACGCCGAGAACCTGCACAGTGTCCGCGCCGAGAAGCCGCCCAATCCTCGCGCCGAGAAGCCCATGAACGTCATGCCGAGAGGGCTCCAAAGTGCTGAAAATAGAAAAAGAATTAGAAGAATATGGAAAATAAAAATTATGCATGTTGAATGATGCTACAGCTATATGATCAAGCTGAAGGACAATATCAAAGAGAAATTGAAGAAGATAGCCTCGAATGCTAAAGAGGCACCTGCAAACCCCGTGACGCTGTTCCTGTGCTTACGTCGTCCGCAGGTGGGGGGCATTTGTTGACACCTTGAAAATGAGCAAGGGGGGGAAACAGAATTGAAAAGAAGATTAGACTAACAGTAAAAAATTAATGGTAAAGCTCGTCAACCATCTACCTGGCTGAAGCCTTTTCCGGTCAAGCTGATGTTCGGTTTCGTTGTCAGCTAGACGGCGACACTGATGAAATAGCAGTCACTTGACTGATGAGACCTCCTATCACGCTTTAACAAGAGCTATATTACTGCCTTGTCTGGAAGTCTACAGGTAACATATCCGACTAAGTCAGATGTTAACTTGTTGACGGATGAGATATGAGCAAAGACAAAGATGAAATCAGAACCGGTAAATGAAGATTATGAAAACCTCTGCAAAGTCGTAACGGAAGAAGAACCTTCTCCATGGGCTATATATACCTAGCTGAAGTCTTCTCAGGCTAAAGCTGATATCCGGTTTTGTCATCATGCGGGTGACAATGCTGATGAAATGATGTCCTGTTCTGTCATCGTTCTGGTGACGATGCTGATGAAATCCCAGTCCACTGACTGATGAAGGTCTCCATAATCCCACTAAGACCCGGGTCCACCAACAAAAGGCCTGCTGCGGTTCTAGTATATTCAGGGAGACAGCAAGTCCATGTGAAGCCTTAAAAAAGGGCCTAAATGGACCTATGAAATGGGCTCACGAAGGTGGCGCCAGGATACTCTACAGATGTCTAACACGCCGGGAGCTGCTGCACTCGACAGATGCGCACCGTGAAGATGGAAAAGTCACGTCGACTCCCATCTGCCGAGAGGTGAGGAGGGGCTGGGTCTATATAAACCCACTCACTCGAAGAAGAAAGAAGGGGCCGGCAACCTCATCCAGAAAGAAAGAGGGAAAAAGAGGAGAGAACAGGGGGAGAATAGAATGAGAGGAAGAGAAGGGCTTCGAAGAGGAAAGAGACCAACAGAGAGAGAGAGCCTCCTCCGCTGAGAAAAGAAAGAAGAGATCAACCCGAAGAAAAAGGGAGAAGAAGCTCCAGGTGGGCAGGCAGCTGGGGAGGGAGAGGAGTCAATGCTCCGCCCTCCCCCATGTTTCTTTTCTTTTCTCTTTATGTATTCCTATGAGTTTCATCTTGATTCACCGGATGTAATCGGGATATCCCGGCCTCTGTTTTACCTCCTTTTCCCTTACTCCCTTCGTGTGATTGGTGTGAGTTTTGGAATGATGTAATGAAATGAAATACTACGATGGCCCATTTGGGTGCTGGGTGATTGAAATATCTACCATCTGTCTCCCCCCTCTATATCTGCTGTTCTTCAAAACATTTATCTACTTAGATGCTCTGGATTTTCGATTTATGCTTCACATCTTTGGGTCCGTTCTCTCATGAAAGATGAAGACGGAGCCCCAACCCTCGTTCAATGGGTCGTTGGGCTCTGTCCCCTCCATCCCTCCCCTTTGATGATGGGTGTTATCGCATGTCGTGGATTTCTGCTGAGCTCCCAGCTTGTTCAGGGTCAGAGACATCAATCTCTTGATCGTCTGAACAACAGGTGACAAAAAACCCCATATATCTCCCGAGGGTTTAATGATGGATGATCCTGTCCTTCGACTGATGCTACCCTCCCTTAAAACCCCTGGCCTTCACGCCTATAAAACCTTTTAATCCTCCTCGTCTGTGCTAGAAAATCCAGCCTGAATCCTTGTCCGAAACCAGAAGAACCAAGAACAGAGACCCGGAACCTTCCCGGTGCCAAGAACAGTAGTCCCTGAAGAAACCTTCCCGGCGTGGCTGTTTGCACGCTGGGAACTCCCTATGCCAGCTTCCCGGTGCCAAGAATAGTGCCTTATGAAGAACCCTTCCCGGCGCGGTGGTTTTCGCACCGGGAACTACCCCCTTGTGCCATAAGCTCCCTTTATGCTATGAATGCTCCATCCCTTGAACCCCCGATGAGAACCCCTGCTACCAGTCAAGAAACCACACAGATACCCCTATGATCCGCTCAATATAACCCTGTATTTTGTCGAGGGACACCCAGGGTCACCATATACCCCTCAAAGATAACAATAAATGGGGACAATCTCCCCTACACGACCCCCCAGCGCTAGGTTTAATCATAACCCCGCTAACCAAAGGAGCTCTGCCATTGCATGCGCTCTGATGGCCTTAAGGGGATATTAAGATAGTGCTGCAAGCACGTACATGGGTCAGGGGTCCAATACCCCTCTACTCTTGGCTTTCACCCCGGCACTCTATGGGTGATTGTCTATCATTCCCTGGTAAATGCTAAGTTCGGGGGAGGTGCTGCCAAAATTCTTCCAGGAGCAGGCACTTGAAGACGACATTAAGCTGTCCCTGGGGCTCTGCACGAACACTGGTGACATGGATCCTCTAGACCCTGATTTCCCCAATTCCTCTTCGATCTTGGCCTTCCTTCGGAACCCAAACCCAATCCAGTTCAGATCTAATGAACTGATCCACTTTGACCTCACAGAATCCATCTAACCTGTCCTGAATCGCCAAGAAACCCAAAAGCAGGGTGCTGCAAACCCTTAGAAACCATCTCGGCGCTATGATACCTCTCGGCACCACGCATAGTAGAATAGGTAAAATGCTCTCGGCGCAAGCCTTCTTGCGCCGAGAACCCATCCATCCCAGGTCGCGCCGGGAACCCTTTTGCCACTTTACCCTTGCACCGGGAACCCCCTGGCCATCGCGCCTTCGCGCCGGGAACCCCATCCACTTTGCCCCTGCGCCGAGAACCTACCCTGCCATCCAGTTGAGCCTCCGATAGCTTGATCAGGTCCACTCCAGGAATGTCCATGAGTCACCAGACCTGCACCGGGGATAAATCTAAAAGGGGACAGACTCTCTTATGTTCCACTGTCCCGCATCAGATTCAGGGATAACCCCTTTAGCTCGGGAGGGCTCTGCCATTACATGAGTTCCACCGGCTTCCCTAAGGGAAAATCGAACGTTGCCCCCCATGGCAGACATATGCAGTTCGGGAGGTCCGGCCTCTCTTTCTCTCGGCTTTCATCCCGGCACTCCGTGGGTGATAGCCTATTTCCCCCTGGGCATGATCCAGATAAAGGGGAGATGCTGCCGAAATATCGATTGATGCTTTAACCCTGACAAGCCCCGGGAAACGTGTATCATACGCCTCCCGTCTGGCTCAATTCTTCAGGGGATACAAATACTTCAAGGCCCTTGGCCAGATGAGAAACGTGAAAGGGGACATGTCTCCGATGATCGTCCAGGCCCCGCCCCGCCACTACGTGGACGGTGTCCTATCTCTGCCCGGTACGACCCACACAAAGGGGTCATGCGGATTTAATAATTTTTCGTTTATTCAATTACCTTCTTAGAATAACAAGAACTTCAATGTTATGCACTGTCATTTTCAACCGCCCCAAGTGGCCTCCTATTTTGGCGTTTAATCAAGGGTTGTCCTTCTTAGGAAGGGCGTAATTAACGTCATAGCCTTTATGGTATGACGGACTTCCGGTCCCGACTCAGACTTCACAATCGACTGACCAAGTCAAGTCGAGCGCATAATAAAAATTGTCACTCTAGTGACTGGCACGCCTAATAAATCCAACCAATGAAACATCCAGACGGAAAAGAATCCGCGTCCACACCACATTACTGGTGCAAGCGCCCTTTCGGGTTTTTGCCGGCACCAGCCCCCTCTTGCTTCTGCCCACGTGCCCTCTCGGGTTTTCACATGGCGGGGCACCCAATTTTACCTATAGCGCCCTTTCGGGTTTTCGCCACAGTTGGGTTATTGCCATTTTTGCCCTTGTCCCTGTGTATGGGCAAGTCCGACGGGGCACCTCTATTTTAAGCCATTTTCTCTTCTTTTTTTTTTGACGAGTGGATAATATGTAATTGTTGGCTAGGGCCCGAAGCCTTGCGCCGAAAGATAAGGTTCATTCGTTGGCAAGAAGATAATGCCAACGCAACGGGGTTTTTTTCTCTGCCGATTCGGACGTAAGGTCCGTAATGGCAATATTGTGTGAGAGAGGGTGGCTAAGGTACGAAGCCCTGCACCGGAAAGGGACTTATTCGTTGGCAAAGGACTAATGCCAGTGCAAGGATAGAGATTTTGCTGATTCGGGCGTAAGGCCCACAATGGCGATTTTGCACGAGAGAAGGTGGCTAGGGCACAAAGCCTTGCGTCGAGAGATAAGGTTCATTCGTTGGCAGGAAGATAATGCCAACGCAACGGGGTTTTTTCTCTGCCGATTCGGATGTAAGGTCCGTAATGGCAATATTGTGTGAGAGCGGGTGGCTAAGGCACGAAGCCTTGCACTGGAAATGGACTTATTCGTTGGCAAGGGACTAATGCCAGTGCAAGGATAGAGATTTTGCTGATTCGGGCGTAAGGCCCACAATGGCGATTTTGCATGATAGAAGGTGGCTAAGGCACGAAGCCTTGCGCCAGAAAAGGACTTATTTGCTGGCAAGGAACTAATGCCAACATAGGGGTGGAGCCGTCTTTACCCGTGCGGATGCCTGTCGATACATAGGGGCGTGTGGACGGGGGACATATGTATATACATATATATATTATTATTATTATTGTTGTTGTTGTTTTCTCTTCTTTCTCTTTCTTTCTCTCTATTCTCTATTTTTCTTTTTTATTTTCTTCTCTCTCTTTTTTTCTTTTTTTTTCTTTTTGTCGAAATCCCCCCTTCTCTTCCCCCTTTTTTTCTCTTTTTTATCCATTCTCTTCCTTTTTTATCGTCTTTCTTTCCCCCCCTTTTTTTTTCTCTTTTGCTCGCTGTATACAGGGGGGCGGGGGTGGGACAGATGGACTAATCCTGATAGTGGGCCTTGGGCGGAATAACTGAGCTGAAGGGCGTCGAGTAGCAGGATACGAGAACCAAAGGGAAGGGTCCCCTTTTGTTCTCTGGCCGGGGGAAGGGTCGTCTGAACCAAAGTAAAATGTTTCTTTTCTCCCTTTTTTCTTTGGGTGGCCCAAAGGCCGAAGGTGAAAGACCATGTCTGCCTCAAGGCTCACTTTCCCTTCTTCTCTTCTTCTTTTATGTGAGGAAGCGGGTTCGAAGACCACATCTGCCTCGTGATCCTCTTTCTTTTCTTCTCTTCTTTTTTTCTTCTTTTGTATGGAGAGGCAGGTGCGAAGACCATGTTTACCTCGTGGTTGTTCTTGTTCTTCTTCTCTTCTTCTTTTGTGTGGCTTCTTTTGTGTGGAGAGGCAGGTGCGAAGACCATGTTTGCCTCGTGGCTGTTCTTTTTCTTCTTCTCTTCTTCTTCTATGTGAGGAAGTGGATTCGAAGACCACATTTGCCTCGCCATCCTTTTTTTTCCTTCTCTTCTTCTTCTTTTTTCCTTTTTTATTGTGAAGAGGCGGGCGCGAAGACCACGCCTACCCCATGACTATTTTTTGTTCTGCTCTTCCTTTCTCATTGATGCCCCCGGACTGGGGTGTTTTTCTCTTAACGTGCCCCCATGTTGGGGTGTAGCTTTTCTTCTGTGCCCCCAGGCGGGGTGTGTTTCTCATGGCTTCCATGCCCCTGGATGGGGTGTAAATCCTTGTTTCTTATGCCCCCGAGCGGGGTATGTTTCTCTTCGAGTGCCTCTAAATCGGGGTGCAACTTCACGCTTCTTGTGCCCCCAGGCTCGAGGGATATTTCTCTTCACATGCCCCTAAGCCGGGGTATAGCTTTCTTCGTATGCCCCCTAGGTCGGGGTGTATTCTTTTTGCTTCTGTGCCCCCAGGCCGGGGTGTACTCTTTATGGCTTCAATGCCCCCAGGCGGGGTGTATGTTTCTTCTTCAGATTCCCCCAAGCCGGGGTGTATTCTTGACGACTTCTGTGCCCCCAGGCAGGGTGTGTCTTATGCTTCTTATACCCCCATATAGGGCAGATTTGCACGGGGTAGAGTCTTTGCCTCTTACGTCCCCACGGCGGGGTGGAGTCTTGGCTCCTTATGCCTCCATGGCGGAGGTGGGTTCTGCTGCTTCTTATGCCCCATAGCGGGGTAAACTCCTCTTCATATGTTCTCGGCACGGGGTGGATTCTTTGCCTCTTGTGCCCCCAGGGCGGGGTGGATTCTTCTCCTTCTTATGCCCCCAGATCAGGGTGTAGCTTACTTCAAGCGCCCCCCCACGAGGGGTGTGTTTCGCCTCTTATGCATCCAAGGCAAGATGTGTCTTTTCTTCACGTGCCCTTAGATCAAGATATAACTCTGTTGCTTGTCGTGCCCCCCCAGGTAGAGGTAGATTCTTCTGCTTCTTCCGCCCCAAAGTGGGGTATATTTTTCCTTCGTGTTCCCCTAAGCCGGGGTGCAACTTTTGCTCTATGTGCCTCAGGTCGAGGTGGATTCTCTTCATGCGCCCCTAAGTCGGGGTGTATTCTTTATGGCTTCTGTGCACCCGGGCGGGGTATCTTCTTTAAATGCCCCTAAGTTGGGATGTATCTTCATGTTTCTTATGCCCCGAGGCCGGGGTGTATTCTACTTCTTTGCTTCTGTGCCCCAGGCTACAGCTTCAATGCCCCCTAGGCGGGTGTGTTCCCTTTTTTAAATGCCCCTAAAACAGGGTAGATTTTTTGAAAACCCCTAAGTTGGGGTGAACTCTTCATGGCTTCCATGCCCCCGCGACGGAGTATATTGCTTCTTCAAATGCCCCTTAGGCGGGGTATACCTTTCTTCATATGCTCCCAGGTCGGGATGCACGTCTCTTTGCGTCTGTGCCCCCAGGCTGGGGTGCATTCTTCATGTTTCTTATACCCCCAGGCCCGAGGGGTATCTCTCTTCATATGCCCCTAAGCCGGCGTGTAGCTTTCTTCGTATGCCCCTAGGTCGGGGTGTATGTCTTTTGCTTTTGTGCCCCCAGGCCGGAGTGTAGTCCGCTTTGCTTCTATACCCCCTCGCAGGGCGTATTCTTTTGCTTCTTATGTCCCTGGATCGGGGTGGATTCTGCTTCTTCTACCTCTTTCGGGGCAGGGCATATTTCTCTTCATATGTCCCCCGGAGCGGGGTGTAGTTTCTTTCTCTATATTCCCCCTAGCTCGGGGTGTAGACTTCTCTGCTTCTTATGCGCCCAGGGAGGAGGGTGTTTCTTTCTTCGTGTGCCCCCATGGCGGAGTGTGCCTCTTTCTTTGTGTGCCCCATGCAGGGTATAGTTTTGTTTTTTCATTTTTTTTTGCTTCTCATGCCCCCAGGTCGGGGTGTAGTTCTTCTTCAAGTGCCCCTTCACCGGGGTAAAATTTTTTGAATACCTCTAAGCTGGGGTGATTTCTTCATAGCTTCTATTCCCCTCGTGGTGGGGATATGTTGCTTCTTATGTCCCTATGGCGGGGTGGGTCCTGCTACTTCTTATTCCCTAAAATGGGGTACAGTTCTCTTCATATGCCCCTAAGCCGGGGTGTGTCTCATGCTTCTTGTGCGCCTGAACCGGGGTGTATTCTTTATGGCTTCTATGCTCCGGAGCGGGGCATAGCTTTATTTCATGTGCCCCCATGAGGGGTGCGTTTTGTTTCTAGTGCACCCAAGGCAGGACATGTGTCTCTTTCTTCCTTTGTATGCCCCCGGACCGGGGTGTGTTCTTGCTCTCTTTTTTCTTATATATCTCTATGGCGGGATATATTTCTCTTCATGTGCCCCTAGATCAGGGTGTATCTTTTGCTTCTTATGCCCCAGAGCGGGGTGGATTCTCTTTCTTCGACCCCGACACACTAGGGGATGTTTGCTTCCTATGCACCCAAGGTGGGGTGTATTGCTGCTTTTGATGCCTTCAAGGTGGGGTGTAATTCATTATGTACTCTATGCCCCCAAGGTGGGGTGTAGTCCTTGCTTCTTATGCCCCCAAGGCGAGATGGATGCATGCTTCATGTGCCCCCCATACTGGGGTATATTCCTTCCTCGAATACCCCTAAGCCCGGGGGGTGTCTTTTGCCTCATATGTCCCTGAGTCGAGATATGTTTTGCTTCTTGTGCACTCCGAGCGGAGTGTGCTTCTTTCTTTGTGTGCCCCCCCTAGGTTGGGGTGTAGCTCTTGGCTCCAGACGCCCGGGAAGCGGGATGTTCTCTACCTATTTTACCCCCAAGGCGGGGTGTATTCTTTTCTTCATATGCCCCCTAAGTCGGGGTGTATTCTTTTATTTCTTATGCTCCTATGGAGGGATGTAACTTCTTCAGATGCCCCTAAGTCGGGGCGTATTCTTTATGGCTTCTATGCCCCCGGAGCGGGGTGTGTTGCTGCGTTTGATGTCCCCAAGGCGGGGTGTAATTCTTGCCTCTTACTCCCCCAAGGTGGGGTGAATTTTTGTGTGCCCCTAGGTCGGGGTGTATTCTCTTCATGCGCCCCCATGGCGGGGTATACCTTTTATGGCTTCTATGCCCCCAGACCGGGGTGAATTCTTCTTCTTCTGCCTAGACACACTGGGGGGATGTTTGCTTCTTGTGCTCCCAAGGTGGGGTGTATTGCTGCTTTTGATGCCCCCAAGGTGGGGCGTATTGCTGCTTCTGATGCCCCAGAGTGAGGTATCTTTCTCTTCACATGCCCCCGGCACGGGGTGTATTCTACTTCTAGTGCCCCCAGAGTGGAGTGTATTGTTGCCCCCAAGGCAGGGTGTAATTCTTGCTTTTTATGCCCCCGAGACGGGGTGAATTCTTCTTCTTTGCTTATGTGCCCCCATATCGGGTGTATTCCTTTCTTCATACGCCCCCCCGTAAGCCGGGGGATGTTGTTTGTTCTGCTTCAGATGCCCCCGGGGGGGGGGGGTGCATGTTGCTTCATGGACTCCGAGCCTGGGGTATACTCCTTCTTCAAATGCCCCTAAGTCGAGGTGGACTCTTTTCTTCTTGTGCTCCCAAGGGGGGAGGTAGCTCCTTCAAATGCTCCTAAGCCGGAGCGTATTCTTTGTGGATTCTATGCCCCCGGGCGGGGTATGTTTCTTCTTCAAATGCCCCTAAGCCGGGGTGTATTCTTCTCTTTCTTATGCTCTCGAGGCGGGATGTAACTTCTTTAAATGCCCCTAAGCCGGGGCGTATTCTTCGTGGCTTCTATGCCCCCTGGCCGGGTATGTTTCTTCTTCAAATACCCCTAAGCCGGGGTGTATTCTTTTCTTTCTTATGCTCCCGAGGCGGGATGTAACTTCTTCAAATGCCCCTAAGCCGGGACGTATTCTTCATGGCTTCTATGCCCCCTGGCGGGATATGTTTCTTCTTCAAATACCCCTAAGCCCGAGGGGGGGGGTGTCTTTTGCCTCATATGTCCCCGAGTCGGGGTACGTTTTGCTTCTTGTGCACTCTGGGCGGAGTGTGTTTCTTTCTTTGTATGCCCCCATGGTGGGGGTGTGCTTCTTCTTCAAATGCCCCTTGGGCGGGGCATACCTTTCTTCATATGCTCCCAGGTCGGGATGTATGCCTCTTTGCTTCTGTGTCCCCGGGTGGAGGTGTATTCTGTCTCTTTGCTTTTGCGTCCCCCAGGCGGGGTGTGCTTCTTCTTCAAGTGCCCCTAAGTCGGGGCGTATTCTTTGCTCTTTATGCCCCCAGATCAGGGTGGATTCTTCGTCAAATGCCCCGAAGCCGAGGTGTATTCTTCTCTTGCCTCCAATGCCCCCCGGCATGAGACATATTTCTTCTTTTATCCCCCCCATGGCGGGATGTATTCATGCTTTCTTCGGGAGTGGTGGCCATGCTTGGCCTTATTGCTATAAAGCATTCCCCACAGCAGGCAGGAATTCATCAAGTTACAATTGTGGCTTGTTGGATCTTCCAACAGCCACTCGAGGGGCTGTCTTATGCCGTAGAGAGGCAGTAGAAAGGTGGCATGGACCGGGGCATTGCGCTGCGGGCTTGGAGCCTCCTGGAGTCGGGCGGGATGCCGGCCTTCCTCTTATTTTCTTGGTCGGCGATGCTGGCCAACTTTTCTTCTTTTTTTTTAGTTTTTTCTTTTCTCCTCTTCTTTTTTGTATGACAGGCCAAGGTGGGGGTGCAGGAGAGCGCTCACCCACTAGAGGAGGGGATGAGTGGTTCGCTCCACCGTGTCAATCCCACAATGGTGATCTTTATTTAGCACGGGTCTCGATGGATATGGCCGTATAACCCTCTCTCGTCAATTCTTTCTTTTTTTGTTTCTTTCTTTTCTTCTTTTCCTCTTTTTTTTTAAATCGCTATCTGGAGGCTTCATCGTCTGGGTGGCCCTTGTAATCAGCAGCCACGGTGTAAATGTGAAAATTCATAATAGAAGGGCCTTTAATAAGCCTAGATAATCATTCACCATTCCATAGATATGTCTCACTGTTACAGGTGACTATCACCCCTTTAAAAAAAAGGGGTGGGGGGTACATTCGGCAACAGCCGACCATGCATCCAGTGTCAGTCTAGATGGATGCCCTCAGGATGGGGGATCAGCAGCATCTGGCGCCATCTTCTCGGACTTCCTGCCATTGCTTGAAAGAGAGCTGTCATGTCCTTCAGGGCGCGCTGTTCTTCGGCCGGTGTGGTTACGCCGGTCTCCTTCAGGTTGGGCATTTGGTGAGGGCGTGGTGGGTTTACCGTGTACTTGCCCATTCTTAATTCGCCCTTCCTGATCAGGTCCTTGATGACATCTTTAAATACGTAACATTCCTCAATGGAATGCCCGATCATCTGATGATATAGGCAGAATTGGGGGTCGTCCCTTCTTTCGAGGTCGTTTGGTCTCTTCCGCTCTGGAAGCACGACTTTGCCATATTCTTGAGCCCATTTGAAGAGGATCCGAGTCTTATCTCTCGGGAAGGAGTAGGGCCTCTTCATTCTGTCCCTTAATGAAAGTCTCTGGTCAGCGGCCTTAGTGGAGGAAGCTCCGGCCGTGACCTTTGTTCTCCCCTGTCGTCACTCGAAGGCTTCGAAGTCTGGGGTGCAAAATTTTTCTCGTGCCAACTGCTTGTCGGCTAATCGCTTTTCCTCACTCTGGGCAGTGGGGGTCGAGCAATATTTTGCCAGAAAGATCTCGACATCAGATGCTAGGCCACTTAGCTCTTCAAGAGTTTTGAACTCAATATCCATGACCCTTTGTATTATTTCACCCTTCAGGCTTCTTAGGAGCCTTTGGACGGAGCCCCGCAATTTGGAGGGTCTCCATATTCTTCACGGGGGTTTCCCCCTCTTCTCATATAGTCCAAGGTGGACTCATCACCTCTTCAGTCAGCTGTTTGTGATTCAGCCTCGATGACTTTGCTCTCGAGTCGCCTCATTTTTCCCCCCGCTCGGCCCTCGACTTACTTGTTCCTGTTGGCGCTATCAGGCCCGGGTACGAGCCGAACGATTGGCGAAGAGGGTCTGTTCTTGGCATCATGCGAGGTATCGAGGGTGCATGCTGCAGCTGCTGGAAGGGGGTGCCCCAGTGTAATTATGTATCATTCGGGACATTACTGGTGATGGTGGGACCTTGGGTGGCTCACAGCCGCCCCAGAAGGTCCCAGAAGAGGGCCATGCCTGCGCGGGCACTGCTGGGCATAAACGTGTCTTGATTGATTCCCCCCTTGACACCTCGACTTCGTGCCATTCTTCAAACAATCTTGCCGTCATGGCGAGGGTGGGTTGATGGAAGTTGGAGGTGCTGCCTCCCACCCTGGCTTCGAATGGGGTCGGCGAGATCATGTCGTCATGGCCGACAACACCTTGTCCTTGAAAAGTCGACATTACTACCCACAGACCCCCATGTGGAGGAGGGTCATGATGATGGGCCTCCTCACTGGACGACGGGAGGTATGTCGTTTCATTTTCTTCTTCACCGATTTGGACTGAGCCGTGCCCGGTTGAGAGTGTGTGGCAAGAGAGGACAACGCCACTCCTTATGTTCTTTGAAGTCTCCCTTTCCTTCCCTTCCGGGGTTGGTGTATGCTCTCGCGGTAAACCATCTGGTGCATGCAGTGCCTCAGATTCTCCTTCGGCTTCTTGTTCTAGGCCTAGAGGCTCTGAATGCCCGCACAGGACACATTCCTCGGCGCATGCTGAAGGAGCCTCGAGCGCCTCTTTGGGCGATAGGTGGTACAGAGCTACCATATTGACTGTTCTCTTAAGATTGGGCATCTCATGCGGACGTGGAGGGTCCACTTTATGTTCGCCCAATTGGAGTTCCCCCTTCCTGACCAGGCGCTCGACATCATCTTTGAACACATAGCAGTCTTCAATGGAGTGCCTGAACATTTGATGATACAGGCAAAAATGGGGGTTGTCCCTTCTTCTAAGATCATCCGGCCTCCTTGGTTCTAGCGGAGTGACCTTATTGTATTTGATGGCCCATTCAAACAAAAGCTGGGTCTTTTCCTTAGGAAAGGAGTAAGGATTCATCATTTTGGCCCGCAAGGAGGGGGCTTCTTGATATTCGGCCGGTCTAGCCGGCGAAGGACTGGCGACGACCCTCTCGTCTTTATTTCTTTGCCGCTCGAACATCTTGGAGTCGATCGTATGCACTTCTTCGGGTGCAGGCCGTTTATCGACTGATTCAACCCTACGGCTCGAGGTCGCAGGGACAGAGGAGAGGGAAGCCTCAATTTCTGCCACTATATTGTTTAGCTAGTAAAAGGACATGATTTTAATTCCAATCATCTTTTTGAGGATCTCCCTCTTCAAATTTTGTTTACAGATCTGCACTGCGTCTTCTTGGTGTGGTGGCCGTCTGCATCTCATACTGAGATTCTGCCATCTTCTGATATACACCAAAGCAATTTCATCAGTCCCCTGCTTGGAGGCACATAGTTCGGCCATAGTTATTTCTCTTTTGGCAGTGTGGAATCACTCTGGGAACTTCTGTTGCATGTCGGGCTAGTCATTGATAGACCCAACCGGTAAGTTCGAATACCACTCAAGTGCGTGTTGTGTAGTGGACAGCGGATCTAGAGGGGAGGGGTGAATAGATCTGCCCCTTTTTTCGTAATAGAACCCTCTAAAAAGCTAGATAGAATAAATCGCAGCTGAATATAACTAGCTAAATGAAGGACACAACGATTTGCTTAGCAAGATGATTACTATTATATCGATTAGAACTTAAGCATGCATCTAGAGCGAAACAATCACACAAACAAACCACAACACACGAGATTTTAAGGTGGTTCGGACTGAATCTCCAGTCCTACGTCCACCCCTCACCAAATCCAGTGAGGCTCTACAAGTGCCACGCACTGAACCACAAATCGAAAAGATCACCGATTGCCTTCCTACTAACCGCCGGTAGGGACGTCAACACCGCAGATCGGACAACTTCCGATTGCCTTCCTACTAACCACTGGTAGGGACGATCTTCAGTTCCAAATATTTGAATGAAATGGAAAAGAACAAGTATGAAAATACTCAAACAAGATATGAAATATGCTCAGGAAGAAAAGATCTTGTCTGAGTTTGCTGGAGCTTGAATCTGATGCTTCACTTGGCTTGGAGTTGATCTCCTCTTGAAGTAGCTTGAATCACTTGGAGATATGATGAAGAACTTCTTCCTGGAGTACTGTTCACAGCTACAGTACTCGAACTCCTCTCCCTTGAACACACCCTTGCAGCCTCCTTTGATCTCCCTTATTAGCCTTTCTTGCTTCTGCTCTTCCTTGGAGGTTGCTGGATTGAGATATGAACTCGAATCACCTTGAGTTGAGGTCGGCAAAGACCAAGCTCTCTTCTGAGTGTTGAAAACCTGTCATTACACAAGAGCTTGGTGAAGATGTCATCAATTTGATTTAGAGTATCAATAAAATGCAGCTCAAAGTTTTTCTTAACGACCTCATCTCTAATGAAGTGATGCCTAATCTCAATATGCTTAGTCCTAGAGTGTTGGACTGGATTTTTTACAAGGTTGATAGCACTAGTGTTATCACATAGAATCGGGACACAACCAAGATCCACAAAGTAGTCTTGGAGTTGGTGTTTAATCCATAACACTTGGGTGCCACAGCTCCCCGCAGTAACATATTCTGCCTCTGCGGTTGAGAGGGCAACCGAGTGTTGTTTCTTGGAGGCCCAAGAAACTAAACACCCGCCTAGAAACTGGCAATAGTCACTAGTACTCTTACGATCCAGCTTGCATCTAGCGTAGTCCGCATCAGAATAAGATATAAGAGATAAACCACATGATGACGGATACCACAATCCCAAGTCTTGAGTGCCGGTAAGATATCGAAGGATACGTTTGACGGCTGTCAAGTGGGATTCTCTAGGACTAGCTTGAAATCTAGCACAAAGGCATACACTAAATTGGATATCTGGTCGGGATGCAGTCAAGTAAAGTAAAGAGCCGATCATACCTCTATAAATCTTTGCATCCACTAATTTACCATTTTCATCCGAATCCAGTGATGTTGTGGTGCTCATAGGAGTTGCAATGATTTTGCTATTTGCCATGTCAAATCTTTTCAGCAACTCCTTGATGTATTTGGCTTGACTTATGAAGCACCCATCTTTTCCTTGGTTGACCTGCAAACCGAGAAAGAATTGGAGTTCTCCCATTAGGCTCATCTCGAATTCACTAGTCATGAGGTTAGCAAATTCCTCACACATTTCAGATTTTGTAGAACCAAACACAATGTCATCAACATAAATTTGAACAATCAAAATGTTCTTACCTTACTTCTTGGTGAAAAGTGTTTGATCTACCTTACCTCGTGTGTACCCTTTTTCAATGAGGAACGAGCTTAGCCTCTCATACCAAACTCTTGGTGCTTGCTTCAGTCCATAAAGCGTCCTGTCTAGCTTGTATACAAAATCTGCATGGTTAGTATTTTCAAAGTCAGGGGGCTGCTCAACATAGACTTCTTCTTTGATCAAGCCATTCAGGAAAGCACTTTTGACATCCATTTGATATAGCTTTATTCTAAGGGAGCATGCAAAGGCAAGTAAAATTCTGATGGCTTCGAGTCTAACAACAGGGGCATAAGATTCATCAAAGTCTACCCCAAACTCTTGATTATACCCTTGAGCCACCAATCTAGCCTTGTTTCTTATTATCTTGCCATCCTCACTTAGTTTGTTCCTAAAAACCCATTTAGTGCCTATGACAGATTGTAATGAAGGTCTAGGAACAAGATGCCAAACTTTGTTTCTCTCAAACTGGTTTAACTCGTCTTGCATGGAATTTATCCAGTTTTCATCTTTTAATGCTTCATCAATGTTTTTGGGTTCATGCTGCGAGACAAGAGCAAGTTGATCTAATTCTTCCACAATTTTAAAATGTGACCTAGTTCTAGGTGGGTCATTCAAGCTACCAATGATATTCTCCAAGGGATGATCCTTAAGAATTCTAATATTTGTAGAATCGTTACCTTCTCCTGGAGCTTGATCCCTTGCATTGCTTGATTCAGCTAGGTCACCATCTTCTTTTATTTCTTCTTGTGGAGGATCACTCTTGTCCTTTATGCTTAGGAATTCCCCATCTTCATCGTTTTTCCTGCAAGAGTTATCATTGTTAGAATCATGATATTCATCAAAGAAAATATGGGGTGATTCTTCCACAGTTTGACTTTTGATATTATAAATTCTATAAGCCCTAGATCTATCAGAATATCTAAGGAATATACCTTCATCGCTCTTGGGCTCTAATTTATCTAAGTCTCTTTTATCATTGTTGTGAATGAAGCATTTCGATCCAAACACTTTCATATGTGAGAGAGAGGGCTTTTTACCTTTTAGAAACTCATAAGGAGTCTTTTTGGTGTGTGGCCTTACCATAGAGCAGTTGATAATGTAACATGCCGAGTTTACCGCTTCAGCCCAAAACCTCCTTGGAAGTTGCCGTTCAGCAAGCATGGTTCTTGCCATCTCTACAAGTGTCCGATTTCTCCTTTCAACCACACCGTTTTGCTCCGGCATTCTTGGTGAAGAAAATCGGTGTGAAATCCCTTCGGCCCTGCAAAGGTTATAGAAGTTAGCATTTTCAAATTCACCACCGTGATCAGATTGAATCTTGGAAATTTTAAACTCACCGTCCTGCTTTATCTTCATGTAGAGTGCCTCAAACTCATCAAAAGTATCATTTTTGTGTGTGAGAAAGAAAACCCATGTGAACCTAGAAAAGTCATCCACCAAGACATATCCATATTTTCTACCACTTAAGCTAGCAGTTCTGGTTGGGCCAAATAGGTCCATATGAATTAGCTCGAGTGGTTTGGATGATATATTTTCAGATCTTCCTTTTAATGATTTTCTAGTTTGTTTACCTAGGACACATGCATCACACAATTTATTTTCTTGTTTAAAGGATAGTTCAGGCAAACCTTTCACCATTGAATGCTTCAAGAGTTTATGCAAGACATTGTAGCTAGCATGTCCTAGTCTACGATGCCATATCCATGCAAGTTCAGATTTTGGTGCAGGAAGATAAAGATTTAAATGAGCAAGATCATCTAAGTCAATCATGTAAACATTGTTAACTCTCTTACCAGAAAATTTTACTTTGTCAGATTTTGGTTCAAGAATTCTGCATTCATGAGAGTCAAACAACACCTTGTGACCCTTATTACACAATTGACTTATACTAAGCAGGTTATATTTCAATCCTTCAACTAACAACACGTTACAAATGGAGTTGGAGAGGTTCTTACCTACATTACCTGTTCCAATGATTTTTCCTTTATTATTTCCTCTAAATGTGACATATCCTCCTTCCTTTTCCTCCAAGAGATAAAATTTTGATTTGTCTCCAGTAATGTGTCTTGAACAGCCGCTATCAAGTTACCACATGTTATGCATGGCTGCAAGACATTCCTGCACAAGCAATTAAGCAATGGTGTTTGGAACCCAACCAAATTTGGGTCCCTTCAAGCTTTTCAGAATTTTAAAACATGAAACCATTTCTTTTGGAATCCAAACCTTCTTAACATTCATGCTTTGTTTGCTTAGAGTAGGGATTTGATTTTTATTTTCCATCTTGACATTCATTTTTTGTTTAGAAGCTCTTTGTTGGATTTTGTGAAATTTTGAGGAGGTTTGCTTCTTAAACCATTGAGACCGTTGGTTGGTTTTGGGTTGAAACTGATTGTTTTGCCACCTATGGGATTGATGAACACAGAAATCATAATTTTCCCAAAGATATGGTGATGCTGGCCTATATGAGTGTTGTAGCAACCCTGATAAAATAAAAAAAAGGAATAAATAAATCAAAATAGATTAAAAGATTTTATAAAATAAACAAAAGAGCTTGGAAGAAAAAGAATTAAACCCTGATGAAAATAACGCCTCAGATAAAGGCGCTACCTTACAAGAAACGCCCTCACCTAAGGCGTGAATTAAAGAAAGGACGCCCAAATAATAAGGCGTCAAATTTCAAACGACCAAAATAAAATAAAAAGGGCAATATAGCGTAACGCCCTTTGAGTGGATGCGTTTCAACAAGTAACGACGCTTGACAAGGCGTCAATTTAAATTCGACGCCCTTACTTAGGACGCTAATTCAGTTTGAGTTCCGTTCGACCCAGGAGTCTATCCAGGGTAAGTTGATAACTATGAGAAAGAGTTCGAATGTAGTAATAATTCTATCTTGGAAGTATTACTTCCAATCAAACACTACCTTTGTTAGGATTTCCAAAGTCCCTATAAGTAACCCCCCGTCGAACCCTAAAGATCTATTTGGACGACCTACTGCTGTTACGGTATGTGAAGAACAGTGAGTTCTTCTTGTATCTTTCCCTCTGTCTTTTTGATTTCATGAAGGATATTAATCTTTCATCTTCTTCCTCTAATACAGGTTAAGCGATCAATTGTGTACGTAAAGAACAATGTAATGTTCTTCAATCTTTTCCCTAACTTCAGATATATTGTCATCATCCTTCCTTTTTCTTCCCCTACAGGTTGATCGAAGATCATCATCTTCATCATCCTCATCAAACGTCTTCTGTATTACCATCTTCTGTCTTGCTGCTGACTGTTAGAAGTTTCAGAGCATCACTTTCTAACCGAGCCTTCGTCCGTTCATCAGATAATTCTCATAAGGTAGGTTTTCTCAAGCACTGTAGCCCAAATCACCATAATAACTATGTTAAACCATATATATTAGTTCATGCATATAGTTTTCACGAGTTTTAAAAGTTTCTATTGTTGAAAAGAAACGCCCTTTCCAAGGGCGCTAATTGTATACGCGACCCAGACAAGGGCGCTACCTTTAGAGAAACGACCATGACCAGGTCGTCAATTCCAGATTTGACGCCCGATACACGGACGTCAATTTTCTCAATTGTTAATTACCCATGTTAATTATCCAATATTCACTTAAACATGATTCTAAATCAGTGCACAATCATATTTACTTGAATCCCGATAAATTTCCTGTCATGACCATGTCTCTTGTTTCTGGAAATTATATACTTGAAATATGAAAATTCTTGAATTCACGACCCTGCATAGGTCGTCTCTCACTTGACTAACGCCCCTGTTCAGGGCGTGAATTGAAAAGTAACGCCCCTGTCCAGGGCGTGTTTTTGATAAATTTCTGAATATATATATACTGCAAAAATAGAAGTAAAGAATGGACGGCCATTGTATACGTCTTCAACTTGTAAAGAAACGCCCCTCACCAGGGCGCGTTTTTGGTAAAATACTGAAATATTGAAATTTTGTAAAAATGTAAAATAGATAAACGCCCTTACTGAAGGTGTCAATTACTTGAGTAGTGACTTTACTTAAGTCGTTATTTTCCTGTAAAAATGTTTTACTTGTTTCTGACAACCGATGGTTTCAGTATATCTATATATATGTATATCGGCACTATATCTCCACTCCGTGAGTACAGTCCCACGTTTCATGATGTTTTATCGATCACCCTCAATTCTCATTGACATACAAGCTCTCCATTGGACATTCCGTTCCTTTGGACTAGCGAGTTAGTCATAGAGACCTCCGTAAGACTCCTCGAGCCTTGGATTCCCTCAAGGCCGACTGAGCTGGTTGTACCCTAAAAACCCATTACACTATTGAATGCCATGTCACTCTAAAGAAACATGGTATACCGGCCCTTATGATATGCAAAGAGTATATCATGAGAATTCTTAATGGGATGATGATATCATGCCATTTGTTGATGTTCTTGTGGACCTCAATTCTATAATAAGAATGAGGGTATCTTGCCTTTGATATACTGTTCATGTGGACCTCAATTCTATATAAAGAATGTCCATACTTGTCATGGTACCCGAGTTAAGGGAACCTAATTCCACCTAGTTTCATCGTTCATCGTGAATGTACCGTTGTTATCGCCTATCTATGTCCAATGTCGTATTTTTGGACTCCATTCTCTCAAAGTTATCCTACGTGTCTACAAGCTTAAATTGTTGAAATTCCATATTGGCTATATATATATATACAAGAGTGGATGTCAAAAATACATGATAAATGCCTGCGCATATAGGGCCCGATCTAGTCCTGGGAGGAGCACCCGAAAGTACTTGTGCCCATGGGAGTTGAATGATAAGGTATCTGGCATTATACCGAGTGCATGACTAGCTTGATTGGACATTCCACACAAATCTTGTACTTGACTTGACATGACTTGCGTGACCCGAAAAAAAAGGGTAATTACTTGTTTGCTTGATACATGATAGCCAAAGTTCTTGACATGACTTGCTAAAAAGTACTTGCTTGAATATCTGTTATCTTTTCTTGAAAGCTCATGACTAGTTCATCTTGCTGTCTTATTGATAAATTCTTTCTCTATCTTGTCGTTTTATGCGAGCATGCATAGCTATAGTACATTCACGAAAAATGTAATTACTTAGACCCCTTGCTAAGCGCTTGAGATATAATTTCCTACTGAGCGTTCGCTCACTCCGTGTTTGTCCCTTACTTTTCAGGTAATTTCGACGACGAGGGAAGTCAATCGGATGGGAATGGTCAAGAGTGAAAGAGATAGAACTTCTCCAAGTGTCCTCTAGTCTTTTTCCTATTTTTGAGTCAACTATGTACTTTTTCCTTTTGTTTGAATAGAGTATTGGATTTGTAATAGTCTATCCATTATGAAATAAAGGATTGGGTTATCTTTCTATTTTGCGCATCTCTGTTTTGGTGTCGAATACACTACTACTCTGATTGACATGATTGATATAAACTCGTCGCGCATATCCGAGTTTCTTCCGCGCTCGGGTCGTGACTGTTTTTGTGGTATCAGAGCCTAGGGTATTCAATTCCTAGGAAAACCCAAGTCCAAGGACATGTTCAAACCTTTAACCAGTGAGATTGGGTAGAACCAAGGGTTAAAGTTAACATAGAATGCTAGTCTTTAAGATACAAATCACGTATTAATCTAGTTATTATAATTGTAAGATAATGGCTGCCGAACGTGCTCAATGGCGCAACATGCAGCGTACACTGCAAGGCATGACTCAAGTGCCGCAACAAGTAACACAAGGAGGTGGACAACGAGCAGGAAGTCTCCACCAGACTTTCAAGAACATGAACCCGCCCAAGTTCACGGGTTCTACTGATCCAGATGACGCTGAACACTGGATTAGGGAAACAGAACGAATATTCCGTGTTATGCAATGCACGGATCAAGATAAGGTCTTATTAGCTACTTTTCAGTTAGAAAGGGATGCTAGATGCTGGTGGGAATCAATAGAGGCTACTATAAATCAAGATCAGGTTTCGTGGGAGGAATTCGTTGAACACTTCAACGCAAAATATTTCTCGGACCGAGTTCAGGAAAAGAAGGCTGTAGAATTTGCTGCATTAAAGCAACGATCTTTGTCAGTGGCCGAGTATGAGGCCCAATTCTCTAGATTGTCTCGGTATGCTAAGCATCTAGTTAGCACCGAGAAAATGAAAGCTAGGAGGTTTCTTAATGGGCTCAGGCCCCAAGCTATTACTCAACTGGCGCCGATGGACATTCAAGTCTACTCGGAGATAGTACGCCGAGCTCAACTATTAGAAGATGCCACGGAACTGTCTGATAGGATTCGTGGTAAGGATAAGAAGGAACAAGTTACAGGATCGGGTTCCTTTAAACCCAACTTCAAGAAAAGGCCTAGCAATGGAGGAGCATCCTCACAAGATCAAAAGTTCAAGAAAACCAAGCCCTTCTCTATCACCACTACCTCTCCAAATACAGTGTGCAAACATTGTGATAAAGCGGGTCATAGAGCAGAAGAATGCTGGAGGAAACTAGGAGCATGTCTCCGTTGTGAGAGTCGTGAGCATCGGATTCTCGATTGCCCATTACTTAACGATCAAGCCGTTGACGGAAAGTGCCCAGTAACCAAGAATGCTCGTCTTCATGCAATCAAGGAGACCGAGCAAGTAGAAGAAGGCGGCTTAGTGGAAGGTATATTGAAAGTTTGTTCCAGGAATGCATATGTCTTAATTGATACTGGTGCATCGCATTCTATTGTTTCTAAGAAGTTTGCTGACCCATTACCCCTAGAACCGGAATGGATAAAGTTAGTTTTGTCTACTCCTCTGGATGATGAGACTGATATTACACATCATTACCAAAACTGCGAAGTATTGGTTCAGGGTAGAAATCTCCCTATTGATCTCATATGTTTAGATCTAAAAGAGTATGATGTTATACTAGGGGCAGATTGGTTATCCAAGTATCAGGCAACGGTTGATTGCCGCAATAGCAAGGTTACATTCAAGGAATTTCCAGAACTAATCTTGACTAGCCCCAAGGGTCGGAGCAGATCCCCTCTTATTTCAGCTCTCCGAGCTAGCAAGCTCATCAGGAAAGGATGTGCATCTTTCCTGGCCTTTGTCACAGTTAAAGAAGCTAAGGAAGCTAAGCTAGAAGACATTTCAGTGGTACAAGAATTTCCGGACGTGTTTCCGGAAGATTTGTCGGGATT
Source organism: Amorphophallus konjac (assembly GCA_022559845.1). Taxonomy (NCBI): domain Eukaryota; kingdom Viridiplantae; phylum Streptophyta; class Magnoliopsida; order Alismatales; family Araceae; genus Amorphophallus; species Amorphophallus konjac. Next base: position 57,676,142 of record CM040126.1, read on the forward strand.
ACCCCCGCAAAGAGAAGTGGCCTTCACCATTGACTTAGTCCCTGGTGCTGGTCCGATTTCAAAGGCACCTTATAGGATGTCACCTGCTGAACTCAAGGAGTTAAAGGAGCAATTGATGGAACTCATTAAGAAAGGATTCATTAGACCAAGTACTTCCCCGTGGGGAGCGCCTGTATTATTTGTAAAGAAGAAAGACGGATCCATGAGGTTATGCGTCGACTATCGACAGTTGAATCATCTCACTATCAAGAACAAGTATCCACTGCCGAGAATCGATGAATTGTTTGATCAAATTTCAGGATCCATGTACTTTTTCAAAATTGATCTTAGGTCAGGAAATCACCAACTAAGAATCAAGGACGAGGATATTCATAAAATCGCATTCAGAAGCAGGTATGGCCATTATGAATTTGTTGTTATGCCTTTTGGACTAACGAATGCCCCTGCTGCCTTTATGCAGTTAATGAATAGTATATTCAGGCCTTATTTAGATCAATTCCTGGTGGTCTTTATTGATGATATATTGATTTATTCCAAGACCAAGAAAGAGCATGAGGAACATTTGAGGATTGCATTACAAATATTGAGGACAAACCAATTATATGCAAAACTTAGCAAGTGTGAATTCTGGCTTGAAGAAGTGACTTTTCTCGGATATGTTATATCAAAGGATGGCTTGTCTGTAGACCCATCAAAGGTTGAAGCTGTAAGGAACTGGGAAAGACCGACCAATGCTAGCGAGATCCGAAGTTTCTTAGGTCTTGCCGGCTATTACAGGCGATTCATCAAGGATTTCTCAAAAATCGCCGTGCCGCTTACGAGGTTAACTCGCAAGGAGATCCGTTATGAATGGGATGAGGAATGTGAAAGAAGCTTCCAAACTCTCAAGGATCATCTTACTACAGCTCCTATCTTAGCATTGCCAATTGAAGGAGAAAAGTTCGAGGTATACACTGATACTTCTGGCATTGGCCTCGGGTGTGTTCTAATGCAACAAGGGAAGGTTATAGCCTACTCTTCTTGTCAATTAAAGAAGCATGAAGAGAACTACCCCGTCCATGACTTAGAATTGGCCGCGGTAGTATTTGCACTCAAAATATGGAGACATTATCTTTATGGAGTATAGTTTACTGTATACTCCGACCACAAGAGTCTCAAATATCTTTTCTCATAGAAGGAACTAAATATGAGGCAAAGACGATGGCTGGAATATCTCAAGGACTTCGACTTCAATATACAATATCATCCCGGAAAGGGTAATCATGTAGCAGATGCCCTTAGTCGAAAGCCGAGAGCACTGTTAGCCAATTGTCTGATTCAAGAATGGAAATTGCTGGAACAATTCTCTGAACTCAATATAAGCATGGACACGGACCCTAGATGTGTCACATTATCTCATGTAAGCATACAGTCAGATTTATTGTCTGAAATACAAGCACTTCAGAATGATGATCCTACATTAGTAGAAATCAAGGGCAGATTAGAAGGACAATCGGATTTCCAATTAGCTTCTGATGGAAGATTAATGTTCAAGAATAGAACTTGTATACCGGACTGCCCAGAATTGAACAAGAAGGTCTTAGATGAAGCTCATAGGTCAAGGTATACGATTCATCCTGGATCTACCAAAATGTACCAAGATGTAAAAAGAAATTTTTGGTGGCCCAACATGAAAAGAGAAATAGCGGACTACGTATCACGTTGTCTCACGTGCCAACAAGTCAAGGCGGAACACCAAAAGCCTGCTGAAAAACTACATCCTCTAGATATCCCTAAATGGAAGTGGGAGGATATTGGTATGGATTTCATCATGGGTTTATCTAAATCAAAAGGAGGACATGGTGGAATATGGGTTATCATTGACCGATTGACTAAATCAGCGCATTTCTTGCCAATCAAGAGTCGATGGTCAGTTGATGTCTTAGCTGCACTATACATCAAGGAAATAGTCAGATTACATGGTATTCTTGTTTCAATCGTGTCTGACAGAGATCCCCGTTTTACTTCTCATTTTTGGAAAGGACTACAACATTCGTTGGGAACGAGACTTAACTTTAGCACAGCCTTTCATCCTCAAACGGATGGTCAGACCGAGAGAACCAATCAAGTAGTCGAAGATATGCTAAGAGCATGCATTACTGATTTTGATGGAAACTGGCATGATCACTTGCCTATGGTCGAATTTGCATACAATAATAGCTACCAGGCAAGTATACAACTGGCACCTTTTGAAGCCTTATACGGAAGGAGTTGTCGATTACCCTTATGCTGGGACGAAGTTGGAGAGAAACAACTGTTAGGTCCAGAAATGGTAAGGGACACTACCGAGAAGATACAATTGATCAAGGAAAGACTGCAAGTTGCTTAGTCTAGACAAAAGGCTTATGCTGACACAAGAAGAAGAGATCTGGAATTTCAAGTTGGAGATCATGTATTTCTCAAGATATCGCCTGGACGTGGAATACGAAGATTTGGTGTTAAGGGCAAGCTTACACCAAGATTTATCGGACCTTTTGAGATACTAGAAAGAGTGGGCGATGTTGCTTATCGCATCGCATTGCCACCTCAACTGTCTGAAGTACATGATGTATTCCACATATCTATGTTGAAGAAGTATGTACATGACCCATCACATATTATTGAGTATGGAGATCTAGTGATCCAGAAAGATTTCACATATGAGCAGAAGCCCATACGAATATTAGATCGAGAAGTACGAACCCTAAGGAATAAGGTTATTCCCATGCTAAAAGTACAATGGAATAAGAATTCAGAACATGAAGCTACATGGGAGACCGAGGAATCTATGAGGAAGCGATTTCCAGAGTTATTTTAGAAGGTATGAACTCTACACTCTCCATATGTAAAAATATGCTAGGAATTTGGGGACCAAATTCTTTTTAAGTGGGGGAGGGTGTAGCAACCCTGATAAAATAAAAAAAAAGAATAAATAAATCAAAATAGATTAAAAGATTTAATAAAATAAACGAAAGAACTTGGAAGAAAAAGAATTAAACCCTGATGAAAATAACGCCTCAGATAAAGGCGCTACCTTACAAGAAACGCCCTCACCTAAGGCGTGAATTAAAGAAAGGACGCCCAAATAATAAGGCGTCAAATTTCAAACGACCAAAATAAAATAAAAAGGGCAAGATAGCGTAACGCCCTTTGAGTGGACGCGTTTCAACAAGTAACGACGCTTGACAAGGCGTCAATTTAAATTCGACGCCCTTACTTAGGACGCTAATTCAGTTTGAGTTCCGTTCGACCCAGGAGTCTATCCAGGGTAAGTTGATAACTATGAGAAAGAGTTCGAATGTAGTAATAATTCTATCTTGGAAGTATTACTTCCAATCAAACACTACCTTTGTTAGGATTTCCAAAGTCCCTATAAGTAACCCCCCGTCGAACCCTAAAGATCTATTTGGACGACCTACTGCTGTTACGGTATGTGAAGAACAGTGAGTTCTTCTTGTATCTTTCCCTCTGTCTTTTTGATTTCATGAAGGATATTAATCTTTCATCTTCTTCCTCTAATACAGGTTAAGCGATCAATTGTGTACGTAAAGAACAAGGTAATGTTCTTCAATCTTTTCCCTAACTTCGGATATATTCTCATCATCCTTCCTTTTTCTTCCCCTACAGGTTGATCGAAGATCATCATCTTCATCATCCTCATCAAACGTCTTCTGTATTACCATCTTCTGTCTTGCTGCTGACTGTTAGAAGCTTCAGAGCATCAGTTTCTAACCGAGCCTTCGTCCGTTCATCAGATAATTCTCATAAGGTAGGTTTTCTCAAGCACTGTAGCCCAAATCACCATAATAACTATGTTAAACCATATATATTAGTTCATGCATATAGTTTTCACGAGTTTTAAAAGTTTCTATTGTTGGAAAGAAACGCCCTTTCCAAGGGCGCTAATTGTATACGCGACCCAGACAAGGGCGCTACCTTTAGAGAAACGACCATGACCAGGTCGTCAATTCCAGATTTGACGCCCGGTACACGAACGTCAATTTTCTCAATTGTTAATTACCCATGTTAATTATCCAATATTCACTTAAACATGATTCTAAATCAGTGCACAATCATATTTACTTGAATCCCGATAAATTTCCTGTCATGACCATGTCTCTTGTTTCTGGAAATTATATACTTGAAATATGAAAATTCTTGAATTCACGACCCTGTATAGGTCGTCTCTCACTTGACTAACGCCCCTGTTCAGGGCGTGAATTGAAAAGTAACGCCCCTGTCCAGGGCGTGTTTTTGATAAATTTTTGAATATATATATACTGCAAAAATAGAAGTAAAGAATGGACGGCCATTGTATACGTCTTCAACTTGTAAAGAAACGCCCCTCACCAGGGCGCGTTTTTGGTAAAATACTGAAATATTGAAATTTTGCAAAAATGTAAAATAGATAAACGCCCTTACTGAAGGCGTTAATTACTTGAGTAGTGACTTTACTTAAGTCGTTATTTTCCTGTAAAAATATTTTTACCTGTTTCTGACAACCGATGGTTTCAGTATATCTATATATATGTATATCGGCACTATATCTCCACTCCGTGAGTACAGTCCCACGTTTCATGATGTTTTATCGATCACCCTCAATTCTCATTGACATACAAGCTCTCCATTGGACATTCCGTTCCTTTGGACTAGCGAGTTAGTCATAGAGACCTCCGTAAGACTCCTCGAGCCTTGGATTCTCTCAAGGCCGACTGAGCTGGTTGTACCCTAAAAACCCATTACACTATTGAATGCCATGTCACTCTAGAGAAGCATGGTATACCGGCCCTTATGATATGCAAAGAGTATATCATGAGAATTCTTAATGGGATGATGATATCATGCTATTTGTTGATGTTCTTGTGGACCTCAATTCTATAATAAGAATGAGGGTATCTTGCCTTTGATATACTGTTCATGTGGACCTCAATTCTATATAAAGAATGTCCATACTTGTCATGGTACCCGAGTTAAGGGAACCTAATTCCACCTAGTTTCATCGTTCATCATGAATGTACCGTTGTTATCGCCTATCTATGTCCAATGTCGTATTTTTGGACTCCATTCTCTCAAAGTTATCCTACGTGTCTACAAGCTTAAATTGTTGAAATTCCATATTGGCTATATATATATATATACAAGAGTGGATGTCAAAAATACATGATAAATGCCTGCGCATATAGGGCCCGATCTGGTCCTGGGAGGAGCACCCGAAAGTACTTGTGCCTATGAGAGTTGAATGATAAGGTATCTGGCATTATACCGAGTGCATGACTAGCTTGATTGGACATTCCACACAAATCTTGTACTTGACTTGACATGACTTGCGTGACCCGAAAAAAAAGGGTAATTACTTGTTTGCTTGATACATGATAGCCAAAGTTCTTGACATGACTTGCTAAAAAGTACTTGCTTGAATATCTGTTATCTTTTCTTGAAAGCTCATGACTAGTTCATCTTGCTGTCTTATTGATAAATTCTTTCTCTATCTTGTCGTTTTATGCGAGCATGCATAGCTATAGTACATTCACGAAAAATGTAATTACTTAGACCCCTTGCTAAGCGCTTGAGATATAATTTCCTACTGAGCGTTCGCTCACTCCGTGTTTGTCCCTTACTTTTCAGGTAATTCCGACGACGAGGGAAGTCAATCGGATGGGAATGGTCAAGAGTGAAAGAGATAGAACTTCTCCAAGTGTCATCTAGTCTTTTTCCTATTTTTGAGTCAACTATGTACTTTTTCATTTTGTTTGAATAGAGTATTGGATTTGTAATAGTCTATCCATTATGAAATAAAGGATTGGGTTATCTTTCTATTTTACGCATCTCTGTTTTGGTGTCGAATACACTACTACTCTGATTGACATGATTGATATAAACTCGTCGCGCATATCCGAGTTTCTTCCGCGCTCGGGGCGTGACAAGTGTGCAATCCAATTGTGGTGAAATCTGGAAGGTTGAGCATGCAATGGCCAAGGAAGTGTTGGCCTATGTTGTGGGGAAGGTCGACCTTTCTTAGGTTTTTGGACAGGCTTTATGGGAATGTTGGTGACTTCCTCTTCAATCTTTTCTTTTCCTTTCTCCTTTTATTTTTGCTGGTTTTGTGTGGGAGTTATGTTTGAGGTGGAGGCTTCGGAAGATGAGACAAATGTGACTATTTTTAGCCCAATTGGCCTTTTGTTTGTTGGTTCAAAACCCAACCCTTCCTTGTTGAAATTCATCCTAGTACCTAGCAAAGCATCTATGTTTTCTTTTCCATCCACAAAATTTTCCAAGGATTGTTGTTTATCCTTCAATTCTTTTTGTAAGTTTTCAATGTTTTGCAAGAGTTGAGTGTTGACATGTTTGACGGCTTCATATTTTTCAATACTCAATTTGATGTTCTTTTCATAGGTTTGCATTTTTAGCTAAATTCTATCAATCTCATTTCTCAAATTTTCATTTTCAGTTTCCAAGTCAGCCATTTCTTTTCTTCCTTCCTCCAAGTTCTCAATCATTTTCTTGAGATCTTCAATTTCAGTTTTAAGTAGAGCACTCTTATCATCCTTGTCATGATCATGCACAAACGAATTGATTTTCTTTTTCAATGATTTATTTTCCTTTTTGTACATTTCATATTTTCCCATGAGTTGTATATATGCATCCTCCCAATCATCAATTGTATAATCTTCAAATGGAGAATTTACCTCAGTTTCTTCATCACCTTTGGCCATAAGGCAAAGATCTTCTTTTTCTTTGTCCGAGGAACTGGTTCCATCATCACTTTCCTCTTCATCGCTCCATGTGGACACCATGGCCTTGTTATTCTTCTTGCCCTTCCACTTGTCAGCTTTTCTGAATCTGTCGGGACAGTCATTCTTGAAATGCCCTGATTTGTTGCAAGAATAACAAATGATTTTGTCAGATTTCTTAGAGTTTTAAGAATTAGATTTGAAACCATTTCTTACCTTTCACCTTCCTCTCATGAAGCTCTTACCTTCCTTTCTCAGGAATTTCTTGAACTTACGTGTGAGCATGGCTACGTCATCCTCATCTCGCTCACTTCCCGAATCCTCACCTTCATCAGAAGTATATTGACGGCTGGGTCCTGCTTTAAGAGCTAGGGACTTCTTCTTAGGTGCCTCAGCCTCTTTGTTCTTGAGGTTGATCTCATAGGTCATCAATGACCCAATGAGTTCATCTACCTTAGTCGTTGCGAGATCTCTAGATTCTTCAACAACGGTTGCTTTCGTGTGCCATGCTGGAGTTAATGATCTGAGAATTTTTCTTACAAGTTCTTGCTCTGAATATTTCTTTCCCAAATCAGTTAAACTATTAGTGAGCACAGTTAAGCGAGCATACATATCTTGAATTGACTCATCAGGCTTCATGGGGAATATTTCATATTCAGAAACTAAAATATTGACTTTTGTTTCTCATACCTAAGAGGTTCCTTCGTAGATTACCTCTAGCTTATCCCACATTAGTTTCGCAGATGCGCAGGTAGCCACTCTTGAGAATTTAACTGGATGGAGTGAGCATTGCATGATATGTTTAGGACTCCAGTTGACAGTGGATTACCTTATTTATTCTTTGGTCCACAAGTCCTCATTATCCGTAAGCTCATACGGACCTTTGCTGATCACTCGCCAAAGTTCGTAGTCTTGGGCGCGAATGAACACCTGCATACGATGTTTCCAATAAGGATAATTAGTTACAGTAAAGTAAGGAGGCCTATTCACAGAATGTCCTTCGGGTAGAAAACCCTTGGACGCTGATCCACCAATTCCCTCAAGGTCGTTGGACCCCATATGAGAGATTAGGCTCTGATACCACTTGTTGTGTAGTGGACAGCGGATCTAGATGGGAGGGGTGAATTGATCTGTCCCTCTTTTCGCAATGGAACCCTCTAAAAAGCTAGATAGAATAAATCGTAGCGGAATATAACTAGCTAAATGAAGGACACAACAATTTGCTTAGTAAGATGATTACTATTATATCGATTAGAACTTAAGCATGCATCTAGAGCGAAACAATCACACAAACAAACCACAACACACGAGATTTTAAGGTGGTTCAGAATGAATCCCCAGTCCTACGTCCACCCCTCACCAAATCTGGTGAGGCTCCACTAGTGCCACGCACTGAACCACAAATCGAAAAGATCACCGATTGCCTTCCTACTAACCGCCGGTAGGGACGTCAACACCGCAGATCGGATAACTTCCGATTGCCTTCCTACTAACCACCGGTAGGGACGATCTTCAGTTCCAAATGTTTGAATGAAATGGAAAAGAACAAGTATGAAAATACTCAAACAAGATATGAAATATGCTCAAGGAGAAAAGATCTTGTCTGAGTTTGCTGGAGCGTGAATCTGATGCTTCACTTGGCTTGGAGTTGATCTCCTCTTGAAGTAGCTTGAATCACTTGGAGATATGATGAAGAACTTCTTCCCGGAGTACTGTTCACAGCTACAGTACTCGAACTCCTCTCCCTTGAACACACCCTTGCAGCCTCCTTTGATCTCCCTTATTAGCCTTTCTTGCTTCTGCTCTTCCTTGGAGGTTGCTGGATTGAGATATGAACTTGAATCACCTTGAGTTGATGGAGAGAGTGTTGGATGTAGCTTTGATCTTCCTTTTGATCCTCTTGAGTTGATGAAGAGGAAGAAGGATGCAGTTTAGATCACCTTTGAACCCCTTGATTGCTTCTTCTTCCTTGGAGGTTGAGATGGCTTCAGATCTGGACTTGAATGCCTTGGAATGGATGAAGAACTCCTTCCCGAAACACTGTTCACGGAGGTGCTACAGTGCCTCAAAAATGGCCTCCCTTGATCTCTCTTGAAGCCTTGAAGCATGAGGGTTTCTAATCCCTCATGTGAGAGTTTTATAGACCTTGAATGGTCTATAGACACCCCCTAGACCAGATCCACAATTTGTGGCAAGTTTGGTGCCTTTTGGATTAAACAAATCCATGGTGAATGGCCCTTTTCAAAGTTGGAAACAAAGTCAACAATTGATGGCTCGGGGTTGGCGGTCGACCTGCAGCTCCTGGCGGTCGACCGCTACTGTGAAACCTGCAAACGGGCGGTCCCTGGGATTTTCGGTCGACCGCCACTGGCTGGCGGTCGACCTGCAGCTGAAGGAACTGCAGACGGGGAGCCTCTGGCTGGGGCGGTCGACCGCCCCTGTGCTGGCGGTCGACCGCCAGCTGGGCAGACCCCGGCTCATCCCGGGTCAGTTCGTTATCTGTTCTATCTCCATCGCTTGACTTCTTTAGCAGCCCGTTCATGTCTGTGGCATCTCCCTTGATAGTCTAAAATGTACCAACTGAGTTTCTAGCCTTGGATTCTCTTGGCTGTACTTCTTTGTGCATTGACCTTGTATGTGTGACGAGCCGAATATCACGTGTCGACTTTTGCATGTTTCAACATCCTTGCTTGGGCGCAATCAATGAGCTTTCACTTTTGCCGACTTCACTGAATTCTTTGTCCATGTAATGGCGTACCTGTCATGAACAAACCATCACGTATGTCAGTCACATGAAAGTGGGAAATATCAATGACTAATAGTGTTTAGCCATTATCAAAACCAAGAATACCACAGAACTCAAATGACCGTAGGATGATGTCGAATTACCCAAGTGAACTCAAATGACCATAGGGGCACAACATTCTCCCCCTTTTTGATGATGGCAACACTGTGAGTCATTATATGGCAGAAATATCCAATATGGCAAATATGGAAAAGTTTACGACATATGCAACCTGTGTGCAGCTCAAGATCCATGATAGTGAAACATGTAAATGCGGATATGTATGCATGGATGATCAAAGCATGTGAATACTACATGTGAATGCTATGCACAAACCCTTATCACAGATGAAGGCTCTCCCCCTTTGATACTCCCATGACTCTCCCATGTCGACAAGGCACTCTCTCTTTTGACAACGCGATAACGCATAGCTTACAAAGGACTCACACAAAGAATTCTCCCCCTTTGCCAACAGCAAAAAAGGAGTGATAAAGGAAAATGTTTTTGAGACCATAGCTGAAAGGAGTGGAGAGCAAGCCATGATATGCAAAACTGAAGCATGCCGTGAGCAACATATATGGTTCAAAGCTAATGAAATCCGAGAGCATCAACAGAGTTCGAAAAGCAGCTACATCCAAGATTTAATAGAAATGAACCAAAGGTGCATATCATGGCAGTGTTTAACCTTCCCTTGTCTTATATATCCATATTCAATAACGACAAAGGCAATAACACAAAAGCATGTATTGAGGCTAAACAATCAGGACTAAAGCATGGAATTTTAGGAATTCAACAAGTTTGATTATCAATATCATTTGCATTTGAAGGCACAAGACTCATATTTTACGAGCAATCAAGTCTAGTACATGCCTCCAAGCCGTAAGAATACACGTTGTTAGACGCCAGTATTCCTGGGAATTTGGTAAGACTAAATGTCATGCTTCAAGATGAACAGAGATAGCAAAGTCACATCATGACATATCCTGTCTCAATTCTTTGATGAGGGGATATATTTCTCAACAATTATGCCATTGCTCTGCCTAGAGTCCAAAAGTTTTAAGACAGAGATAACAGGGGCACATCATGACATATGCATTTGTCACTTGATTTGATGACATGACATGTTTCTCCGTGCAACAATATCATTGCTCTGTCAAATTGATTTTCAAGAATTCCAGCTCATCAAGATGTTTAAAAACAATACTAAGTCTGAGTGTATCACCAAGATGGTCATGAACTTTGAATTTTCAGATATCAGGATAGTCATTCAAAGCACAACATGCAATCTTTAGTGAAAGTCTATTAAAACAACAGAACATAGATGATTTCAAACAAGATATATCAGAACTACAAGGAAATCATTAAATCTGAACCATTTTCATTGAATGGACAATCATTAGGGCATATAATAGAAAGCTCTTACACCATATGTCAATCTGTCTCATGAACTCAAACCAGACTGTAAGCCACTAAAGTGCAGTTTGCAAGAGGTTAAGAGAATCAACAAAACTCCCTCTAAGGATATGCAATGGATACGCGAAGAGTTATGTGTGCAAGCAAGTGTAATGATAAGTGTCAAGAGGAGAATGACCTGAAACGTGTAGGGGTGGACATGAATTTGGTAGACATGAAATGCATGACCCAACATATGGTTGTACACTTATTAAATGCAACAGAATGAAGATGAAACTCAAGTATGAATGGTGCAAAACGACAACTCCCCCTTACTATATGGCCTATATGCGACAATGACGCATGGTACTTGGCGGAGGTGAAACCTCACGCATATTGAGTGCTTCTAGACAAGCATAACCTGCCTTTCCATACATCAACATTTGATATACCATGGCCATGCAGGAAGGATGCTACACAGACCATGCAATGCATTATGAATCATGAACTCATTTCATTATTATGCATCGACATGCAATGCGACACATATACAAAATGACATATTGACATATAAACAATGCATGAATGCGAATCTACAAAAACACATAACCAAGTTGAATAAAATCATCATATTAGTTTTTATTGGCCTGAGGTCGGCAAAGACCAAGCTCTCTTCTGAGTGTTGAAAACCTGTCATTACACAAGAGCTTGGTGAAGATGTCAGCAATTTGATTTAGAGTATCAACAAAATACAGCTCAAAGTTTTTCCTAACGACCTCATCTCTAATGAAGTGATGCCTAATCTCAATATGCTTAGTCCAAGAGTGTTGGACTGGATTTTTTGCAAGGTTGATAGCACTAGTGTTATCACACAGAATCGGGACACAACCAAGATCCACCAAGTAGTCTTGGAGTTGGTGTTTAATCCACAACACTTGGGTGCCACAGCTCCCCGCAGTAACATATTCTGCCTCTGCGGTTGAGAGGGCAACCAAGTGTTGTTTCTTGGAGGCCCAAGAAACTAAACACCTGCCTAGAAACTGGCAATAGTCACTAGTACTCTTACGATCCAGCTTGCATCCAGCGTAGTCCGCATCAGAATAAGATATAAGAGATAAATCACATGATGACGGATACCACAATCCCAAGTCTTGAGTGCCGGCAAGATATCGAAGGATACGTTTGACGGCAGTCAAGTGAGATTCTCTAGGACTAGCTTGAAATCTAGCACAAAGGAATACACTAAACTGGATATCTGGTCGGGATGCAGTCAAGTAAAGCAAAGAGCCGATCATACCTCTATAAATCTTTGCATCCACTAATTTACCATTTTCATCCGAATCCAGTGATGTTGTGGTGCTCATAAGAGTTGCAATGATTTTACTATTTGCCATGTCAAATCTTTTCAGCAACTCCTTGATGTATTTGGCTTGACTTATGAAGCACCCATCTTTTCCTTGGTTGACCTGCAAATCGAGAAAGAATTGGAGTTCTCCTATTAGGCTCATCTCGAATTCACTAGTCATGAGGTTAGCAAATTCCTCACACATTTCAGATTTTATAAAACCAAACATAATGTCATCAACATAAATTTGAACAATCAAAATGTTCTTACCTTGCTTCTTGGTGAAAAGTGTTTGATCTACCTTACCTCGTGTGTACCCTTTTTCAATGAGGAACGAGCTTAGCCTCTCATACCAAGCTCTTGGTGCTTGCTTCAGTCCATAAAGCGCCCTATCTAGCTTGTATACAAAATTTGCGTGGTTAGTATTTTCAAAGTCAGGGGGCTGCTCAACATAGACTTCTTCTTTGATCAAGCCATTCAAGAAAGCACTTTTGACATCCATTTGATATAGCTTTATCCTAAGGGAGCATGCAAAGGTAAGTAAAATTCTGATGGCTTCGAGTCTAGCAACAGGGGCATAAGATTCATCAAAGTCTACCCCAAACTCTTGATTATACCCTTGAGCCACCAATCTAGCCTTGTTTCTTATTATCTTGCCATCCTCACTTAGTTTGTTCCTAAAAACCCATTTAGTGCCTATGACAGATTGTGATGAAGGTCTAGGAACAAGATGCCAAACTTTGTTTCTCTCAAACTGGTTTAACTCGTCTTGCATGGAATTTATCCAGTTTTCATCTTTTAATGCTTCATCAATGTTTTTGGGTTCATGCTGCGAGACAAGAGCAAGTTGATCTAATTCTTCCACAATTTTAAAATGTGACCTAGTTCTAGGTGGGTCATTCAAGCTACCAATGACATTCTCCAAGGGATGATCCTTAAGAATTCTAATATTTGTAGAATCGTTACCTTCTCCTGGAGCTTGATCCCTTGCATTGCTTGATTCAGCTAGGTCACCATCTTATTTTATTTCTTCTTGTGGAGGATCACTCTTGTCCTTTATGTTTAGGAATTCCCCATCTTCATCGTTTTTCCTGCAAGAGTTATCATTGTTAGAATCATGATATTCATCAAAGGAAACATGGGGTGATTCTTCCACAGTTTGACTTTTGATATTATAAATTCTATAAGCCCTAGATCTATCAGAATATCCAAGGAATATACCTTCATCGCTCTTGGGCTCGAATTTATCTAAGTCTCTTTTATCATTGTTGTGAATGAAGCATTTCGATCCAAACACTTTCATATGTGAGAGAGAGGGCTTTTTACCTTTTAGAAACTCATAAGGAGTCTTTTTGGTGTGTGGCCTTACCATAGAGCGGTTGATAATGTAACATGTCGAGTTTACCGCTTCAGCCCAAAACCTCCTTGGAAGTTGCCGTTCAGCAAGCATGGTTCTTGCCATCTCTACAAGTGTCCGGTTTCTCCTTTCAACCACACGTTTTGCTCCGGCGTTCTTGGTGAAGAAAATCGGTGTGAAATCTCTTCGGCCCTGCAAAGGTTTTAGAAGTTAGCATTTTCAAATTCACCACCGTGATTAGATTGAATCTTAGAAATTTTAAACTCACCGTCCTGCTTTATCTTCATGTAGAGTGCCTGAAACTCATCAAAAGCATCATTTTTGTGTGTGAGAAAGAAAACCCATGTGAACCTAGAAAAGTCATCCACCAAGACATATCCATATTTTCTACCACTTAAGCTAGCAGTTCTGGTTGGGCCAAATAGGTCCATATGAATTAGCTCGAGTGGTTTGGATGATGTATTTTCAGATCTTCCTTTGAATGATTTTCTAGTTTGTTTACCTAGGGCACATGCATCACACAATTTGTTTTCTTGTTTAAAGGATAGTTCAGGCAAACCTTTCACCATTGAATGCTTCAAGAGTTTATGCAAGACATTGTAGCTAGCATGTCCTAGTCTACGATGCCATATCCATGCAAGTTCAGATTTTGGTGCAGCAAGATAAAGATTTAAATGAGCAGGATCATCTAAGTCAATCATGTAAACATTGTTAACTCTCTTACCAGAAAATTTTACTTTGTCAGATTTTGGTTCAAGAATTCTGCATTCATGAGAGTCAAACAACACTTTGTGACCCTTATCACACAATTGACTTATACTAAGCAGGTTATATTTCAATCCTTCAACTAACAACACGTTACAAATGGAGTTGGAGAGGTTCTTACCTACATTACCTGTTCCAATGATTTTTCCTTTATTGTTTCCTCCAAATGTGACATATCCTCCTTCCTTTTCCTCCAAGAGACAAAATTTTGATTTGTCTCCAGTCATGTGTCTTGAACAGCCGCTATCAAGGTACCACATGTTATGCATGGCTGCAAGATATTCCTGCACAAGTAATTAAGCAATGGTGTTTGGAACCCAACCAAATTTGGGTCCCTTCAAGCTTTTCAGAATTTCAAAACATGAAACCATTTCTTTTGGAATCCAAACCTTCTTAACATTCATGCTTTGTTTGCTTAGAGCAGGGATTTGATTTTTATTTTCCATCTTGACATTCATTTTTTGTTTAGAAGCTCTTTGTTGGATTTTGTGGAAGTTTGAGGAGGTTTGCTTCTTAAACCATTGAGACCGTTGGTTGGTTTTGGGTTGAAACTGATTGTTTTGCCACCTATGGGATTGATGAACACAGAAATCATAATTTTCCCAAAGATATGGTGATGCTGGCCTATATGAGTGTGCAATCCAATTGTGGTGAAATCTGGAAGGTTGAGCATGCAATGGCCAAGGAAGTGTTGCCTATGCTGTGGGAAGGTCGACCTTTCTTAGGTTTTTGGACAGGCTTTATGGGAATGTTGGTGACTTCCTCTTCAATCTTTTCTTTCCTTTCTCCTTTTATTTTTGCTGGTTTTGTGTGGGAGTTATGTTTGAGGTGGAGGCTTCGGAAGATGAGACAAATGTGACTGTTTTTAGCCCAATTGGCCTTTTGTTTGTTGGTTCAAAACCCAACCCTTCCTTGTTGAAATTCATCTAGTACCTAGCAAAGCATCTAGGTTTTCTTTCCATCCACAAAATTTTCAAGGATTGTTGTTTATCCTTCAATTCTTTTTGTAAGTTTTCAATGTTTTGCAAGAGTTGAGTGTTGACATGTTTGACGGCTTCGTATTTTCATTACTCAATTTGCTGTTCTTTTCATAGGTTTGCATTTTTAGCTTAATGCTATCAATCTCATTTCTCAAATTTTCATTTTCAGTTTCCAAGTCAGCCATTTCTTTTCTTCCTTCCTCCAAGTTCTCAATCATTTTCTTAGATCTTCAATTTCAGTTTAAGTAGAGCACTCTTATCATCCTTGTCATGATCATGCACAAACGAATTGATTTTCTTTTTCAATGATTTATTTCCTTTTTGTACATTTCATATTTTTTCATGAGTTGTATATATGCATCCTCCCAATCATCAATTGTATAATCTTCAAATGGAGAATTTACCTCAGTTTCTTCATCACCTTTGGCCATAAGGCAAAGATCTTCTTTTTCTTTGTCCGAGGAACTGGTTCCATCATCACTTTCCTCTTCATCGCTCCATGTGGACACCATGGCCTTGTTCTTCTTCTTGCCCTTCCACTTGTCAGCTTTTCTGAATCTGTCGGGACAGTCATTCTTGAAATGCCCTGGTTTGTTGCAAGAATAACAAATGATTTTGTCAGATTTCTTAGAGTTTTCAGAATTAGATTTGAAACCATTTCTTACCTTTGACCTTCCTCTCATGAAGCTCTTACCTTCCTTTCTCAGGAATTTCTTGAACTTACGTGTGAGCATGGCTACGTCATCCTCATCTCGCTCACTTCCCGAATCCTCACCTTCATCAGAAGTATATTGACGGCTGGGTCCTGCTTTAAGAGCTAGGGACTTCTTCTTAGGTGCCTCAGCCTCTTTGTTCTTGAGGTTGATCTCATAGGTCATCAATGACCCAATGAGTTCATCTACCTTAGTCGTTGCGAGATCTCTGGATTCTTCAACAACGGTTGCCTTCGTGTGCCATGCTGGAGTTAATGATCTGAGAATTTTTCTTACAAGTTCTTGCTCTGAATATTTCTTTCCCAAATCAGTTAAACTATTAGTAAGCACAGTTAAGCGAGCATACATATCTTGAATTGACTCATCAGGCTTCATGGGGAACATTTCATATTCAGAAACTAAAATATTAGCTTTTGTTTCTCGTACCTAAGAGGTTCCTTCGTAGATTACCTCTAGCTTATCCCACATTAGTTTCGCAGATGCGCAGGTAGCCACTCTTGAGAATTCAACTGGATGGAGTGAGCATTGCATGATATGTTTAGCACTCCAGTTGACAGTGGATTACCTTATTTGTTCTTTGGTCCACAAGTCCTCATTATCCGTAAGCTCATACGGACCTTTGCTGATCACTCGCCAAAGTTCGTAGTCTTGGGCGCGAATGAACACCTGCATACGATGTTTCCAATAAGGATAATTAGTTACAGTAAAGTAAGGAGGCCTATTCACAGAATGTCCTTCGGGTAGAAAACCCTTGGACGCTGATCCACCAATTCCCTCAAGGTCGTTGGACCCCATAATGAGAGATTAGGCTCTGATACCACTTGTTGTGTAGTGGACAGCGGATCTAGAGGGGAGGGGTGAATAGATCTGCCCCTCTTTTCGCAATGGAACCCTCTAAAAAGCTAGATAGAACAAATCACAGCGGAATATAACTAGCTAAATGAAGGACACAACGATTTGCTTAGCAAGATGATTACTATTATATCGATTAGAACTTAAGCATGCATCTAGAGCGAAACAATCACACAAACAAACCACAACACACGAGATTTTAAGGTGGTTCGGAATGAATCCCCAGTCCTACGTCCACCCCTCACCAAATCTGGTGAGGCTCCACTAGTGCCACGCACTGAACCACAAATCGAAAGATCACCGATTGCCTTCCTACTAACCGCCGGTAGGGACGTCAACACCGCAGATCAGATAACTTCCGATTGCCTTCCTACTAACCACCGGTAGGGATGATCTTCAGTTCCAAATGTTTGAATGAAATGGAAAAGAACAAGTATGAAAATACTCAAACAAGATATGAAATATGCTCAAGGAGAAAAGATCTTGTCTGAGTTTGCTGGAGCTTGAATCTGATGCTTCACTTGGCTTGGAGTTGATCTCCTCTTGAAGTAGCTTGAATCACTTGGAGATATGATGAAGAACTTCTTCCCGGAGTACTGTTCACAGCTACAGTACTCGAACTCCTCTCCCTTGAACACACCCTTGCAGCCTCCTTTGATCTCCCTTATTAGCCTTTCTTGCTTCTGCTCTTCCTTGGAGGTTGCTGGATTGAGATATGAACTTGAATCACCTTGAGTTGATGGAGAGAGTGTTGGATGTAGCTTTGATCTTCTTTTGATCCTCTTGAGTTGATGAAGAGGAAGAAGGATGCAGTTTAGATCACCTTTGAACCCCTTGATTGCTTCTTCTTCCTTGGAGGTTGAGATGGCTTCAGATCTGGACTTGAATGCCTTGGAATGGATGAAGAACTCCTTCCCGAAACACTGTTCACGGAGGTGCTACAGTGTCTCGAAAATGGCCTCCCTTGATCTCTCTTGAAGCCTTAAAGCATGAGGGTTTCTAATCCCTCAAGTGAGAGTTTTATAGACCTTGAATGGTCTATAGACACCCCCTAGACCAGATCCACAATTTGTGGCAAGTTTGGTGCCTTTTGGATTAAACAAATCCATGGTGAATGGCCCTTTTCAAAGTTGGAAACAAAGTCAACAATTGATGGCTCGGGGCTGGCGGTCGACCTGCAGCTCCTGGCGGTCGACCGCTACTGTGAAACCTGCAAACGGGCGGTCCCTGGGATTTCCGGTCGATCGCCACTGGCTGGCGGTCGACCTGCAGCTGAAGGAACTGCAGACGGGGAGCCTCTGGCAGGGGCGGTCGACCGCCCCTGTGCTGGCAGTCGACCGCCAGCTGGGCAGACCCCGGCTCATCCCGGGTCAGTTCGTTATCTATTCTAGCTCCATCGCTTGACTTCTTTAGCAGCCCGTTCATGTCTGTGGCATCTCCCTTGATAGTCTAAAATGTACCAACTGAGTTTCTGGCCTTGGATTCTCTTGGCTGTACTTCTTTGTGCATTGACCTTGTATGTGTGACGAGCCGAATATCACGTGTCGACTTTTGCATGTTTTCGCATCCTTGCTTGGGCGCAATCAATGAGCTTTCACTTTTGCCGACTTCACTGAATTCTTTGTCCATGTAATGGCGTACCTGTCATGAACAAATCATCACGTATGTCAGTCACATGAAAGTGGGAAATATCAATGACTAATAGTGTTTAGCCATTATCAAAACCAAGAATACCACAGAACTCAAATGACCGTAGGATGATGTCGAATTACCCAAGTGAACTCAAATGACCATAGGGGCACAACATTCTCCCCCTTTTTGATGATGGCAACACTGTGAGTCATTATATGACAGAAATATCCAATATGGCAAATATGGAAAAGTTTATGACATATGCAACCTGTGTGCAGCTCAAGGTCCATGATAGTGAAACATGTAAATGCGGATATGTATGCATGGATGATCAAAGCATGTGAATACTACATGTGAATGCTATGCACAAACCCTTATCACAGATGAAGGCTCTCCCCCTTTGATACTCCCTTGACTCTCCCATGTCAACAAGGCACTCTCTCTTTTGACAACGCGATAACGCATAGCTTACAAAGGACTCACACAAAGAATTCTCCCCCTTTGCCAACAGCAAAAAAGGAGTGATAAAGGAAAATGTTTTTGAGACCATAGCTGAAAGGAGTGGAGAGCAAGCCATGATATGCAAAACTGAAGCATGCCGTGAGCAACATATATGGTTCAAAGCTAATGAAATCCGAGAGCATCAACAGAGTTCGAAAAGTAGCTACATCCAAGATTTAATAGAAATGAACCAAATGTGCATATCATGGCAGTGTTTAACCTTCCCTTGTCTTATATATCCATATTCAATAACGACAAAGGAAATAACACAAAAGCATGTATTGAGGCTAAACAATCAGGACTAAAGCATGAAATTTTTGGAATTCAACAAGTTTGATTATCAATATCATTTGCATTTGAAGGCACAAGACTCATATTTTACGAGCAATCAAGTCTAGTACATGCCTCCAAGCCGTAAGAATACACGTTGTTAGACGCCAGTATTCCTAGGAATTTGGTAAGACTAAATGTCATGCTTCAAGATAAACAGAGATAGCAAAGTCACGTCATGACATATCCTATCTCAATTCTTTGATGAGGGGATATATTTCTCAACAATTATGCCATTGCTCTGCCTAGAGTCCAAAAGTTTTAAGACAGAGATAACAGGGGCACATCATGACATATACATTTGTCACTTGATTTGATGACATGACATGTTTCTCCGTGCAACAATATCATTGCTCTGTCAAATTGATTTTCAAGAATTCCAGCTCATCAAGATGTTTAAAAATAATACTAAGTCTGAGTGTATCACCAAGATGGTCATGAACTTTGAATTTTCAGATATCAGGATAGTCATTCAAAGCACAACATGCAATCTTTAGTGAAAGTCTATTAAAACTACAGAACATAGATGATTTCAAACAAGATATATCAGAACTACAAGGAAATCATTAAATCTGAACCATTTTCATTGAATGGACAATCATTAGGGCATATAATAGAAAGCTCTTACACCATATGTCCATCTGTCTCATGAACTCAAACCAGACTGTAAGCCACTGAAGTGCAGTTTGCAAGAGGTTAAGAGAATCAACAAAACTCCCTCTAAGGATATGCAATGGATACGCGAAGAGTTATGTGTGCAAGCAAGTGTAATGATAAGTGTCAAGAGGAGAATGACCTGAAACGTGTAGGGGTGGACATGAATTTGGTAGACATGAAATGCATGACACAACATATAGTTGTACACTTATTAAATGCAACAGAATGAAGATGAAACTCAAGTATGAATGGTGCAAAACGACAACTCCCCCTTACTATATGGCCTATATGCGACAATGACGCATGGTACTTGGCGGAGGTGAAACCTCACGCATATTGAGTGCTTCTAGACAAGCATAACCTGCCTTTCCATACATCAACATTTGATATACCATGGCCATGCAGGAAGGATGCTACACAGACCATGCAATGCATTATGAATCATGAACTCATTTCATTATTATGCATCTACATGCAATGCGACACATATATAAAATGACATATTGACATATAAATAATGCATGAATACGAATCTACAAAAACACATAACCAAGTTGAATAAAATCATCATATTAGTTTTTATTGGCCTGAGGTCGGCAAAGACCAAGCTCTCTTCTGAGTGTTGAAAACCTGTCATTACACAAGAGCTTGGTGAAGATGTCAGCAATTTGATTTAGAGTATCAACAAAATACAGCTCAAAGTTTTTCTTAACGACCTCATCTCTAATGAAGTGATGCCTAATCTCAATATGCTTAGTCCTAGAGTGTTGGACTGGATTTTTTGCAAGGTTGATAGCACTAGTGTTATCACACAGAATCGGGACACAACCAAGATCCACCAAGTAGTCTTGGAGTTGGTGTTTAATCCACAACACTTGGGTGCCACAGCTCCTCGCAGTAACATATTCTGCCTCTACGGTTGAGAGGGCAACCGAGTGTTGTTTCTTGGAGGCCCAAGAAACTAAACACCTGCCTAGAAACTGGCAATAGTCACTAGTACTCTTACGATCCAGCTTGCATCCAGCGTAGTCCGCATCAGAATAAGATATAAGAGATAAATCACATGATGACGGATACCACAATCCCAAGTCTTGAGTGCCGGCAAGATATCGAAGGATACGTTTGACGGCAGTCAAGTGGGATTCTCTAGGACTAGCTTGAAATCTAGCACAAAGGCATACACTAAACTGGATATCTGGTCGGGATGCAGTCAAGTAAAGCAAAGAGCCGGTCCTACCTCTATAAATCTTTGCATCCACTAATTTACCATTTTCATCCGAATCCAGTGATGTTGTGGTGCTCATAGGAATTACAATGATTTTGTTATTTACCATGTCAAATCTTTTCAACAACTCCTTGATGTATTTGGCTTGACTTATGAAGCACCCATCTTTTCCTTGGTTGACCTGCAAACCGAGAAAGAATTGGAGTTCTCCCATTAGGCTCATCTCGAATTCACTAGTCATGAGGTTAGTAAATTCATCACACATTTTAGATTTTGTAGAACCAAACACAATGTCATCAACATAAATTTGAACAATCAAAATGTTCTTACCTTGCTTCTTGGTGAAAAGTGTTTGATCTACCTTACCTCGTGTGTACCCTTTTTCAATGAGGAACGAGCTTAGCCTCTCATACCAAGCTCTTGGTGCTTGCTTCAGTCCATAAAGCGCGTTGTCTAGCTTGTATACAAAATCTGCGTGGTTAGTATTTTCAAAGTCAGGGGGCCGCTCAACATAGACTTCTTCTTTGATCAAGTCATTTAAGAAAGCACTTTTGACGTCCATTTGATATAGCTTTATCCTAAGGGAGCATGCAAAGGCAAGTAAAATTCTGATGGCTTCGAGTCTAGCAACAGGGGCATAAGATTCATCAAAGTCTACCCCAAACTCTTGATTATACCCTTGAGCCACCAATCTAGCCTTGTTTCTTATTATCTTGCCATCCTCACTTAGTTTGTTCCTAAAAACCCATTTAGTGCCTATGACAGATTGTGATGAAGGTCTAGGAACAAGATGCCAAACTTTGTTTCTCTCAAACTGGTTTAACTCGTCTTGCATGGAATTTATCCAGTTTTCATCTTTTAATGCTTCATCAATATTTTTGGGTTCATGCTGCGAGACAATAGCAAGTTGATCTAATTCTTCCACAATTTTAAAATGTGACCTAGTTCTAGGTGGGTCATTCAAGCTACCAATGACATTCTCCAAGGGATGATCCTTAAGAATTCTAATATTTGTAGAATCGTTACCTTCTCCTGGAGCTTGATCCCTTGCATTGCTTGATTCAGCTAGGTCACCATCTTCTTTTATTTCTTCTTGTGGAGGATCACTCTTGTCCTTTATGCTTAGGAATTCCCCATCTTCATCGTTTTTCCTGCAAGAGTTATCATTGTTAGAATCATGATATTCATCAAAGGAAACATGGGGTGATTCTTCCACAGTTTGACTTTTGATATTATAAATTCTATAAGCCCTAGATCTATCAGAATATCCAAGGAATATACCTTCATCGCTCTTGGGCTCGAATTTATCTAAGTCTCTTTTATCATTGTTGTGAATGAAGCATTTCGATCCAAACACTTTCATATGTGAGAGAGAGGGCTTTTTACCTTTTAGAAACTCATAAGGAGTCTTTTTGGTGGGTGGCCTTACCATAGAGCGGTTGATAATGTAACATGCCGAGTTTACCGCTTCAGCCCAAAACCTCCTTGGAAGTTGCCGTTCAGCAAGCATGGTTCTTGCCATCTCTACAAGTGTCCGGTTTCTCCTTTCAACCACACCGTTTTGCTCCGGCGTTCTTGGTGAAGAAAATCGGTGTGAAATCTCTTCGGCCCTGCAAAGGTTATAGAAGTTAGCATTTTCAAATTCACCACCGTGATCAGATTGAATCTTAGAAATTTTAAACTCACCGTCCTGCTTTATCTTCATGTAGAGTGCCTGAAACTCATCAAAAGCATCATTTTTGTGTGTGAGAAAGAAAACCCATGTGAACCTAGAAAAGTCATCCACCAAGACATATCCATATTTTCTACCACTTAAGCTAGCAGTTCTGGTTGGGCCAAATAGGTCCATATGAATTAGCTCGAGTGGTTTGGATGATGTATTTTCAGATCTTCCTTTGAATGATTTTCTAGTTTGTTTACCTAGGGCACATGCATCACACAATTTATTTTCTTGTTTAAAGGATAGTTCAGGCAAACCTTTCACCATTGAATGCTTCAAGAGTTTATGCAAGACATTGTAGCTAGCATGTCCTAGTCTACGATGCCATATCCATGCAAGTTCAGATTTTGGTGCAGCAAGATAAAGATTTAAATGAGCAGGATCATCTAAGTCAATCATGTAAACATTGTTAACTCTCTTACCAGAAAATTTTACTTTGTCAGATTTTGGTTCAAGAATTCTGCATTCATGAGAGTCAAACAACACTTTGTGACCCTTATCACACAATTGACTTATACTAAGCAGGTTATATTTCAATCCTTCAACTAACAACACGTTACAAATGGAGTTGGAGAGGTTCTTACCTACATTACATGTTCCAATGATTTTTCCTTTATTGTTTCCTCCAAATGTGACATATCCTCATTCCTTTTCCTCCAAGAGACAAAATTTTGATTTGTCTCCAGTCATGTGTCTTGAACAGCCGCTATCAAGGTACCACAT
Source organism: Amorphophallus konjac (assembly GCA_022559845.1). Lineage (NCBI taxonomy): Eukaryota > Viridiplantae > Streptophyta > Magnoliopsida > Alismatales > Araceae > Amorphophallus > Amorphophallus konjac. The sequence goes on from CM040126.1 coordinate 57,699,868, forward strand.
GTTATGCATGGCTGCAAGATATTCCTGCACAAGCAATTAAGCAATGGTGTTTGGAACCCAACCAAATTTGGGTCCCTTCAAGCTTTTCAGAATTTCAAAACATGAAACCATTTCTTTTGGAATCCAAACCTTCTTAACATTCATGCTTTGTTTGCTTAGAGCAGGGATTTGATTTTTATTTTCCATCTTGACATTCATTTTTTGTTTAGAAGCTCTTTGTTGGATTTTGTGGAATTTTGAGGAGGTTTGCTTCTTAAACCATTGAGACCGTTGGTTGGTTTTGGGTTGAAACTGATTGTTTTGCCACCTATGGGATTGATGAACACAGAAATCATAATTTTCCCAAAGATATGGTGATGCTGGCCTATATGAGTGTGCAATCCAATTGTGGTGAAATCTGGAAGGTTGAGCATGCAATGGCCAAGGAAGTGTTGGCCTATGTTGTGGAGAAGGTCGACCTTTCTTAGATTTTTGGACAGGCTTTATGGGAATGTTGGTGACTTCCTCTTCAATCTTTTCTTTTCCTTTCTCCTTTTGTTTTTGCTGGTTTTGTGTGGGAGTTATGTTTGAGGTGGAGGCTTCGGAAGATGAGACAAATGTGACTGTTTTTAGCCCAATTGGCCTTTTGTTTGTTGGTTCAAAACCCAACCCTTCCTTGTTGAAATTCATCCTAGTACCTAGCAAAGCATCTATGTTTTCTTTTCCATCCACAAAATTTTCCAAGGATTGTTGTTTATCCTTCAATTCTTTTTGTAAGTTTTCAATGTTTTGCAAGAGTTGAGTGTTGACATGTTTGACGGCTTCATATTTTTCAATACTCAATTTGCTGTTCTTTTCATAGGTTTGCATTTTAGCTTAATGCTATTAATCTCATTTCTCAAATTTTCATTTTCAGTTTCCAAGTCAGCCATTTCTTTTCTTCCTTCCTCCAAGTTCTCAATCATTTTCTTGAGATCTTCAATTTCAGTTTTAAGTAGAGCACTCTTATCATCCTTGTCATGATCATGCACAAACGAATTGATTTTCTTTTTCAATGATTTATTTTTCTTTTTGTACATTTCATATTTTTTCATGAGTTGTATATATGCATCCTCCCAATCATCAATTGTATAATCTTCAAATGGAGAATTTACCTCAGTTTCTTCATCACCTTTGGCCATAAGGCAAAGATCTTCTTTTTCTTTGTCCGAGGAACTGGTTCCATCATCACTTTCCTCTTCATCGCTCCATGTGGACACCATGGCCTTGTTCTTCTTCTTGCCCTTCCACTTGTCAGCTTTTCTGAATCTGTCGGGACAGTCATTCTTGAAATGCCATGATTTGTTGCAAGAATAACAAATGATTTTGTCAGATTTCCTAGAGTTTTCATAATTAGATTTGAAACCATTTCTTACCTTTGACCTTCCTCTCATGAAGCTCTTACCTTCCTTTCTCAGGAATTTCTTGAACTTACGTGTGAGCATTGCTACGTCATCCTCATCTCGCTCACTTCCCGAATCCTCACCTTCATCAGAAGTATATTGACGGCTGGGTCCTGCTTTAAGAGCTAGGGACTTCTTCTTAGGTGCCTCAGCCTCTTTGTTCTTGAGGTTGATCTCATAGGTCATCAATGACCCAATGAGTTCATCTACCTTAGTCGTTGCGAGATCTCTGGATTCTTCAACAACGGTTGCCTTCGTGTGCCATGCTGGAGTTAATGATCTGAGAATTTTTCTTACAAGTTCTTGCTCTGAATATTTCTTTCCCAAATCAGTTAAACTATTAGTAAGCACAGTTAAGCGAGCATACATATCTTGAATTGACTCATCAGGCTTCATGCGGAACATTTCATATTCAGAAACTAAAATATTGGCTTTTGTTTCTCGTACCTGAGAGGTTCCTTCGTAGATTACCTCTAGCTTATCCCACATTAGTTTCGCAGATGCGCAGGTAGCCACTCTTGAGAATTCAACTGGATGGAGTGAGCATTGCATGATATGTTTAGCACTCCAGTTGACAGTGGATTACCTTATTTGTTCTTTGGTCCACAAGTCCTCATTATCCGTAAGCTCATACGGACCTTTGCTGATCACTCGCCAAAGTTCGTAGTCTTGGGCGCGAATGAACACCTGCATACGATGTTTCCAATAAGGATAATTAGTTACAGTAAAGTAAGGAGGCCTATTCACAGAATGTCCTTCGGGTAGAAAACCCTTGGACGCTGATCCACCAATTCCCTCAAGGTCGTTGGACCCCATAATGAGAGATTAGGCTCTGATACCACTTGTTGTGTAGTGGACAGCAGATCTAGAGGGGGGGGTGAATAGATCTGCCCCTCTTTTCGCAATGGAACCCTCTAAAAAGCTAGATAGAACAAATCGCAGCGGAATATAACTAGCTAAATGAAGGACACAACGATTTGCTTAGCAAGATGATTACTATTATATCGATTAGAACTTAAGCATGAATCTAGAGCGAAACAATCACACAAACAAACCACAACACACGAGATTTTAAGGTGGTTCGGACTGAATCCCCAGTCCTACGTCCACCCCTCACCAAATCCGGTGAGGCTCCACTAGTGCCACGCACTGAACCACAAATCAGAAAGATCACCGATTGCCTTCCTACTAACCACCGGTAGGGACGCCAACACCGCAGATCGGACAACTTCCGATTGCCTTCCTACTAACCACCGGTAGGGACGATCTTTAGTTCCAAATGTTTGAATGAAATGGAAAAGAACAAGTATGAAAATACTCAAACAAGATATGAAATATGCTCAAGGAGAAAAGATCTTGTCTGAGTTTGCTGGAGCTTGAATCTGATGCTTCACTTGGCTTGGAGTTGATCTCCTCTTGAAGTAGCTTGAATCACTTGGAGATATGATGAAGAACTTCTTCCCGGAGTACTGTTCACAGCTACAGTACTCGAACTCCTCTCCCTTGAACACACCCTTGCAGCCTCCTTTGATCTCCCTTATTAGCCTTTCTTGCTTCTGCTCTTCCTTGGAGGTTGCTGGATTGAGATATGAACTCGAATCACCTTGAGTTGATGGAGAGAGTGTTGGATGTAGCTTTGATCTTCCTTTTGATCCTCTTGAGTTGATGAAGAGGAAGAAGGATGCAGTTTAGATCACCTTTGAACCCCTTGATTGCTTCTTCTTCCTTGGAGGTTGAGATGGCTTCAGATCTGGACTTGAATGCCTTGGAATGGATGAAGAACTCCTTCCCGAAACACTGTTCACGGAGGTGCTACAGTGCCTCGAAAATGGCCTCCCTTGATCTCTCTTGAAGCCTTGAAGCATGAGGGTTTCTAATCCCTCAAGTGAGAGTTTTATAGACCTTGAATGGTCTATAGACACCCCCTAGACCAGATCCACAATTTGTGGCAAGTTTGGTGCCTTTTGGATTAAACAAATCCATGGTGAATGGCCCTTTTCAAAGTTGGAAATAAAGTCAACAATTGATGGCTCGGGGCTAGCGGTCGACCTGCAGCTCCTGGCGGTCGACCGCTACTGTGAAACCTGCAAACGGGCGGTCCCTGGGATTTCCGGTCGACCGCCACTGGCTGGTGGTGGACCTGCAGCTGAAGGAACTGCAGACGGGGAGCCTCTGGCTGGGGCGGTCGACCGCCCCTGTGCTGGCGGTCGACCGCCAGCTGGGCAGACCCCGCTGCAGACCCGGCTCATCCCGGGTCGGTTCGTTATCTGTTCTAGCTCCGTCGCTTGACTTCTTTAGCAGCCCGTTCATGTCTGTGGCATCTCCCTTGATAGTCTAAAATGTACCAACTGAGTTTCTGGCCTTGGATTCTCTTGGCTGTACTTCTTTGTGCATTGACCTTGTATGTGTGACGAGCCGAATATCACGTGTCGACTTTTGCATGTTTTCGCATCCTTGCTTGGGCGCGATCAATGAGCTTTCACTTTTGCCGACTTCACTGAATTCTTTGTCCATGTAATGGCGTACCTGTCATGAACAAACCATCACGTATGTCAGTCACATGAAAGTGGGAAATATCAATGACTAGTAGTGTTTAGCCATTATCAAAACCAAGAATACCACAGAACTCAAATGACCGTAGGATGATGTCGAATTACCCAAGTGAACTCAAATGACCATAGGGGCACAAAAGTGCGAGCGCTCTGAGGGAGGACCCAAAATACTTGAGCAAGTAGGACTCGTCGGCCGCCAAATAACCCATTAGGTTGATGTAGTGAGTTATGTGCTCTTTCGGCGAACCTTGTCCACTGAACTTCTCGAACTTTGGCAGTTTATTGATGCCGGGAGGCAACCTCTTGGCCGCATGATGGACGGGGTAAGGTACCTGGTACAGCTCAAAAGCGGCACGATCTCTGTCACCCCTGTAGGCCAGCTTCTCTTCAATCATCTGATCCATCATCATTTCATTTGTCCTTATCGGGTCGACCGGGCCTGAGTGGAGGTGGGCAGGCTGTGCCCCTGGAGCAGTCAGTACCGTAGCGTTCCGGGCCATGGGAGACCCTTGGGGAGGCAAAATCGGTGGCGGGGCTAGCGCTGCGTGCATTGCCTGCTACAGAGGCATGCCCCCAGTGTAGCTAGGGATTGGTGGGAATGCCGCAGCCTGCAGAGTCGGTTCCGAGGATCGCCCGCTATCCCCGGGCGCTTCGAACAAAACCTTGGTCCGCCAGGATGTTGTGGGTTGGGCATTCTTTTCACTCAGTTGTTTCCTCAACATTTCAATCTCCTGTAGGTACTGTTGCACCATGTACAATATTGCAGGGTCATTGGTGGGGAGACTGGGCATGCCCCCTATTTCTTCGGCCGGGGCATCCTCAGATGATGTGGAGGGCCCGCCACTGGTGCCTCCAGTGGTAAATACATGGGCCGTTAGAACCGTGGAGGGTTCTTCCTGGGAGGCCTCTCCGGCGCTTGCCTGTGTTACCTCGCCTGCTGCTCTTCCCCTTTCGGTGAAAGGATTGGGTCTTGCGGCGGGTCTGGCCACCTCTTCAGGGTCGGTGGGTAGGGCCCCAAACTGACCAAAGACTCCTGCCATGCTGCAGGTGAAAACTCTCCAATTCTTGTTTCTCTTCGACCTCCTCTTTGACGGCCTTTCTGGGCACACCAGTCTCTCAAAGATCGATCGTCGGGGCTGCGCTTCCTCCCATAAAGGGAACTGACCTCGCTCCTCCGATCGGTTCCTCGACTCTGCACTGGGCATGGGTCAAGTCTCTTCTTTGTCTTGAAAGGCGGAGGGCACTGCCCCCATTAGTCTCTGACAACCCATCGGAGTGCTCCCCGGGCCTCGGAGATAGTTCCTCATGGCCTGCTCAACCCTTCCCAATCCTGGTCAGGGGGAGCAGTCGATGATTGCGTGTCAGTGGTGACAACATGAGTGTAAACCACGGGCGCTGGGCGAGCGGCCTGGTGACGGCGCCCGCGGTGCTATCGACGGGCATTTTTTGACGAGGCCGGTGCAGCAACTGCTGACTGGCAGATGGGGGTTGTCATCTCGCCCCTTTCATCTCTTCGGTCCCTCCTCGGGCGGATGCAGCTAGGCCCTGCCTGGGCGTGCGCAATGGTCTGGGTTCTCTTGGGGATCCAGACTTGCTTCAGCTTGGCCGGTTTGTGAGCCGGGATATTCTTCAGCTGCGCGGCCGGGATGATGGGCGTCACCTTGTCTTTTATCTTCTCTAGCCCTTGGAAAGAGTTGCAGACTGGGATGGTCGGGACTATACGGTCCGGTATTACCTCGGACCTCTGCCCATCCAGGTGGACTCTGATGGTCCCGACAGCCATGGATTTCTCGGAGCTGGATATGCAGCGCCCCGGGATGACACCAGTGTTGTTCCTCCGGAGCCTCCTCCGGTGAGATGCCGATCCTTGGTAAGACGGGCCAGTGGTCTGGTGCACATGGTGCACGTTGCAGCTCAGCATCGTTGCCGGGATGCCCTTGTTACTTTTGGCCACAGCTCGGCCAATAGCAGCTTCGATGGCCCCATGGGTGGGAGCGTTGGCCTTGAGTTTGTCGGACACTTCCACGTCTAGTATGTTGGCGAAGGCCACCCCAAGGAAGTTGGGGAAGCCCACTATGGGAGGGAAGCTCCCGAAGCCGAGGGGGACGGCGAGGTAGCCACCATTGACGTGGCTCTCGATGGGCTGGGAACCGAAGGTGGTCGCCATTCTTGATGTCAAAGTTTGACTTTCCTGCATTTGCAAAAATAGCGCAATTAGTATTACAAGAAGGGGGCCGCAGAGCCCCAAATTTCGGTAAAGAGATGAAGGGTGGATCGGTCCCACCGAGCATGCCAGACTTGTGGATGCACTTTTCGACACATCCATTCATTCATTCTTCCATTCGTTCATTTATTAGCTTTGTTAGGTTCATTAAGTGCGTGGGCATGCCAGTCGCGAAGTGACAATTTATTTGGGCTCTGAAGAGCCCATGGTGCGCTCGATCTGACTTCGTCAGACGATTGTGTAGTTCGTGTCGGGACCAGATCCCGCCGTGCCATAAAGGCCACAGCGTCATTTACATCCCCCATACGAGGGAACGCCCTTGATTAATTGCCGAAATTAGGGGCCTTGCGGCCTAAAAGAATTAATACTAATTGCGCAATGATAAAGAGGAATAAATCACACTCAGGATCTGCATCGGGATAAGAGCCATCGGCCATGTCGGTCACTCCAGGACCTTTTCATGTTCGGACGCAGGTCCGTGCTAGAATCGCGGTGGAAGCTGAGATAAACCCGTTCAAATGTCTGCCAAACGCACGGCAATTTTAGTAGTGGCTCGCAAGGGATCCGGCCTGAGGAACGGGTCTGGTGTAGTCAGAATGTCGGCCCAAGGCAAGGTCGGGTCATGGCCATTTCGAGATGACTCCCAAGACTCAGGCCCGGCCTACAAGGGCGGCATTATTGTTCCTTCAGCACCATATCACGGGAAGAGACGAGGTTGCAGTGTGGGTTATTACTACATTATATATTTTTTATTATTATTCTTATTATTTCGTCGCTTATTTTCCTTTTATGCATTTTTTGGGTGAGTTCATTGTTTTCCTCCCATTCATTACACGGGTTCCCCCTTTTTATTGCATATTGAGATGTATATATATTCATCTATTTATTATCATTATCACTCTATTTATTATTTATATTTTTTTTATACACATCTTTCGTCAGAATTTCCCCATATATATATACCCCCCCTTTTTATTGTTTCTTCCTGTCTTTGTGTAGAGGAGCGGGCCGCTGGGGGCTAGGAAGAAGCGTGTCGCTGGAGGGGATAGTGTGCCGGCGAAGACGCCAGAAGGGTGTACCGGGGGACAGGGACGTAGGCGTACCGCTGGAGGAGGGAGAGAAGTGTACCGCTGAAGGGAGGTGGAAGAGTGTGCCGCTGAAGGGCCCAGAGGGTGTGCCGCTGAATGGGCACGGGAGCGTGTCGGCCAAAAAGGCTGGAGGTGTGCCGGGGAGAGGCATGGCGAGTGTACCGCTGAATGGGCACGAGAGCGTGCCGGCCAAGAAGGCTGGAGGTGTGTCGGGGAGAGGCATGGCGAGTGTGCCGCTGAGGGGTTCAAGGAAGGTGTGTCGGGGAAGGCACCGAGGGAGTGTGCCAGCGAAGACTGGGCTGAGCGTGCCGGGGAGCGTGGGCTCGAATGTGTACCGGTGGAGGTGAGGGCTAGAGTGTGTCGGCCTAGGCTCTAAAGGGGTGGCTGGGTGTGCCGGGCTAGGATGCAAAGGGGTGGCTAGGTGTGCCGGTGAAGGCCGGGATGGGTGGTGTGCCGGGTTGAGGTGAGGGCAAGTGTGCCGGCCGAGGGTGTTGGTGATGTACCTGGAAAGGCACCAAGGGTGTGTGCCGAGCCAAGGGCAGCAAGGGACCCACTCCTCCTGGATTTCTTGTGCTTCTCTCTTCTTCGCTTCCTTGATTTTATGCAGTCTGTATGGGTCTTCTCTTCCTTTTCTCATAATCGTTTTCCTTTCTTCCTTCCTGGGGGTGGGTGTTCAAGTTGCTTAGTTGCCATTCGGTCTCATCCTCTTCATGTTGATTGTAGTTCTTTTATTTTGATTGAAGTGTTTTATCATTGTTCATTTCATTGGTTGGTTGCTCCCTTTAGTTCTTTTTAACGCATTATTGTCCCATTTGTTTGTTGCTTCCTTTTGCCTTTTAATATGTTATCGTTTCTAACAAAAATTCGGCAGCATCTCCCCTTGACCCGAATGTAAGAGAGATACAGGGAACGCGCCCACATGGAGTGGCGGAACCCGACAACTGGAGGTGGGCGCCCGAGAGCGGCAGCACCTTTAACAAAACATTGGAAAACTCGAAAGCAACGATTGACAAGAGACCCCTCTGGGGGCGGCTGGGAAGTGTATCGGGCTAGGGAGGCTGGGGGTTTGTCGGCGAAGAGTGGCCTGGAGTGCACCGGGGAAGACCCGCAGGGGTGTACCGGTGAAGGGCTTGGCCAGGGCGTGTCGGGGAAGGCCCGTAGAGGGCGTGCCGGCAAAGGGCTTGGCCAGGGTGTGCCGGGGAAGGCCCGTAGGGGCGTGCCGACGAAGGGTTGCTGGGGGGGTGTACCAGCGAGGGCCCGATGGGGGTGTGCCGGTGAAGGCCTGATCAGGTGTGCCGGCGAAGGCCTGATCAGGTGTGCCGGCGAAGGGTTCAAAGGAGGCGTACCGGAGAAGGGTCCAAGTGAAGATGGGCGTACCGGCGAAGGGCCAAGGGCTATGTACTGCTAAAGGGGTGCATCGGTGGGGGTTGGCCTGGGGGCTGGCTAGGTGAGTTGGGGCTGGAGAAGGGAAGAAGGCCAATGGTGATGTTGGGCTTGGGTGTTCGGAGAGGCAGGAAGGGCACCCCCTTGACCAAGACGGGGAATGGAAGTAGTAGGGCCGCTGGCCATGACCAAGAGGTTACCGGCAGTGAGTCCCATGGGGGGGCAACCAACCTCAAGGGTGCGAAATCATCGGCATGAAGGGGGAAATCACCGAAGGGAGGAGGAAGAAGTCGATCAAGCACATACAACGACCCAAATGGACGGAGACGGTGAGAATACCCAAAGAAGAGGGATTCCCATTCATTAAAAAAAAAGAAGCCATAACCAGCCATGTACATTTCAAAGCACCGGAGTTGAAGATACAAGTGGTGGGAGAAAAGAAGAAAGAAAGGAGAGGAAGAGATGGGAGGAGCGGGGGTCAAGCAGGGGCGACGGCTCCCGGCCCTTCCCCCTAATACATCACACGCTCTCTCTCTCTCTCTCCCTTACTCTCTCTTCTGGGTGGTCGTCGGAGGGGGGGGGAGCCCCACGGCGGAGCTCTCCCTTCTTCTTCTTCTTCTCTTCTTCTTCTTCCTCCGGAGGCGGTGGCTCTCTCTCCAGCGGCATGTGTGTTGTGTCTGTGCTCCTCTCTCTCCTCTGTGTGTGTTGTTGGCCGGAAGAGGATGGATTTTATACCCATCGGCGGAAGCGTTCAAGCACTGTAGTCAGAGGTGGGAAGTGACTGGCCATGATGGGATTTGACTTCCCCCGTCCTTGGTGGCAGAGGAGTAGCCTGCGTGGCCCAACCCCCGACCGACACCTCGGACAGCCCACTGTGCGCCAAGGATCTCTAGGGCATGGGCGTAAGATCTCGTCTGCAAGGCATGCCGCTGAAGAGCCAGGACGGCGTGCCGCTAGAAGACACAGGGAGCGTGTCTCTGGAATGCTGCCAAGGCGTGCCGCTGAAGGGCTGCCAAGGCGTGCTGCTGATCGGGCCACCGTAGGGCACAGGGGTGTGTCGCTGGAGGGCCAAAGGGGTGTGCCGCTGAAGGGGCAGTTGGAGTGTGCCGCTGAAGGGCCGCCAAGGCGTGCCGCTGAGGGGTTGATAGGGTGTGCCGCTGAACAGGCTTGAGGGCGTACCGCTGAAGGCTTCAAGGCGTGCCGCTGAAGAGGCCTGAGAGCGTGCCGCTGAAGGCTTGAAGACGTGCCGCTGAAGAGGCTTGAGGGCGTGCCGCTGAAGGGGCCTGAGGGCGTGCCGCTGAAGACTTCAAGGCGTGCCGCTGAAGAGGCCTGAGGGCGTGCCGCTGAAGGGGCCAAGGCGTGTCGCTGAAGGCCTAAATGGGTTGTCCTGATCATGTGAGATCGGGAGTTATGGCCCATTTGATTTTCTTCGAGGCCCACGGATTATAAGGCTCTTGGTGGTTGACTCCTCTTCACTGTCGTGACTCCGGAGACGGCTTCACGGCAATGCGTGTGTGTTCGGAGAGTCCGGATGACCCTCTCTTCTTCACAGTTTCTTTAGTTGGAGTTGTTGTTGATGCTAGACTGGTCGGGACGTATGGGCCACGTCCACACACGGATGGCAGGGAAACATGCTCCACCCCTGCCAACAGCTGTGGTAACATATTAGACACTTCTTCAGCCGTGGATGGCATTGAAGCACTCCTCCCTTCAGACTCCCCCTCAAAGGAGGGATGGGACACTGATGGGCCGGTACGGACCAGCTCCTGAATCATCTCCAGAGTGGTGGCTGGATCCTCACCTGGCGAGCAGCAACATAAAACTAGTCAGCGTCTGCAGCCCAACAATTGTACAACGCGAGGGCAATCCCCTCCGTAGCGGTTCAATGCTTACCCGAGCCATCCTGGGTAGCTGCGAGCTCCTGCCTGTCAACAGATGGGGGCACCTCGCCCTGTATCCCAGAGGGAGCTGCGACCTCCGATGCCCCGGCAACCTCTGCACGGGACCAGTAACTATGTCAACTCCCAGAATCAAATACAGCCATAAACACAACATGCTCTGTCTCAAAATTATTTACCTGGCTGGGCATCCTTTGAAACCTTTCATGACTCAAAATTGGGGAAGGTCTCGACGTTGGGGGCAGTTTCGTCCATCAGACGAAGGAGCCCCTCCATATCTATCTTGCAATCGACCCCGTCTTCTGGTAGTGGGTCGACCTCCTGAGGCGGCGAGAAGGCCGCGTCAGCCCCGGCCTCCAGTGGCGCTGTGAAAAGCAAATTAAATTACACCAGGTTAGTCGATCATAAAGGCTGAATCAATATAAAGCAAGTAGGTGGATATAGCACATACTCAGAGCTGATTCCGCCTCAATGTGTTCCCGAGCAGCGGCTCCCCGAGAGGACTCGCCGGCCTCCCTGACTCCGGTCTCTACCCGGGGGCATTTCCGCCGCGGCTGAAGGGCCCCGTCACCGTCCCCAAAAGACATCCCCATGGAGGGGTGATCCCTGTCCGCCGTAGAGCCTTCCAATAAACACAACCACATAAGATGCCTCAGCCATGTACCCTAGAAAACTACAAAGCAGGGGCAGCAGACTAACGGAGGGGTCCTACCTGAAGCCACAAAGGGGGTCAACGGCAGAGGAACCAACTGCTCCGACTTCAAGCCTACGACCCGTGCAACCTTCGTGATCGCCTCCTTCACGTCCCTCAGGGTGTAGGCGCACTCGATGAGAGACATGAGCTCTACGGGTCCAGCCGACCCGATCGCTTGGGCGATATGACGCCTCCAGTCGTCGATCGCCGTGTCTGTAAAACTCCCCTTAGGGAGCACTCGGTCCAGTGAGCCCCTCTGCTCGAACCCGCAATCAGCTAGGAACTGGGTCCACCATGTCCTCGGCGCACCGGGTCGAGGCACCGGGCTCCAGTACCTCTAGGCGCCGGCCGCGCCTGCCTGAGGGGCTTCAGTGCCCCGTTGCCGCTCTGCCCTGCAGACAGTGAGCCTCGGCTCCCTTGGGGCGCCTGCTGTGCCAGCCACTCTACCTCCCGACGGATCCGGGAGAAGCGAGTCTGCAGGTACTCATCGTCTAGCGTGATGAGAGGCAGATCCTCCCTCAAGAGAAGGGCCTCCTCAGCTTTTCGGATCGTCGAGGCCTTCCGTCGGTACAGGTGACTGTGCTCGAACCACCACCTGGCATAATGGACGTCGAAGCATCCCCTGCGTCCTAGCCCAAGCGTCGACAGTCGCTCCGGCTCTCGGCGACAATAGAAGTCCCACCACGCCGCAACTAGCAAATGTGTGTCCCGGCCTCTATACTGTCGACCCGCCAAAGGGAACTCCTAGTTCAGCGGGATTCCATTGTTGTACCCGAAGTTCTGAGTGAACCTGTGCCAGTAGTATGGCTCTAGGAAGCTCGTCACGGACCGGTGTAGAGGTAGCACCACTGGCCGGGTGCTTATCACCCACTTCGTGTACAATGCCGCATCCGGCGCCTGCTGGTAATGAAGGGCGCAGGCCGCCCCGCCATTCAAAGGCACCAAAATTAGGTGGGAGTCCCTGGTGGCACCGTCAAAGGGAATCCCCTTCTCGCCCCTGCCGGAAAAGTAGCACAAGACTCTCCTGGCTTCTTACAACTGTACGACTACGTCCCCGTCTGACTGCCCAGTGAAGCTGAATAACAATGGTGCTGCCTGGTTCGCCACGGACCCGCGAGACACCAACCCTAGAATTAGCAAGCCAGCCCACACACTGAGGTAGTGGGTCGGCAGAAGCAGACTCCGCTCACGTGGTGCCGGGTGTGCCACCAGTACCCCCAGCCCCTGGTAAACATTAGCCAGAGCCGTCGGGGCGAAGGCCAGCCTTCGTCCCTCCGCCAGTTGGCACGCAGGCCACAACAGATCCACCCTCAGCTGGCCATCCTCCCCGTGTGGGACCACGAACGTCGCCAACCAGTATGCCAAGTACGCGGCCAGGTGGGTCACGTCCGGCAGTCTATAGGGGTTCCACCCCTCCTGTGGCGCGTCGATATACCTCGTGTATGTCCGGAAGCACGGCTCTACCTCTGTGTACTCCTCCCAGGGGGTCTCGTCTCTTGCAAACTCCTGGTAAAAGCAAAAGGGTCCATTGTAGAAGTGGCGGACCCACGCGTTCAGCGGTACCCTGGGAGTCTGCGTTGCTGCTCTCTCTCTCCCGGCCAGGGCTAAGTCCCTCCAACTCTTCAGTAAATACCGATAACTGTAAGAAACCCGGTATCTTCCATGCCCATCGGTGTGGCTACGATGGAGGTCATCCGGCACTTCCTCCTCGTACCCCTCGCCGTTGATCGGCAACCCGGAGATTCTATATAGAGACCACAAGTCTAACGAAGTCTCTCCCTCAGCCGTCGCCACAGTATTCCACTTGCGGTTGAAGCACTCTGCCAATGCCTATAGAAGCCCCGTGTAGCAGGGGTACCCGTACAAGGTCGCAGCCACAGCATATCTGATATCAGCTCGGTCTAGCAGCACCCGATAGTGGTGTACTATGCCCATCAACCACTCGATAGCTCCCTGGCGGTATCTGTGTGATGAAATCACCACCCAGCGGCCATACCAGCTAACATCACTCTGTCGTAGAATCCCGGATAGAAGGATGTGCTCGTCATAGCCCTCACCAGCGTACTCCAGCCCTGATGGCTCCAGTGCTAACCCTGGACTACCCTATGTCTCTGCCCGGTGGTGTCCGTGCAAATCACAGGAAGCGAGGCCCATCACTCCAGTGCAAACTCCGAACTGGTCTGCTCTGATGAAGAAGCCCATGCACTCAGCACTGGGAAACTGACACTGTCTCCAATAGTCCCCGGAGAAACTCGGAAAGCCGCAGAGGACAATTCCGTGCAAACTGTCTTGGCCCGCTAAGATCGCCCGCTCTAGTCGGCGACGGGCTCCAGCAACCCGAGAGTCACTCTACTCCATGCCTGGCGGGACAAAGTGCCTGATGAACTCGAACAAGTGACGGTCCAGAGGGAACTCCACCGGGTAGCCACCGCTTTGATCATAAGTGTAAAGCCCGCCCGCCTCCGACGCGCGGGCCAACTCCACAGCTCCAACTCCGCTGTCGCGCTTGCCAACGGGGCCCTCTGCCACAGCCGTGTACCCCCAGTTGAGCTGCTCCACATTAGCCACAGTGATGACTGGCGGGCCCAAAGGGGGCATGAGCCGCTCGGTCCTCCTCACCCAGTGGTCCTCCTCCCAGACCACACGCCTCGGGACCCTCTCGTCCCTACCAAATCGTGCCATAACTGCAAGACAGAACACCAAAAATGGTCAGCGCGCCAGAAATTCAACACATACAATACAGTAAAGCAATAGCACATGAAGTGTCAAAATGCAACTATAACAACTCAGAAGGAGAGGTTCACGGGCCGTACACCCTCGTCTCCGCCTCCGACGCACGACCCGTAGGGGGCATTTGTTGTATCCGGACAATTTCCTCAGCAAAATACCCGAAAATAGGAGTTCAGAAATTTCCTTGAACACCTTCAAGGCATGGGCTACCCGACCCCTCTGACAACCCAGTGGACCCGACCAATGGCCCCGACCCGCTAGCCAACATATACGGCGGCATTAGCAATCAATCGGGACCACTCCCGACCCCTAAGTTGCAGACTTTGCCTGCATTCTACACGACCACCCAGGGCAACCCGAGGGCACCCCGACTACAAGCCACGTCACGTGACACTCAGTGAAAAGGTCAGGGGCTTACCCCGGGATGCCTTCTTTCAACCCTCCAAGGTCAAAGGGAGACCTAAATAGGTCAACCACAGGCTTGGGAGGCCCGCAGCACGTGTATACGGCTCACACACGTGTGTTCGACATTTTTCCGAACACCTTGTGGGCACATATGTTTCAACCCTTCTACACCAACTCACGAGCCACCCCGTGGTTCCAGCACACTAATTGGGTCCTACAATGACCCCCCAGCAAGTCTGGGCCACCCCCGACCCTCAGACACGTGGCAATGACCCACTTAACTCTAGCTCTCGAGCCTGTTGAGTCTCCTCGAATGATTTTGATGATAACAAAACTCAGGGTTATGTTTTCATCGTCGTCCGTGTTATTGGTTTCAAGCACGTGCAAAGGAGGCTAATGCATAAATGTCTTCCCATGGAGTTATACTGCGTTATCTATCTTTAACTCTGTATTGCATGAAGCGATCTTTCATCTAATGACATTTATGCTCTGATATTTTTTTACTGGGCTAACAACTTATTTCTACAGGCCAGGACCATTTCAGTCAACCAGTTCTCAAAGGAAGGTCGACCAGTTTTTTCCAGAATTGAAGATTTCTCAATGTTACAGGTTTAGGTCGACCGCCCCTGGATTTCAGGTCGACCGATTTTCCCAGAACTCAAGAGATCAACGGTTTACAGGTTCGGGTCGACCGCCCCTGCCATTCAAGTTGACCGATTTTGCCAGAATCAAAAAGTCCTATCTGTTCCAGGTTTAGGTCGACCGGTCCCCTGGTTCCGGTCAACCGGTAGCCTCGAAAGCCCCCTTTGTTGACTTGTTTGTCCAAGCTCGAGTGAAGTCTATCTCCCCCAATTGTTTAAGGAAAAGCCCAGCTTTCAAGGAGTGAATTGTGGATCTGGTCTGGAACTTGTCCCAGCCCCTTCCTAGATCTATAAAAGATCTCATTCAAGGGGCAAGAGAATCCTAATGTTGAAGTGATAGAACAAGAGGAGAGTGTCTGCACTGTTCACGTGAACAGTGATCCGAGGGAATCCTTCATCAAAGATCAGAGGTGTTCAAGTTCAAAGCTTCATCCAAATCAAGCATAGATCAAGATCAGAGGAAGCTGCATCCTAAATCTTCATCATTCATTAAGGGGGAGCTGTCTTGTGTTCTTACTCCTTGTTATTCATTCTCAATTTGTGCTCAAACTGGTTTTTGCCTTCTTGCCTTTTTGCAATCCCTTGTGTGTGTGGATTCTCATAGATCCGTGTACGTGTGTACATCTTTTAGTGTTTTTCTCTTTCGTGTGTGTATGTGTGTGTGGTTCAGCATCCTTGTAAGGGTTTTACATCCTTCACGTGTGTTTGTGTGTGTGGTGTTGATCTTGTAATCCTATACAAGATAGTGTGTGGTTCCTCACCTTGTGAGGGGTGGACGTAAGTTGCTGCTGTTGCATCTGAACCACCTTAAAATTGTTGTCCCTTGTATGGTTTGATCCCTCTCTTCTATCTCCATTCTGCTCTACTTCGCTAGCTTTGTGTGTGCATCAGACGCTTGCTCGAATCTTGGTTCATCAATCTGTCTGCGAATATCTTGTGGTATATCGAAAGGTATCCTCTGACTGATGTGTTCAGTCTCATCAGAAGGAAAATATCTTGCGTGAGAGAATCCTTGGATTCCTGAACTCCGCCCGGTACCAAAGAAATTCTGAATAAGATTGTTGGTGCTAGCTTCAAATCTGTTCTTCGACTGACCCCTTTGTGTTTGTAGCCCTCACCGTGTGAGTGTTTTTAAATCGGAAAATAGTTTTGATAGTTTCTGTAATTAACCAATTCACCCCCCCTCTTGGGTGTCATTGATCGTGGGACTTCAATTGGTATCAGAGCAAGGGCTCTTTTTTCCTTCTAGATCTAACGATCTTGAGTAAGATCCGGATCAATGGCTAACAAGGGAATGATCCCCGAGGGTCACTCCATCAGCCGCCCTCCTTTTTTTGACGGTTCGAACTACTCGTATTGGAAAAACAGAATGCATGTTTTCTTGAGAGCTCAAGAGTACGAAGCGTGGAGAGTTGTGGACAAAGGTCCTTACAAACTCAGGGCTGATGAAGAAAAATGGACCCTTGAAGAAATTAAGAAATGCACTGTTAACTTTAATGCCATGAATATTATGCAGTGTGCGATACATCCTAATGAGTTCTCTCGTGTATCAATGTGCAGCTCAGCCAAAGAGATGTGGGATAAACTGTGACTCATTTATGAAGGAACCTCGGAGGTCAAAGAGACAAAGGCCAATCTGCTCGTAAGCGATTACGAGCTGTTCAAAATGAAGCCGGAGGAAACTATCTCAGAAATGTTTGCAAGGCTAACTGAGATCACAAATGGCCTCAAAAGCCTTGGGAAAGATTACACCAACTCTGAGCTCGTGAGGAAAGTCTTGAGATCCCTCCCTCCTGCGTGGCACACAAAGGCTACCGTCATTGAAGACTCAAAAAATCTGTCCACACTCACGCTCGATGAACTCATAGGGTCACTCATGACCTATGAGATAAATATGAAAAGGACAGTCGAAGAAGATATCAAGAAGAAAAAGGTGATTGGATTGAAAGCTCATCAACCCAATGATGATTCTCAAGAAGAAGAAACCAGCGATGGAAGTAACGAAGAAGAAGAACTTGCAATGATCACCCGACAAGTGAGAAGATTTCTAAAGAAGAAAAGAAATTTTCAGGAAAATTTCAGGAAGGGGCAAAGAAAGCCCACTCAACCCAAAGGTGAGTTGAGCAAACCAAACAACATCAAATGCTACGAATGCAAGAAGCCTGGACATATGAGAGGTGAGTGCCCAGATCTGACAAAGAAATTTAAGAAGGACATCTTCAAGAAACCCAAGGCCATGGTCGCCACGTGGAGCGATGAGGAAGATGAACCATCCGATGAGGAGATTCAAGAACTGGTGGGAAGCCTATGTCTTATGGCACACAGAGATGAATCTCCGGAGGTAAACTCTGACTCTGACTTCATTTCAAATGAACAATGGGAATCTGAATATGAGAAACTTTACTTGAAATATAAAAAAATTAGGTCTGAAAATAAAAATCTAAAAAAGGGGGTTGATGAGGACATTTTCGCTAGATTTGAGAAATTGGAAAAAGAATGGTTCGAGCTAACTGAAGAAAAAGAAAACCTATTGCAAATCATTTCAGACAGTGAAAAAACCAAAGAAGAGATGACATGCAAAATGGCTGAGATTGAAAAAGTGTGCGAAACATTAAAAAGGGAAGAAGAAATTCTGAGGTTCGCAAATTCAGAACTTGAGAAGAAAAATGGGATCTTGATGAGGAAGCGGTTGAACTCCAGTCAACTTTGACTAGGTTCGTCAAAGGAAAACAAAACCTGGACAACTTGTTGGGGGTTAAGGCTAACTTCCAAAAGGAAGGTTTGGGATATACTCCTGAAAACAAAAAATCTTTTGAGCATAAGATTACCACATCATTTGTGCATGAGAATAACCACGTCTCATCTTCCAACACACAATCCCAACGTATGCAATCCAAATCACCAAAATCTCAAAGGAAATTTGCTCCAGTCAACTGCTATCACTGTGGTAGATTTGGTCATACCATTGCAAACTGTTGGGTCAGGCAAAACTTGTCAAGGAATCACACTTTTGGGGCAAAGAAAAGATATGCACAGAATGAGACTAACTCTTATGGACCCAAACTAGTTTGGGTACCAAAAACAATCGCATGAGAATCTTCATTCTTGCAGATATGTCTTGAAGTTAGGGGGAGCAAGTGGTACCTAGACAGCGGTTGTTCAAGACATATGACAGGGGACAAGGAAGTGTTCTCATCATTGCAGGATAAGGATGGAGGCTCTGTGGTCTTTGGAGGCAAAGACAAAGGTAAGATCATCGGGATCGGCAACATAGGTAAGAATTCTGAAATTCTCATTGAAGATGTGCTTTTGGTGAAAGGTCTAAATCACAACATGTTAAGCATTAGTCAACTGTGCGATAAAGGCTTTAAAATTATTTTTGATGAAACCCACTGCATTGTCATGAACAAAAGCACTCAGGAAATAAAATTCATTGGAAATAGAAATAACAATGTCTACAATGTTGATATTGATAATGTTTCTTGTGATGATTTGTGTCTGTTAGCAAACAATCATGAAAATGTTTGGTTATGGCACCGAAGATTGGGTCATGCTAGTTTTGGAGTAATCTCCAAGTTGTCTAGACATGATTTAGTGAACGGATTGCCCAAATTAAAATTTGAAAGTGATCGAGTCTGTGAAGCTTGCACAAAAGGCAAGCAAACACGAATCTCCTTCAGAAATAAGAATATTGTTTCCTCTGCTAGACCCCTGGAATTGTTGCATCTTGATCTTTTTGGTCCAACTAGGACTTCCAGCCTAGGAGGAAAATCTTATGGTTTTGTGATTGTTGATGACTATTCCAGATTTACATGGGTGCTCTTCTTGGCCAATAAAAATAATGCTGTGGCAGAATTTCAAGTCTTTTACAGGAAAGTTCAGAATGATAAAGGTTATCCTATCACTATCATTCAGAGTGATCACGGTGGTGAGTTTGAGAATCAAGAATTCAGTGAGTTCTGCGAAGAGCAGGGGTACACACATAACTTTTCCTCACCAAGGACGCCTCAACAGAATGGAGTTGTAGAGAGGAAAAATAGAACGTTGATAGACATGTCACGTACCATGTTAAGTGAAAACTCTCTACCAAAACACTTTTGGGCTGAGGCAGTAAGTACGGCATGCTACATCATCAACAGGGCTATGGTAAGGCCTATCCTAAAGAAAACTCCCTACGAGCTATATAAGGGTAAGAAACCAAATATTTCCCATAATACCAGGCGGAGAACTTAGATCCTATGATCACCTCATGCATAGTGCGGGTTTTCAGACAGACATAATCTGCCTTTCTCCCAACACCCTTTAATATACCATGTGGTCATGCATGAAAATGCAAAAAATAAATGCAACAAGTTTTCAAACTAATGCATGACAATGCAAGATATGCAAACTAGAAGGTTTATGCAGTTCAAATTTTCAACTCCCCCTTAGTTATTCAGTCTAGATTGAACATGATAAAATCCTAGCTGACAGATAATCCATGATAACCAATTTAATTAGAAGGGAGTTATGCAAAGTTGCATCTAAAAATAAAAATAGACTGAAATGGAGTTTTACCAAACTGCATTTGCGTTGAATTTATTGAACCCCTTTTATTTCCTTGCTCCAAGGCACCCCTGCAAAACAAATTCTCATTTGGCATACATAAGTACCCAAGACTTCTTGGGTCCTTTAAGGTTAGCAACACCTCTCACTGGTGATGTCCGAGAGTTCAAGGTATTAAAATCACCAGACTTCATAACAAAACAATCATGCATAGTATGTCCAAATTTCCCACAATAATGACAATGAATAGAAGCATTCAGATTTTTTCTTAGAGGATAGGCATGAAGTTTCTGTGGGAAGACAAAAGTTCTGCCATTTCTATCATGGAAATCGTGTTTCCATTTCAAATGCCAACAGTCCTTGACTGTTTGGTCAATCCTTCTACAATTATGATAGTAAGGCCTCTTATTTGAGAACAATTTCGGCCTTCTTGGGACATTGGGTTGTCTCTGAGCCTGAATTTCATCATTTTTCAAAACAAGACATTCATGCATTATACGGCCAAACCTTCCACAATAAAAGCATTGAATTTTCCTTTTCTGGACATCATGATTTCCAACATGACCTTTTCTAGCATGCACATGATGATTTTGAAATGAGCCCTTTTTATTTGAAAACATCTTGGCATTTTTATACCCATTTAATTTCTTGCATGCATTTAGATCATCATATTTCATAACACGACAGTCATGCATCAAGTGACCAAGTCTACCACAATAATGACAAGAGAATTTCTTTGAGTGTGCATGTGTGTGTGAATTAGAATTATGTACAACATGCACAATGGTAGCGGAGATGTTTTTTAACTTTTTCTGCAAGTTATTATTCCTTTTTATTTTTTCAGTTTATTTTTTAGTTTTCTGAGCAGTGAACTGGAATATTGGTGAATTTGAAAAGCTTTTTGGCTCAGAACTACACACAAATGATGTATAGACCTTGTTTCCAAAGCTCTTTTTATTCACTGGGTTGAAGCCTAGTCCTTCTCTTTGGAAATTTACTTTGCTTCCTAGAAGCTTATCCAAATTTTCCTTTCCCTCAACAAATTTAGACAAAGAATCATTAAGATCATTATTCTCATATTGAAGGGATGATATGCCGAGTTCATAACTAACCATTTCTTCCTCGCACTCAGCAACTCTAGTTTTCAAAGCTTCATTAACAGATTTGTAATCTTCAATTTCTTTTTGTTGAACCATCAATTTTTCAGATTCATTTATACAGACAAATTTTCCTTTTCTAGAACAAGCAATCTATCAGACATGGCCGTGTTCAGCTCAATGAGCTTTTTATTTTCTAGTTTCAAAATTTTAATTTCCTCAACAAATTCTTTATGATTGGCCATTAAATTTTCTTTTTCGTTTAATTCCTCCTCTATTTGTTCTAGTTCTTGTTTCTTGTCTAGCAGACTTTTATTTTATTCTCTCAAAGAATCAATTAGGTCTTTCTGCCATTCAAGGTCAGAGAGGGGACATTCTGTGACGACCCAGACTCCGGATATCGGGTAAATCCGATACCACTTGGAACCTGTGAGACCTCCCAAGAGCAGAAAAGCTCGAAGGGATAAAAAGGTGTGTGAGAGTACATTGAACTTCCAGATATAACAGTAAGCAATTAAATTTCAATGATCAGGATTGCTAAAGTAGCAGAAGTAAAATTACATTTTCTATAACAAATAAAACTAACATAGTCCAGTCCAAAGAAAGATAAGTACAATCCAACAGAAAATGGAAACGTCCCCTCAAGTCGGGGGAAGCCCGACACTGGCAAACGTTGGCAACACAGAACTACCACAGCAAAACCTCCAACAATGAGGCAGAACAGCCACACTTGAAAAGTCAGGGGTGAGCCTCGTGTCACTGGCTCAGTAGGGATCCCGCAGAACCCTACCGTAAAACAACGCAGTAACATCAGTGATAATAGGAGTAACAATGATAAAAATAAAGAGGAAAGCCGTAACACTGAAACACAGCAACCGAAGGAACCTCGGCCCTCTAAACCACTCCTAACAGCAATAGAAAGGCGAACCCCGATCTCACAAAGTCGGGTGTTACCGATCCATTGTCAAAATCATGAACCCTATCGTGAAAAGCCTACCAAAACAGGTAAAAGCCTGCCAAAGACTTACACAGTCGAAGGCACAAGACATACACGAACTCACCGTTGTGTACGCTACACAAGACTAGACCTCGAGTGAAGCCACGCACAGGCTACTCGGAAACCGGTCACGAAAACACAAGTCACAAGAGTCATTCGTCAAGTGACAGAAGCACCTCCTCACTAGAAGGACAGCCATATGCGTCCACTGACGTCTTACACTGCGTCTCAAGTGTCTCCCACTCGCCTCGAACGCGGTAACTGAGACACGAACCAAGTACAAGGAACAATAGTAACGAGTGACTAGTCAGGGTCACACCCGTCGGTGCTCGTCCAACCGCCCATGATCACGTGTGCACACACAAGCCCAATGCCTTGAGCCATGCCTCTAGCTAGTTTCCCCCCAGTAGGACGCTACCACAAAGCAAGGGGGCCCACATAAACTAGCCTAAAAACCGTCTGTCGGGAACTGCCCCACCACCACTCCTAGGTTGGCCGACACACAGGAAAGTGTCGTCAGGATACGACTAGTGGAGGCTCACTAGACACAGAGACTCCAAAGTAGCGAACACCGAAGTACAAACAGGGTAAGCACACACCTGTCGCATGTACTATGGAGCACAATGCAGTACACCACTGCAACCAGACTCAGGACAATCAACTAGACCTGCTGAGAACGATCCTTGAGTCACAAGACTCGGGTCAAGATCATCACATATTACAGCAAGCACGCTGTTAATCAGCCTAGTCCCTAAGCCAAAATCACAGTAAAACACATTAACGATGAGCCCATGACCTCCGAGCCACACAACTGACTCACAATTCTACATAACACGAAACACGGAACATGAGGGATCACCAAAAAGCCCTCGAACCACATGGCATGCAAATCGAGGCAAGATACCTCCAAGCGCCCAAACAATGTCTCGATCCTCACAGGATAGACGAGACACTCACGAGGTCACATCTCAACCACTGGGTCACAACCGGGTTGACCAGAAATCATAATGACCCTCGAAATAACACAAAAACACTACTTGGTACAATGGCCCTCTCAGACACCCTATAACACGGTCACATCCCTCATAGGACGTCCAAGACATCCACTGAACAGTGGGCTAACCAAGGGGTCGAAGCCACATAAATCGACAACCAAACCAATACTATGCACTGCTCGGGATAAAACCACCTCTCCAGGATCCTTGACACACAAATGGCTCTCACAGGGTAGGACACCGAAAGCATCCATCGAGCCAAAAGCCAACAAGGCATTGAATCTAGGGTCCACCAGAGCCCGAGAAAACTTAAATAAAACACGAGAAACAACAAGCATTAATGCACCTATACCCTATAGCGCGATATTAACGCGCTATTTAGCTCAAGCGCAACAATCCAGAACACACCAGATCGCGCACATTAACCATGGCGCAATAAACAGGATCACGCCTACCTCAAGTAGCGCGTTCCAAACCGCCAATGAAGATCGCGCTCATCAGATGTAGGGCCTTCTTCAGGGTCGCACTCATATCCTATAACGCGATCCAAACCGCCAGAAGCAGGTTGCGGTCAGTACCTGTAGCGTGTTTAACAGGATCGTGCTCAGTCCCTGTAGCGCGTTCCGAACCGCCTCAACCGTTCATCTCCTTCACGGATCGTGACCCATCGTTGCAGCGCGTTCCCTGAGAACGCGGCGCAACCGACGAGTGCGTTCACGTCCGAAGCGAAAATCAAAAAAATCCACACGAAAACCCTATTTCCACGTCCCAATCGTCGCCAGAACGACGGGAAAATAATCCTAACCACATTGGCAACCTTCCATAAGCCAGAGGGGCCAAACTACGCTCAAAAACACTAAAAATGGGTGATTCCCACGAATCGACCCAAAACGACTCACGAGGGAACCGGCCTCGTACCGACCCCAAATCACGACCAAATGCAATGAAACCAGCGGGAATGGCATCCAGACATGCCACGGGCTCATTTTCAACCATTTAACGCGAGAAATATCGCCTGGAACGGCGATTCCATCGCATACGCCAAATCATGTTATAATTCCCCAAAAATTGAAAACCCACTCAAACTCGCGCTAATCAGCACGAAATTCAAGGGAAACGCAGAACAAGAGGTAAGGAATCCATCCCCTATCTCTACCGACGATCTCCCGAGCCGAAAGTGCCGAAAACCATCACATGAGCCTACGCCGGCTTTGAATCCACCGAACGGGATCGTGCCAACGCCACGCTCCACACCTCGCACCAGCACGCTCCACTACAACTCCACGACGTTCCTGCCTCGCCCACCTCGCCACAGTCGCGCGCCCCGCGGAGAGAGGAGAAGAGAGGAGAGAGAACGAGGGAGAGAAAGTGAGAGATGTGAGGGGAGAGAGAGGAGAGAAAAAGGAAAAGAAAAAAGAAATTATGCAATTTCTAAAAAATTTGATATTCTGCACGAAAATCTATAAATTCAGAAAAATACGAAAAAGTAGTCTCCGCGATCCTCGAAACAAGTACAACGTAACTGTAGCGTCCTTGAGTTGCAAAACTCTATGGTTAACTCTCCATAGGGTTCCACAAGTTATACAAGGGAAAAACTCATGTGGATCGTAAAACACGTATCAGGACCCACGAAAGCGATCCGATAGCTCTCCGATAAAGATCCGAAGAAATCCAGGATATTACACATTCATTCAGTTCTTTCACAAATGAACACTCATTACAAACATAATTATCAGAACATGAGTTTTCAACTTCTTTTCTTAGTTTTCTATTTTGAGTTTCAGATTTTTTAAAATTTTTCTGAAGTTTTACATTTATTGCTCTAATGGCCTTAAATTTCTCAGAAATCAAATTATTTTTTTCCTCAGATTTCTTGAGTTTTTCTTCATCTTCTTCAATGTATTTTCTGAGAGCTCCATTTTCAGACTTCAATTTATCCAGTTCTGAACTAACATTGTCAAGGTTTTTTAATTGTTTTCTAAGACAATCATTTTCTGTTTTCAGAACTTCAACAACTTCATTTTCAGAACCAGAGTTAACAACATTATGCAATTTCTTTTTCATAATTTTATTTTGTTTTCTTAATTTATCATAAGATTCAATCAATTCAGCATAAGCATCTTCCCAATCTTCTATAGAGAATTTTTCGAATGGATTGCTTACCTCTTCATCATCACTTTAATCTTGGCTTTGTACACTGTCAACCAGGAAGCGCTTATGTTGCTCTTCCTTCTTATGGATGGCAATTAGCTTTTCCATAATTTCCTTGGCATTCCTGCAAGAAGAGACAAATGAAAAAATATCATGATCAACATCACCTTTCAAAATGTTGAGAACTCTAACATTATCATTGTTCTTTATCCTGTGAATATCAATCCATTTGGACGTTTCCTTAGGCAGTCTATGTGGACCTTTAGAAATGAGATTCCACAACTTCGGATTAATTGAATTTATAAATGTGCACATACTGCCTAACTAGAGAGAAATATTAGAGCCATCAAACACAGGCGGATGAACCATCAAAAATAATTCAGAGCAATAATCCATGATTAAACTAAAAATGTACCAAAGTAGCAGGATCTTCTCTGTAGATTGTTAAATCTGATAGATCAGAGACTCGCTCTTATACCAACTGTTAGGTGTAAGGCCAAGATCTAGAGGGGGGGTTAATAGATCCCCTTACAAAAACTATGCTCGAATTAAAA
The DNA here is from genome assembly GCA_022559845.1 of Amorphophallus konjac. Lineage (NCBI taxonomy): Eukaryota > Viridiplantae > Streptophyta > Magnoliopsida > Alismatales > Araceae > Amorphophallus > Amorphophallus konjac. The sequence goes on from CM040126.1 coordinate 57,725,243, forward strand.
TTCAAACCAAATCAAATTAAACTGGAAGAAAATGAATGATAGATCGCAAAGCTCTCTCACAGAACGGATGCTTCAAATAGAACTGATATCGAAGACTATGCACGCTTCTACCAGACACAAGGTCAAACGCTTAGCAGCTGTGCCAGTTTCGAACTATGAAGCCAAATCAACATACAACCAACCCTATGAAGGTGGTAAAAAAAGGAGACAATCGCACAAAGACAAACCATAGACACAGACGATTTTTAGGTGGTTCAGTCTACACCTAGTAGACCTACGTCCACCCCCCACTCAACCCGAGTGAGGATTCGGCTGACTCACAGCTTGAATCGCTGATCTATAGCTTTGGGGAAAAAATCTCTACAACTGCTGATCCACAGCTTCGGGGAACCAATCCCAAATAGTTGAGTCTCACAGCTTGCTTAACCCGCTGAGCCTCACAACTTGCTTATCCGCTAATATACAGCTTAACCCGACCTCCAAACAGAGTATCGGAAGTAACCAAAGGAAATAAAAAATAACAAACTGAAAACAAAATGAAAATAGAAACCAATATAGCTCCGAAGAGTGCAATGACTCTGGATTTGATCCACGAGTCAATACATGAACATATCTTCAATTTGGCTCGGCTGCACTCAAAATCTTTTCTCATGAAATGGGTCTACTAATCTGAAACTGGCTCTCAATCTCTCTCTCTTTCCTTCTTCTTCTCTCAGATTCTCTCTCAATTTCCTCTTCGAACTAATCTGCTCACTCTTCTTTCTGAAGGTGTCCTCTTAAGCCCACATTGTTCCTTCTATTGCAGCCCTTCGCAGCCCTCTTCTTCGGAGGAAGAAGGCTTCCTTTTATAGAGAAGAAAATAGAATTTCCCTGAAATAATATTATCTTCAAACTAAAATTCTATTGGTCCACGTGTCAAGAGTCTTCTGAGAGGTTGCCATGTGGCCTGGGATACTGTGCCAGTGATTGACCTTCGAAACCACATGACCACTTAAGTAACTCACGTGAGCTGCCCATTTTCAGCCTTGGCATGCTATTTTTCACCCTTAAGGAGCTATTTGTCTACCTTACCGAGCTATTTTTCACCCTTAGTCGTCTATTTGTCTGCCTTACCAAGCTATTTTTCACCCTTAGTCTCCTTAGGCCGTCGCCACTGCTTCTTCTTTCTTCTTGTGAATTTCTTTGAACTGAAGTTGACTCCAAAGCCTTCTTGACTCGACTCTTCTTCTATACTTTTCACGCATTTAGCGCTGCCACCCATTTGTCACCCTTACTAAGTTATTTGTCAGCCTTATCGCCTATTTGTCACTACTGACCACCTATTTGTCACCACTATTCGCACAAGCCGTCGCCCTTGTCCTTGGCTTTTCTGTCTTGCGGGCTGAAGCCAAGTCGACTCCAAAGGCAAACAAAGTCGACTCTCCTTCTACAAACTTCTTCGTCTTTCATCTGTCAGCTTCATTTGAGTTATTTGTCACCGTTGCTCATCCATTTGTCAACCTTAAGGGCTATTTGTCACCCCTATGTGACATTCTTCAGCATTAAGGCTCATTTGTCACTGTTGGATGACTTTTGTCTCTTTTGTTCATCTTGATAGCATTGTGACCCATTTCTTCAGCATTAAGAGCTTGACTTTGCATTGACCCTTGGCTTGACTGCATTGACTCTTCATAATATTACGTTGACTGAGTTGACTCTACTGCTTGACTACATTGACTCTTCATGATATTGTGTTGACTATGTTGACTCTGGTACATGGGAACACTTTGCTTCTCCAAGTCGACTTGTGTTGTGCTTGAGGTTTCTCCAAGTTGGCTTGAGGTTCTTTTCTGAACTCAACAACCATCATTCATCCTGTTAACCTATTCTAACACGATATCATCATTAAACATATAATAGTGACTCATAAATGAATCATAGTGTTTGACATCATCAAAATCCCAGGGACACAACAGGATATCACCTCCCCGCAGTTCTTCCCCTACTCTTCCTGCACCTTCGAGCAACTTGGTATGGCAAGGCCGTCATATGAACTCACCCAAGCCACACTTGGAACTTGGGTGCTGCCAATGGTAAGCCCGTGTACAGGGCTTAATGACTCTCCCTTTCCAGCCACTCCTTCCTCGTAGGGTGGCCTAGTAGTTTCTCCCCTTTTACTCATATTCTACTCAACAAAGTCAAAAGCCTCCCTTTGAATCCTTTAATCGACAGGGCCCCTCCCCATGGCCTTAACCGATGGGATCTTTCACTTTAACTGGTAGCTCCCCGCCCAGTAGAGCTAGTGTCTAGATCTTGGTGGACCTCCAAGCTCTATCGGTTATTCTGCCATTTCAAGCTCCAAAGGGTTCACGATTTCGATTTTCTCCGTTCGTTTCGCGAGGTGTTACGACGGTGTCTTCACGGATGTTGCCGCTCTTGTGTGCATCCATATTATTTTCGGGGCCATCTCAGATTTTCTGTGGATGAGTACCCACTTAATACCCCCCGATCATCCCGGGTCTGGGACAGATGCTGCCGAAATTCCGTCAGGAATGCAGCTAATAAAAGAAACAAATCACTAAATAATTTTGAACCATAAAGAAAGATGAACAAAATGAAGTGAATGGACATGTGACCCATGAACTGCCAAAGGGTTGCTACAATGGACCTATACCCGGAACTGTTGAAGACAACAATGAACAAAAAGGGGACAAAAATGAAAGAATGAACAACAAAATAATCATAAAGAAATGACTAATGAAATGAACATCAGAGAAATGATAGCAATAAATTTTAGTGGTCTCAAACTATAAAACACAATGATGAACACGCATGTGTTAAAAAAAAGAGAAGAACAAGCAAGGCAAGAATCAAACCCAAAAATGGATAAGGCTGGGGAACCAGGTAGGGGTCGACTCTAGGAGTCGACCCCCCCTTTCAGGGGGTTCTGTCCGCTTCCCCTATGCAGAAATCTGCACATGGGTCGACCCCCCGCTGGCCCAGTTTGCCACCCCGAACCTTAGGCATACTTAAAAAAAATAACAAATATCATACATGCATTAAAGCATCATACATGCGTAAGGCCTGCATAAATTCCTTGCTGTTTCTCCATGAACAACAATAAAAAAAAGGAGGGGAAGAAGATGTAAAATCTCATGCAATCATCTCATACATGCTTTAAGCTGCATAAATCCCCTACTGGCCTCTTATAAATGAAAAGAAGAAGAAATAAATAGAAAACTCTTTGCATTAACTACGAAATCTGGGCATATCATACATACCCCTTTGCATGAATATTGAGCTTGCATCCACTTTGGACGCAAATTAAACCCCATGCATATTGCATTTCATGTGTGCTTGCATGCTGTGATACCCTGGTATATAAAATGGCGACTCATTGAAGGTCGGGCTACACCCGGCTGGAAACCATCAAAATGCGTGGGTGAAATACTCCACCGCATACCGGAGATTACCCCTCATGAATACATAATTAAATTCTTGAACGACATGGGTGAATTGTTGCAAAGTTGTTCCTTGCATTGCATGATTTCAACATGGATAGCCTGCCATGGAGCATAGCATCATAAGCTGCTAGGAGAAAGGGTAGGTTGACCTACTTCCTACACTGGGTCGACCTGCCATTTACAGCAGACCCCATTGGCCTGCTAGATGTCCATTGGCAGCAAGGTTTTCTCCCCCCTGCCTTGCTGCATTTCCATATGCATCATTCATGCATGGCTATGCATATAAAAAAGGGAAAACAATTAAAATGAATACAAAAAATATGATTAAAATAAGGAAACATCATATTCATTTAGGCATATTGCATGTCACTGCTAAGCATGAGATGTTTGTCTGCCCACATGCCTCCAGGCCTGCTGGCTGCCCCCAGGGTAGCAGATTCCCCCTAACCTATTTTCCACATTCTCACATGCATGTGCATGCATACTTAAAAGAAAATGATGATAATAATAAGACAATAATAATAATAATAATGTAATGTCCCGAGTTTTTCGGATATTTTTCGGATCTGGATCCGTGAGTTTCGGATCACTTTGGGGGTCCCGGAACTTGTTTTGTGATTTACACGTGTTTTTCCCTATCGGACTTGTGGAACGCATTTACGAGCGAACCATTGCATTCTCCTACTCCGGGACGGTACCAACGCGTTGTGCGTGTTCCAAGGATCGTGGAAATGTATTTTTTCTATTTTTTGGTATTTTTGGCATTTTTTTGATTTTCTATATAATCCTTTTCTTTTTCTTTTTCCTTCTTCTTCTTTCTTCTTCTTTCTTTTCCCCCGTGAGCCACGACCGACCGTTGCTTCCTCTCTCCCCGTTTGAGCTCGTGACGCTCCCTCCTCCTCCGGCGACAGGTGGCAGACCAAGGCGGCGGCGCGGTGACGATGGCGGCGGCGCGGTGACGACGGCGGCGGCGCGGTGACGACGGCGGCGGCGAGGTGATCGAGACGGTGCCCTCTTCGCGACGTGGGGAGCGGTGTTCTTGTCGGCCGAGATTTGTGGATCGGTGGCTTCCCGGTGGATTTCGAGCTTCTTTGAGGTAGGGGAATGGATCCTTGCCCTCTTTACATCATTCCCCACGATTTGTAGGCCGAGGAGAGGCCGAGAGTGGGTTATTTGTGCCGGGAAGGGAATTTCCATGTTGAGGGTGTGAGCGCCGGATCCGCCGATTCTTGGAGTTCTTGACCGATTTTGGGCCTTAGATGCATGCTAGGGCGTTTGGGGGAGGTTCCCCTTTTGTTTCCCCTTCACTTGGGAGTAAATGGGGCGTGGGATCAAGTTTTTTGCGTGAACTGCGCGAACCGGGCTCGGCCCGTTGTCGCGCTATGTCCCAGGGGCGCATTCTTACAGAACGCGCTGTGTCTTCCGAGCGCGTTCATCGGGGAAGATGAACAGTATGGCAGTTCGGGTCACACTCGTCCTCTCGAGCGTGTCATTGTCGCGCTAGGGCTGGGGAGCGTGTTCTTGGAGATTGTGCTCTCCACCTAGAGCGCGTTTATCCCTGTCGCGCTCACCTTGTTGAGCACAATCTTAGGGATCGCGCTCGCTTCTGCGAGCACGTTCTCCATATGCCGCGCTACGGGACCTGGGCGCGATAGTGTCGTGCTCAGGGGCCCGAGCGCGTTCATCCCCCCCCCTCGCGAACTGTGTTTCTTTCCGGCATTTCGGCCTCCGATTGAGTGAGCTTTTGGATCCTGTTGTGGTGTGTGGCCCGAGGGTTGCCATGAGCACCCAGTGTGAGCCACAGGGGCACCCCGGGGTCCCCGGAGGAGCAGTTACCTCGGTAGGGGTGCCATGTGACTTGAGGGACGATCGGACCTCGTACGTGTCCCCAGCATCCGTACTTCCCGTTAGGTCACCGAGAGTCTGTGTCGGTACGAAGGGTGACCTCCGCGCCTCGTCAGTGTATGGTCGGTGGTTTCCGCGAGTCGAGTCTCACCTCCGGTGTCACGTCCACTAGTCGTAGTATTCTTACGGCACGCGTGTGCTGACCCACCCGGGAGTGGTGGAGCGGCTGACCTGAGAGAGACGGTTGTTAGGCTGATTACTGTAGGGCCCCCACACGCAGCCAAGTCCGGGCTTCAGGGGAATAACCAGCTAGAGGACATGCCTAGGGCGTATGGTCTGAGTGTGCACATGGGGCTGAGGGCTTCTGGCCCGCGCTGACGAGCGCGACCTCAACTAGTCCTTGTTTGTGATACTGGTTACTGAGTGTGTCTTTGTCTCTGCCCGGGGCATCGTAGCTAGACACTTGTGACGCGGTGTAAGACGTCAGGGGACGCATCCGATCGTTCTTCTAGTGGGTGGTCCTCCTGTCTACTAGCGGGTACGGACTCGGGTTTTGACGGATCGAGGTTCGGTTGTTCGGTACGGTTAGTTACATAGTTTTTTAATTTATTTATTACTGCTTGTTGGTTCTACCGTACTTCTGCTAGGTAGTGTTACCTTCCGTGGTGGTTCACGCCTTATTGTCGTTTTCTCGTTGTGCAGTGGGGGTCTGGGGGATCCTTACTGGGCCAATGAAATGAGGCTCACCCCTACTTTTCAGGTGAGGCGGGGTCATCGAGAGGAGCGGCAGAGTTTTAGCGTGGTTCTTCTAGCCAGGGTTAGTTGCCAATCTGCCAGGGCCGAGGTATGCCCCGTGTAGTTGTACGTCGGGGTATGCCCCGTGTAGTTGTACTTTTCCTTCTGTTGACTGTACTTTATTTGAACATGAGATACACTGGACCTTGTAGCAGTTTATTTACTTATTTATATTATGATATGCATTTTATTTTGATTATTGTGATATCTCTGCAGTTGTTTCAGCTTCTCTTGCACTCCCACACCATCCCTTTTTACCCTTCCGAGTCTTCGGGCTCGTGGGTTGGCGGGCCGAGGTCCGAGACGCGCCGGTTCCTTTTCGATACTCAGATCCCGGGTTGTCACAAATAAAATGCATGAAACAAAAGATAAAAAGAGGGGAGTTAGCTGAACTCCCCAATTCATCTGACCTTCAGCCAGGGCCTTCAGCCCATTTCAAAAAGAATAAATAAATAACAAAGAAAGAGAATGAAAGGAAGAAGCATTAAAACGACGAGAAGTTAAAAAATGAAGAACATTATAACCCAATCTGAAATAAAGTAAAATTCACACTCTAGTGGAATTAAAATAATAAGATAAAATGTAAAACATGCATGGCATTACGTGCATTCCGGAGACCTCATCTCCCCTGGACCCTGGATAAGGGAACATCAACGGTGCCCCTACAGGCCTGGCTTGGATCTTGGGGACCATCCCCGTCATGGTCATGGCTCGACCATGCTTTGGGCCAATATCCCCCTCAAACCTGACCCATTTTCAATGGGATCTAATCCCACTCTTTTATTAAATATCCAACTTGCCGTGTTCTTGGCAGACATTCGCCCGAAGATTATCTATGTCTTTGTCGTTGCTTTCAACTCGGACTCTCATCCGGACATGAAATGGTCAATGAGAGACCAACATGATTTGAATACTTACACCCTAATATGGGGCATTTTAATACAATTGAAGATTGTCATTATCTCATCCTATTAATGCTAATCTTAGGCTATAGGGCCCCTCTTCCTGACGATTAATCAAGGGTTTTCTCCCCTTCAGGGAGATGTAATTAACGTCGTGACCTTTATGACACGACGGGTTTTGGTCCAGACACGACACTCACTATCGTATGATCAGTTAGACGGCGCGCACCAGTGACTTCTCCAGAGCCCGAATAAATCATCACTCTGTGACTGGTACGCCTACGCACTAATAAACCGAAACAAGATAAACCAAGAATAAAAAGATGAACAAATGATGCATATATAAAAGATGATGAAGAAAAAATGCGTCCACACTAAGTTACCATAATATATTACCCTAAACCGTCATCTTGGAACACAAAAAATCCTAATTAATTTTTCCATAAAAAATCACCTTTCAGTCATTTTGACACTCAGATTTTTCAGATTGACATGTTATGCACAAATACACTTGAAAACTTGGTTAGTCCAATATAAATGGACTTTGTTATCATCAAAACATAGAGGGATCACAATAATTTCCCATTTTTTGATGATGACAAAACCCTTAGCATATTAAGCATATAAAACCTACAAACTTTTCATGAAGAATTTATTCACATATTGCAAGTATTATAAGTTTCAAGTTATGTGCATGCATAATTAATAATTTTCTCCCTCTTTTTGTTAACAACAAAAGGGCTACATGTAGGGATAAAAAGAGAACAAGAGCAACTATAGAAATATAACATATTTCTTCCTTTTTTTGAAAAGAGACGGCTATAACATTGCATCTCAAAAGAGTATGTCTAATCATTTCCTTCAAAGATGAGTACTCGTAAAATTAATTTAGCAAGCTAATAAAGTTATAACCAACTTTGAAAAATACTATCCAAACGCCACTGTATCCTTTTAATTCAAGTCTACAATTCTAAATAATCAGCCAAGAAAGATGCAATCTCGATTTTCAAGTAAAACACAACCTCAATTACTTTTAAAATGAATTTTGTTTTGACTTTCTCACCAGACATACACTCAGAAAAAAAAATCACTTAGAAGTGTGTAATGCTCTCAACTTACATATGAAAAAAGGAATAATGGATGCAAACATCTCACAAATAAGATTTTGACAAAAAATGCATATATTTTAAATGCAATGAATGTAGTATCATAAAAGAATATCAATCATTGTGAATGATGGAGTTAGATGTCATAACTCTCTTTAGCTTATTCTTTTCTTATGAACCTTATTCATCCTACAATCATTTAGGACTTTATTAGGTTGGAATGGAGCTCGAGACAATGGTATCAAAGGAAATGATAATAAAGAATATTCAAAACTTTTGCGAACATGAGAGTCTCTTATGAACTTTCTTTTGTTTCCTTTTTTTTCAAGATATTTTCTCTTATTTTATTTTACAGCTGGGAGGTGTCTCAACTTAAATCTCTTCTCTCAACTTATTTGAGAACTTTTATGTCATTTTTATTTTGTTTTTTGTTGTTGTTTTGACCACATGTTGATATTTCTCTTTTGGACTTCAATCAATACATAACTCTCAGATTCTCAGAAAAATAGAGGTTAGATATGTCATTGAAGGCTGATTGACATGTGTGAGCTTATCATGTGATATAATTAAATGGCTTACAAAGAGAAGTCTAATAAAGACCTAATATGGTGACCCATGAAACAATGAATATTAGGTAAGCAACAACAATCCAAACTATCCAAATATGGCTTATATCATTTTCTGAGTTTCATAAGGTTTCAATCATGACTTGAATAAATTTCAAAGGAGATTCTAATATCGTAACTCAATTTTTTGAAGTAATTCTCAATTTGTGATCAAATCAAGAAATAATAAGACTACTCAATAAATTGATATTGGATGTCAAGAAAATAAGAGTTAACATGTTAAGCCTCCAAATTGATTAGCTCAAAATCTTACTGGGTTAAGTCTTCACTAATGATTCTTCTGGATCTCTTGGTTAAGTTCACTTTTTTGTTGTGCCCTGTGGTTTTGATGATGGTTTCAATTGTGGCTTTGCTGTGATTTTTACGATGATCTTGATGATGGCTTTGATGTGATTTTAATAGTTGATCTTTGATGTGTGTTATTCACTGTGAGTCATCCTGCTGTGTGAGTCATCATGCTATTACTCACCTTTTGATCATAATGCAGTTCTTCATAAGTTCTGATATGGCATTGCATATTTGATTATGTTCAGTCATGGCTGATTGCTCAACCCCTCAGCTCATTCATTGGTTATACATGCCCATACTTTGGTCTTCTCCTCCAAGGTTATACATTGATCTTCCTTGACGTTTATACATTGGTCTTAACGTCAAGTCTATTCAGCGTGATCAGTGCATCATTTCTTCAAGTCTATAAATCAGCTCTATAAATCAGCTTCATTGATAGCCCTACATGCACCACACTTCGTGTGGTTTCTTCTCACAAACACGAAATGACTTCCTGTCGTCTTTGTTTACAACACTTCGTGTTAACCTTCATGGCTACCAGGTAAACTGCTATGAGGTAGTACGTCGTGTGTCCGTATTGTTTCCTTCATATTTCGTGTCGTTTATCCCTACAACACTTCGTGTTATCCGTTTATACTTCGTATTGTTCCATCTTTGTCTTCTATGTCTCCGAGTAGTATCCTCCACTGTTTAACTTCGTGTCGCTTCACTTTCTGTCTTCATGTTGTTCATTGAAGCAGCTCGAATTGTTCTGACAAACTTCGAGTCGTCTCCCTGTGAACCTCGTGTCGTCTCCTTTGTTTTTAGTTGGTCATCTCGTGTCACCTTTTATGTTTGCTCGTGTGCTTTCGTGTCACTTATTGCTGTTCCTCGAGTCGTTTCTTCCTGGTCCCACTGCTTCATCACGTGTCGTGATAGCCGTGTCATCTTCTGTCTTCGTGTTGTTTTCACTTCGTGCAGCCTTCTCTAAAGTTCAAGCTCTAAGTGTCTCAAGTCGAGTGTGTCGGTGTTGTCTCCATGTCGTCCTCAGTTAGAGTCATTTCTTTGTTATCTCTATCCTCGTGTTGACTTAACACACTTCGTGTTGGTCTTACGTCGTGCACTTCTTTTCTAATCAAGCCGAGTCTGTCTGTGATGTCCTCGTGTCGTCCTTAGTCCGAGTCATTTCTCTTCTGTCTTCGTGTTGGTTTTTCTCATTAGACTTCGTGTCCTTCTCGCCCTGACCACACTTCGTGTCGATTCTTGTTTTTCGTCTTCGTGTCTTTCTCACCTCATGACCACACTTCGTGTCGGTCTCTGTTTCTCATCTTCGGGTTGCTTTCAGCCTGTGTCGTCCTCGTTTTTGAGTCGCTCGTAAGTTCGAGCAGCTTTGTACTCGAGTTGTCTTTATGTTATTTTAGTATTTGTGTCTTCGTGTTATTTTTGTGTGTTAATGTCTCCGTGTTGTTTCTTTCTCTCCTCGTCCAGGTTTCTTCTAAATCGTGTGTTATTCTATTATTTCACTCTGTGTTATGTCCTCTCACCTCGTGCCGTTCTTATCCGACCCCGTGTCACCTTCTTTGTTATTTTAGCCTTGTTATCTCGTGTCGTTTTCTTCTTACCTCGTGCTGGACTTATCTGACCTCGTGTCATCTTCCTTGTTGTGTTAGCCTTGTTCATTGTATCTCGTTTCGTTCATTTCCTACCTTGTGTAGTAGTCACCTTGTTTGCTATTACATACCTCGTGCAGCCTTAGCTTTAAATGAGCATACAGCGAACTCTGAATGATTAATGGTATTAATCTCATTACATGTCTGAGGAAGAACATTCCACACACCTGGGCTGCACGTGATCCGAGACAAGAGGAACCAATCCGATAAAGACACGTGGCAGGAAGGTTCTGGATCGAGCGTGGGAGGCACACGCATTTTGTGCCCTATCCACCTGCTGCTGCTGCTATATAATGTAGCCTTCGTCCACAGATAAAGGGAGATCGAAGCCAAGAAAGAAAAAGCAGAGTTGTAGAGAGCTCGATCCAGAAGAAGAAAGGAAAAATAGAGAGATCGTGAGAGTGTGGAAAAATAGAGAGCAGTCGAGAGCTTCCACGTTCTAGATAGCAGTGTAGAAGAGAAAGAAGAGATAGAGAAAGCTGAGAGTCGGATCGAGAGAGCAGAAGAAGAAGAAGAAAGAGAGACAGTGAGATAGAGAGAGTGAGAAGAAGGAGGAGGCAGAAGCAGTGAGAAGAAGAAGAAGAAAAGAGAGTTCGTGCTGGGAGAAAGAGAGAAGCAGCAGAAGAAGTTCCTGCTGGACCGTGGATCAAATCCAGGCCAGCCAGCTCCTGCGAGAGCCACATTTGATTTTATCTTTTCAGCTTTCCGTTGCTGGGTTTTGTTTTTACTTTGAACTATTTACTTGCTGTATCTCCGATTCTCTGTAGAGAGTTCGGGGTCCCTCCTGTTGGTTCAGGAGAAGGGAGATTGCTATCTCCGGTTGCAAGTAGCTGGGTGCTACTTGTGGGTTCCCTCTGGTTAGAGGAAGGGAGGCTCGTCCTCCGGTTCTGGGCTTGTAGGATTCAAGTCCAGAGGTCCCTCCGGTTGGAGGAAGAGAGGTCTTCGACCTCTGGTTGCTGGTGACGGGGAGTCACTGGCGGGTTCCCTCCTGGACTGGAGGAAGAGAGACTTTGGTCTCTGGTTTCCAAGTGGCTGGGAGTCACTTGGGGTGTCCCTCCGGTTGAGAGGAAGAGGGGAGGTTGTTCCCCTGGTCAAGCTGTGTGGCAGCACCTTATTCGCAGACTGAGTCTGCTTGGTTCTAGCGTTTGCTAGTGAAGCCTCACTCCGGTTGGGAGTGAGGGGTGGATGTAGGTCTGGAGGACCGAACCACCTAAAAATCTATTGAGCAGTGGTTTGCTTTGTGTGTTTGCTTCCGCTAGATGCTTGGATAGGCACGCTCCATGTGCTTGCTCATAAGTTTAATTGAAATAGTTTTATTCTGTGATTGCGTCTAGCATCTGAGTTTTATTTGGGCATTATTCCTAGCAGGATACATTCACCCCCCTCTGTATCCGGGCCTAGCACCTTAACAATTGGTATCAGAGCGGGTTGTCTGCTTAGAAGGTCCAGCGATCTGTAGATTCGATCCTGCTGTCTTGGTGCTTCATTATTCCTGTTGCATTTATCTGATCAGCTTTCATGGGTGATCTACCGGTTTTCAATGGCTCTAATTTTAATGCGTGGTTTATCAGTCTACGAAATTATGTTGATGCAGTTAATCCTGATCTGTGGAAATTAATTTCACAAGGTCCTCACACATTACCAAAGAAAGTGTCCAAATGGACCAACAGCCACAGATCAAAGGATGGAGAAAATCAGAAAGCGTTCAATCTGATGAAAGCAGCCACTGACAGAGCCTTACACTCTTGTGTTTATGATTGCAGGTCTGCCAAGGACATCCTGGAGGAACTGAAGCTAGCTCACAGGTTAAATGAAGACAACTGCATGATGGCTAAAGGAAGTATTCATAGCAGCAGCCAAAATGAAGAAGAAGATGATGAGGAGGAGGTAAACATCTTCGAAAACTTTTCTTTAGATGATTGGGAGAATGCATATGCTGAGCTGCTTGAGTCTCATGAACAATTAAGAAAACAATACAAGAAATTGAAAAAGAAACGTGATCGGAGTAGCTCAACTCCACAATGTGAAAGTTGTTCAAATATAAAGCAATCTCATGACGCCTACCTGTCTGATATCTATATGCATAAAAACCAGAATGAAAAATTGATGAATGAGCTTGAATGTGTTAGCTCTGAGCTAAGTAGGCTAAAAACTGAAAATGACTATCTTAGAAAATCTGTTAAAGAAAATGAAGAAAAACTTAGCTCAGTTGAGGATGATCATGCTCATGTTGATGATTTAGTTCAGAATGAAAAACTGTTGAAAGAATTTGATTTTGTTAGTGCTGATTTGAATGCTCTAAAATTAGAAAATGAATGTCTTAGGAAACAATGTGAAAAACTTCAGGATCAAACAATATGTTCTGATGAATCTGTTTGTAATGAATGTGCATTCTTGAAGGAATTGATTGAGGACTTAGACTCTGATGATAATATACAGAAAAACTTAATCACTTCCTTGAAGGAAGAAAATGACTCATTGCTAACTCAGAAGAAGGAAACTGATAAAATACAAGACAAGCTGATAGAAGAAAACATCTATCTGAATGAACAAAACAAAAAGTTGATCGTTCTTAACACTGTTTTCACTGAAAGATGGCTGACATTTGAAAAAGGAAAATCCATCTTAAAAGAAAACGAAGTGAATAATGAATTCACATTGACACAGGAAAATGAAACTCTGAAGAGTCTAAATGATGAACTGCAAAATCAAATCATCTTGCGTGAAGACCACATTGTATCTCTCGAGAGAGAGATTGAAGATCTAAGAAACTCCCTATCAAAATTTGTTAAGGGAAGAGACAATTTGAATAAGCTTCTTGGAGCGAATGTGAATTTTCAGAAGGAGGGACTGGGTTACAGTCCAGCCATGAAGAAGTCTGAGAAGGCTACTGGAGATAAATTGAAGACTGTCTTTGTTAAAAGTTCAGAACAAGAAAAACCCTCTACCTCATTCTCACCTCAGTACAAAAATCAGGAAGAGAATGAAAAATAGAAAACAAATAAAAAGAACTCTTCTGTGTATATTGATCACAGTTCTCACACACACTCACAAGCATCTAGAAAGAAAATGACATGTCACTACTGTCACAAATATGGTCATGTGATGCATGAGTGTAATTTGATGGAAAAGGATGACCTGGCAGCTGCTCAAAACAATCAGGGTAGAAATCATGTCCTTAGGGAAAAGAAAATTCATTGTTATAACTGTGGAAAAATAGGACATGTTGCTGCACAATGCTGGTTAGGCCCTCATAGAAATACCTTTTCTAATTGTTCTCATTGTGGAAAACATGGCCATACAGTCAAGGACTGTTGGCATGCTCAGGGAAGAACTTTCTCTCAGAATATAAAACTCCCTGCAAATAGAAATGTTTTTGGAAGAAATAAAACTGTTTTTAAAGATAAGAGTCTGGCATGCTTTGAATGTGGAAAATTTGGCCACCGAGCTTCGGAATGCTGGTGGACAGGTAATGGTTTTAAAAGTAAGCATATCAGATGCTTTGAGTGTGGGAAGAATGCCCATACAGTCAAGGACTGTTAGCATGTTCAGATGAAGTCGGTTAACCCCCCTGTAGTCAAATTCCCGGCAAAACCACTTGCAAGACTTTCATGCAGTAACTGTGGGAAGCAAGGTCACAAATCTTCTGAATGTTGGCTGATTAAGAATAAGATACAGAATGTTCATGTAAGCAACAGACAATCTTATGCTCATGCACATAGGCCTCATGTCTTTGCTAATGTGCATCATAATAAAGTCAAAAATTCTGTTGATACATGTAGATACTGTGGAAAATTTGGACATTCTATGGATGATTGCTTTCTGATGAAATTTGATGTTGATCTAGCTAAGAAACAGGTTGGAACACTTGTCAGGGCTAAGGCAGGACCCAAAGATGCTTGGGTCCCTGCAGGATCAAAATGATCAAAATTTGCAGGTGTGCCTTGGATTGAGAAATAAAAGGAGGGGTAAATAAACCAAGGCACCCAAGATGATAAAGCCCCATTCGGGTAAATTCTGATAACTCTGTATTCTGAATTTGTGTGATCTGAATGCACTGCATATCATGATAATTCTTTTGTGCATTGTTTAACTGAATATAATTGAAAAATCTGAAATGCTCATGGAAATGATTGTAGTTTATCTCTGAATGCATTGCATATAAATGTAATGATGCATGATCATGGTGATCTCATTTGCTGAATGCATTACATATCTATGTTCCGAAAATTTCTCCAGTAGAGCCTTTAAACATGCATACATGTAGTTAGTTGCATTGCATTTCCTTGCATTGAAAAATCTAAAAAAAAGAAATGACTCATTGCATCTAGATAGGGGGAGCATTCATGTGTCATCTCTTCACCTCTTGAACTCCTTCTGTCTAGCAATCTGATCCATTCTTGGCAAATGAGTAGTTCACTTGAATTCCCTGATGTCTACACTTATATAGCTGTTCTGTCTGTACTCCAGACTCAGCTAGTGTCTACTAAACTGAACTGTTCTAATGTTAAATCCTTGTCTAATCATGATTGCTCTCTGCTACTCTCACGATAAAAATGCTTTGTTGACTCCACTGATTTGCTAAAATGTCTTTGATTCATCTGAATGAGGAAAGTTTTTAGTCAGTGCACCCTAGACATAAATCAGACATATTCTGAAAAGAAGAAACTTCTATTATACTGGCTTAAGAATGTTTTGATAAATCAAATTGATTTAAGTCTAATGTATTTCCTAAGTTTTGATGTAAAGGACTTGAAAATATCTGAATCATCATGCTTAATAAATCTTAACCAATTGTCTCATGAACTTTCATGCAAAACTTTCTGAAATCTGAAATTTTTAAAAGACATGGCTATCCTTGGTTAAGATACAGGTAGAAGGTATTATTCTTAAACATTTCAGTGTACTGAGCTTTGTTTGAAAAATTTGAAAACATTTAAAAAGTTGCAAGAGCAATGACTTCGGTCACAGAGAAACTGGGTTCTTTATCAAAGAAATGGAGTAAGCCCAAGTCATGAAGTGCCATAGTTACCTCTCCTTTCAAAAAATATTTGAAAATCTGGCAGAGCAATGGCATGGATGTGTTGAGTAACTGGGGATTCTGACCTCTGATCAAGGTGTCTCCTCATGTAAAAAGACACTCCAAATTGCTAACTCTGTTCTCCTTAAGAGGTAATATGGTTGTCACACTGAGTAACTGGGTCACTTCACCTGAGAAGTGTTGTGCCTCACGTAAAAAGGTGTTGACTGAACCAAACTTGTTCAAGAAAAAAAACTGAGTGCTGATCAATAGAAAATTCTGAATATCTAAAGATATATTCATACACAATTATTTTTTGCTTAATCTCAATATCATCTTGTGTAACTTCCATAGGAGTCATTGATTTTTAAATAAGTAAGATGGAAAGAGGTTAAACATGAATGTCAAATGAGTTTTTTGGTTCATTTATATTAAAAGGTGTTTCAGATATGAGTAATGAATTTTCAGATATGACTTTGGATTCATCATTCTTAAATCATGATGATAAGTTTAAACTCATTCATAATCTATTATAATTGAAGAATTTGAAGTTCGTTTACAAAGATTTATGAATTTGGTGTGCTAATGAAAATCTGTCTTCCTCATTTATTCACTATGATTACAGTCTGTGTCTTGCTGATAGATGCTCATCACTTCACTATCTCAATTGGTTTCAACCTTCAAAACGTTTCTGATCATATTGCCCTCTACCAATGTGTCTTGATTGACATTGGTTCTCTTTTATGTAACGCACAACTCTCAGAATTTCCTTTGGATAACCAGAGTTCATCCTTGTAGATTTCTCTTGCTTCATGGATCATAAGGGGACAATGTGCTAGATTGTCTGATCATGTTATCCATCTGCATTAGCTCTATATCGTCTGCCATGTCACAGGGGGAGTATTGTTACATATGCATGACTGCATAAGTTGTTTGACTAAGGGGTAGAATTGTTTTAAATGCTTCTGATATGGTGTTGCCATCATCTGCTGGACTATGTTGTGTGTCTCATATGACATCACTGGATTATCTTTCTCAAACTATTTTCTTTTTGATGAAGTCAAAGGGGGAGAATAGTTTGAGTCATCAGACTGACTCACTGTGTAGTGTTGCCATCATCAAAAAGGGGGAGATTGTTGTGCCCTGTGGTTTTGATGATGGTTTCAATTGTGGCTTTGCTGTGGTTTTTACGATGATCTTGATGATGGCTTTGATGTGATTTTAATAGTTGATCTTTGATGTGTGTTATTCACTGTGAGTCATCCTACTGTGTGAGTCATCATGCTATTACTCACCTTTTGATCATAATGCAGTTCTTCATAAGTTCTGATATGGCATTGCATATTTGATTATGTTCAGTCATGGCTGATTGCTCAACCCCTCAGCTCATTCATTGGTTATACATGCCCATACTTTGGTCTTCTCCTCCAAGGTTATACATTGATCTTCCTTGACGTTTATACATTGGTCTTAACGTCAAGTCTATTCAGCGTGATCAGTGCATCATTTCTTCAAGTCTATAAATCAGCTCTATAAATCAACTTCATTGATAGCCCTACATGCACCACACTTCGTGTGGTTTCTTCTCACAAACACGAAATGACTCCCTGTCGTCTTTGTTTACAACACTTCGTGTTAACCTTCATGGCTACCAGGTAAACTGCTATGAGGTAGTACGTCGTGTGTTCGTATTGTTTCCTTCATATTTCGTGTCGTTTATCCCTACAACACTTCGTGTTATCCGTTTATACTTCATATTGTTCCATCTTTGTCTTCTATGTCTCCGAGTAGTATCCTCCACTGTTTAACTTCGTGTCTCTTCACTTTCTGTCTTCATGTTGTTCACTGAAGCAGCTCGAATTGTTCTGACGAACTTCGAGTCGTCTCCCTGTGAACCTCGTGTCGTCTCCTTTATTTTTAGTTGGTCATCTCGTGTCACCTTTTATGTTTGCTCGTGTGCTTTCGTGTCACTTACTGCTGTTCCTCGAGTCGTTTCTTCCTGGTCCCACTGCTTCATCACGTGTCGTGATAGCCGTATCATCTTCTGTCTTCGTGTTGTTTTCACTTCGTGTAGCCTTCTCTAAAGTTCAAGCTCTAAGTGTCTCAAGTCGAGTGTGTCGGTGTTGTCTCCATGTCGTCCTCAGTTAGAGTCATTTCTTTGTTATCTCTATCCTCGTGTTGACTTAACACACTTCGTGTTGGTCTTACGTCGTGCACTTCTTTTCTAATCAAGCTGAGTCTGTCTGTGATGTCCTCGTGTCGTCCTTAGTCCGAGTCATTTCTCTTCTGTCTTCGTGTTGGTTTTTATCATTAGACTTCGTGTCCTTCTCGCCCTGACCACACTTCGTGTCGATTCTTGTTTTTCGTCTTCGTGTCTTTCTCACCTCATGACCACACTTCGTGTCGGTCTCTGTTTCTCATCTTCAGGTTGCTTTCAGCCCGTGTCGTCCTCGTTTTTGAGTCGCTCGTAAGTTCGAGCAGCTTTGTACTCGAGTTGTCTTTATGTTATTTTAGTATTTGTGTCTTCATGTTATTTTTGTACGTTAATGTCTCCGTGTTATTTCTTTCTCTCCTCGTCCAGGTTTCTTCTAAATCTCGTGTTATTCTATTATTTCACTCTGTGTTATGTCCTCTCACCTCGTGCCGTTCTTATCCGACCCCGTGTCACCTTCTTTTTTATATTAGCCTTGTTACCTCATGTCGTTTTCTTCTTACCTCGTGCTGAACTTATCTGACCTCGTGTCATCTTCCTTGTTGTGTTAGCCTTGTTCATTGTATCTCGTTTCGTTCATTTCCTACCTCGTGTAGTAGTCACCTTGTTTGCTATTACATACCTCGTGCAGCCTTAGCTTTAAATGAGCATACAGCGAACTCTGAATGATTAATGGTATTAATCTCATTACAGGTCCGAGGAAGAACATTCCACACACCTGGGCTGCACGTGATCCGAGACAAGAGGAACCAATCCGATAAAGACACGTGGCAGGAAGGTTCTGGATCGAGCGTGGGAGGCACACGCGTTTTGTGCCCTATCCACCTACTGCTGCTGCTATATAATGTAGCCTTCGTCCACAGATAAAGGGAGATCGAAGCCAAGAAAGAAAAAGCAGAGTTGTAGAGAGCTCGATCCAGAAGAAGAAAGGAAAAATAGAGAGATCGTGAGAGTGTGGAAAAATAGAGAGCAGTCGAGAGCTTCCACGTTCTAGATAGCAGTGTAGAAGAGAAAGAAGAGATAGAGAAAGCTGAGAGTCAGATCGAGAGAGCAGAAGAAGAAGAAGAAGAAAGAGAGACAGTGAGATAGAGAGAGTGAGAAGAAGGAGGAGGCAGAAGCAGTGAGAAGAAGAAGAAGAAAAGAGAGTTCGTGCTGGGAGAAAGAGAGAAGCAGCAGAAGAAGTTCCTGCTGGACCGTGGATCAAATCCAGGCCAGCCAGCTCCTGCGAGAGCCACATTTGATTTTATCTTTTCAGCTTTCCGTTGCTGGGTTTTGTTTTTACTTTGAACTATTTACTTGCTGTATCTCCGATTCTCTGTAGAGAGTTCGGGGTCCCTCCTATTGGTTCAGGAGAAGGGAGATTGCTATCTCCGGTTGCAAGTAGTTGGGTGCTACTTGTGGGTTCCCTCTGGTTAGAGGAAGGGAGGCTCGTCCTCCGGTTCTGGGTTTGTAGGATTCAAATCCAGAGGTCCCTCCGGTTGGAGGAAGAGAGGTCTTCGACCTCTGGTTGCTGGTGACGGGGAGTCACTGGCGGGTTCCCTCCTGGACTGGAGGAAGAGAGACTTTGGTCTCTGGTTTCCAAGTGGCTGGGAGTCACTTGGGGTGTCCCTCCGGTTGGGAGGAAGAGGGGAGGTTGTTCCCCTGGTCAAGCTGTATGGCAGCACCTTGTTCGCAGACTGAGTCTGCTTGGTTCTAGCGTTTGCTAGTGAAGCCTCACCCCGGTTGGGAGTGAGGGGTGGATGTAGGTCTGGAGGACCGAACCACCTAAAAATCTATTGAGCAGTGGTTTGCTTTGTGTTGCTTCCGCTAGATGCTTGGATAGGTGCACTCCATGTGCTTGCTCATAAGTTTAATTGAAATAGTTTTATTCTGTGATTGCGTCTAGCATCTGAGTTTTATTTGGGCATTATTCCTAGCAGGATACATTCACCCCCCTCTGTATCCGAGCCTAGCACCTTAACATTTTTTACTTCGACTGCACCAATATGGCCTCATTTATTAGGATTTGAAAGTCATGGGAATATTTTAGAGAAATGATAGTATTTTAAATTGAAGTATAGAAAATAATTAGTAAGCTAATAAGTTCTAGTTCTCTTCATGTGTATAGATTTAGCTAGAAAAACTCTATGAGGGAAAAAAGAGAAAATGTGTAGGTTCCTATGAAGCAGTCTATGAAGTATATCCAAATACTCTTGTTAACAGTTATTTTACCCGAGATAATCATCATGCACATCAACATCAACTATCTGTTTATGATAGAAAAATCTAATACGAAGACCCATGGATGGATCAGAAAGAATATTACATGTTGGGTGACTGGATATGATTTTCCATCTCCTTCTTGAATCCTGTCATATATCTCGAACATCCGCTATCAATGTATCTTTTTTCACACACAGCATCCATGGATGGATCACATGACATCTTTTGGAACTCAAATTACTTTGGGTCCAGATGTGTTAATGAAACTCTCTAGCATAAATTTGGGAATCCATATGGTTTTGATTTTATGCATATTCTTTCTTAACCAACAATAACTAGAAATATGACATTTCTTAGTACAAAAATTACAAGTTTTGAAAGAAGCATATGATAAAGAGATTTTGACAAAATTGGTCTTACTATTTTTAAAATTTTCAGGAATGTAACCAATCTCCTCTTTTCTAAAAACAATCACAGATGCACCGAGTATATCATCAAGATTATCTCTACCTATAACATCTAAGAAAATGTATGATTAAATATTATTAAATAATTATCATTAAGGAATCCCATAATTGTTGTCCATTTATCCATTTATTTATATTGAGGAGAGTTGATTTTTCCTAACCCCTTTAAACGATGGATTGATGTGTGAGCAATGTCACGCGGAATTAATTTTCCAGAGTAGGCGAAGCGGAGCGCGCGAGGGGCTAGTTTTGCTGCAACACAGAAAGAAGAGAGAAGAGGAGAGAGACCATCACGGGAGATTGCTCCGGCGGGACGTGCGGGACAGATGCAATATAATAAGATATGGGGATTAAACGGCCATAGCGGGAAATGACTCTCCGTGACCTCGGGGGATAGGAAAAGTGTAGAATTTAAGTGACAGAAATTTAAACGGCCATTGCGGGAAATGACTCGCCGCGGCCTCGAGAATATGAGCAGATATGAGAAGAGTACAGAATACAAGCAACAAGAATTTAAACGGCCATTGCGAAAAGTGACTCGCCGCGGCCTCGAGAATAGGAGCAGATATAACCACATCACAGAATATGAATAACGAAAATTCAAACGGCCATTGCGAGAAATGACTCGCCGCGACCTCGAGAATATAACAGATATAAGGAACATAATATAAGAGACAGAAATTTAAACGGTCATTGCGGGAAATAACTCGCCGCGGCCTCGAGAATATAACAGATATAAGAAACAGATATAAGAACAATGCAGAATATAAGTGACAAAAATTTAAACGGCCATGGCGGGAAGTGACTCTCCGCGGCCTCGAGAATATGATGTGATCGCCAGGGGCCGCAGACCCCAAAATAATGAAAGTGATCGCGCCTACCTCAAAAGCGGGAGATGGCGGGTTGCTTCTTCCTCTCCCTTCGGCCGGCCGATGGAGAGGACTTTCCTTGGTTACCCTTGCAAAAGAAAAACATACACAAAACACGTGGATCAGAAAAGATGGTAGTGTAGTATTAGTCCCTTAATGAAGAATAATGAAATCGTGGCAAGACACACACCTGGTTGGTGTTGTTTTAAACCCCTCTCGGACACGAGTAGGAGGAAAATGCTATGATGAATGGAATTATGCAGACGTGTATAAAAGAAGGCTCCCTTATGAAGGGAGGCGGAGAATGTGAGATGATGAATGCAAAAGAACTATGAAGAAAAGGGAGAGAATTGGCTTATTGAATGTGCCGATGGCAGGATCCGGCGGAGCTTCGGCAGCGTGGGGACGACGTGGAAGCAGAACGGATGGAGCTAACCTTCCTCTTGCGAGCGCGGGCACCCGAGAAGCCGGTAGAACCTTCTCCTACAAAAGACCCACAGGTTAGAAATGGGATCCGGCAGAGTCTCTCCTTCCTCTGTCGGATCTGAAGCCCCTTCCCTTCGAGGGAGGGGGTCCTCTATTTATAGAGGGGAAGTGCATTGAGGCGCCCAGGAGACTGGACGCCTCAATATGGGGGCGTCTAGGATCCTGGATGCCTCCATCAATAGATTAATATTTTTTATTTTTTTATTTTTAACTTTTTATGAAGGCGTCCAGGAGACTGGACGCCTCCATTCCCGCCCATCGAAACTCCGCCGAAAGCCGCAGACAGTGGGTAAAGCGCGTGATTTTGGTGGATACCCGTGACTCACGAGTGGGCGTGTCTAGCTGGCAAGACGTCCTTATATTCTTGGATTTTTCCACAACGTCAAATCGAGCGGCGGTTCGACTTGTCCGGATGTCGAAAATTGAAGGCGTCCAGGCCCCTGGACGCCTCAACGTTTTAGATTTTTCCGAAGCGTCAAATAGAGCGGCGTGCCGTGATTGTCCGGATGCTGAGTGTGGAGGCGTCCAGGCCCCTGGACGCCTCAACACTGAGGCGTCCAGGTCCTTAGACACCTTCACAATTATTTTTTTATTTATTATTTTTTAATTTTTTTTCATTTTTCCTGATGGAGGCGTCTAGTCTCTTGGACGCCTCCATGAGAATCTGTCGGACCCCCTCGAAAAGCCGTCGGCAGCCATCCACCAGACATCTCCTGATTTGGGAATCTTCCGGTACGTCCGATTGGTGGCGATGCCATCCGTATGCTGCATGATTTCCACAACGAGGCGGTTTTTGGATGCCAAAGAAGCGTCACGTTACCCACTCAAAAGGTGAAAGAAGACCCAAGAATGGGAAGTACTCGAGCGATTCAAAATGCGAAAGCCACTGCGGGGCGTCATATAGTAATATGAGATTTTCTCAGGGTGATGTCAGGAATAGCGTGTCTATAGCTGCCCCGCCTTGGCGTCTGCTTTGCAAGGGAGTGACACGTAATGGTATGGAGTGGGAATGGACTGAAAAATTGATGCCAAGCTGCGATGGGACACGCTTTTGACATTACTGTTTGGAATCTTTCTCGGATTTTCAATGAGACGGCCTTGAAGAAGGTCTTCAAATTTTGGCGATTGCTTGGACGGAGATCAAACAAGGGAGGGGGAGATGTGCGCTCAGGCACGAAATAAAAGGAGACCAACTTCTCAGTGTGGAAGTACCTGGTTCGTAAACCTGCAGGTTTCACCTTTGGGGAGCGGTTACCAGCCAATGTGGAAGTGTTGCGGCCAAGGTGGGTCAAACAAGGTAAAAAGTAGAGGAATATCTGAGGGTCAGTCCAAACAAGGGTCTCTTTTGGAAGAACAACGTAGGGCCGTCTCAAGAAAACTCTGCGTTTTATTCGGAGTGGAATATCTCATATTTGTAAGAATTGAAGCACATTGGTTGTCATAATCGAATCACTTTGAATGATCTTCCACAATAAAATCAAAGTCCTATATGAATGCATGCTGGGTTTAAAGAAAATTTACAACAAACTAAAATAGAAAATAGCCAAGGATAATATTATCAATTCGTTAAGAATGGGTCAGGATATTGGTTCGGTGAGCTGACACTGAGCTGGGGCTCGTTTGTCCACGCACCAACTCACTGAACGGAACTGTCGTCTCCATGCTATCACAAATTAACGGCCTATCCGTACAACCCAAATTCTTCTGAAATCATCACCATTTTTGTTGAAGGGGAACTCAAATCCCAGATTCGTTCAAGTCTCAAGGTCCTTGACATGTTCTAATAGCATAAATATCATATAATATGATGCATGACATGGTGGGACCAATCACCGAACGGTGGTACAGAAAGTGGGACAGTGGCGTCCGTTAGAAAAACCTGTACAAATTAATAACATCAGAAAGCAACAGAATCGCACCACAGTACAAGGGAGATCTAGACAAAACATTGACGACTGACCACTGATGTGACGCATTTCGTCCTTTAGCGCCTCTCCTTTCCTATAAATGCTCCCTTAGGCTAGTTCAGCCAAATGCACCAAGGAGTGGGCTTAGAAGCTTCAAGGGGAGGAGGAGAAGAAATCTAAGGGTTTCAGGATGGAAGGCAAGTCTTCCCGCCTTATGAAGAGGAGCAGGCCTAGCAGCGAGATCAGGCGACTTTCTGACCTCGAAGGTCATCTGAGTGGGATGATCCAGTCGCATATGGTAAGTCGATTTATTTCAAATTTTCCGCGCGAACTCTCTTTTCACTTCTTTTCCTTCCTTGTTTTCTTTTTCTCTTCCAGTCACACCTTCTTTTCCCATGCCCGAGGAAGTTTTCCAAGCTGCCGTGGCTTTCAAAACTCACCTCCAACATCTCCATCGGCATGAGGGCCATAATCACGAAGTGGCATCTGCAAGGGCTTCTTATTCATGCCAAGCACTACGAGAGGATTCGCATGGACTGAGCGGCTATGGGCGCATTGGTGGAGACCTAGCATCCCCAGACCCACACTTTCATCTTCCCTACCTTCGAGGTGACCATCCTTCTCGAGGAGGTGGAACTTCTGCTCGGACTGAAGAAATTCAAGAGTGACGGGAGGATAAAGGTTATGCGGATGCTGACAAGGGTGACTTCTGAGAGTGTCCTTGGAAGCTTCATGCTGCCTGGTGCTGCTAGAAAGGTCCAGACTCAGAAGGGAATTGATCTGCAAAAGCTCACGGAATGGGTCAAGGACGTCCTGGGAGGGTCACAAGATGATGACCACTTGGAAGGAATCATGAAAGGGTTTACCATCTGTTTGGCGGGTGCTCTTCTGTTCCCTTATACCGATAACATAGTGGAGGAGGACCAATTGAGTGCCATTTGCGGGATTTGGAGTGGAAAGAGGGTGGGACCCGCTGTCCTTGCCTACCTTTACAGTGGCCTCACTACCTCCAGCATGGGTAAGCCTCCTTTCGGTTGCGCACTTCTTCTGAATTGCTGGATTGATTTGCACTTCAAATTTGACCACCGTGAGGGGATGCCAACTGCTTCGAAGCTCTTCCAACAAAGCCCCCTTTATCACATAGCCGATGTGTTAGGCTTTGGTGGTACCATAGCGAACCGTGTTCCGTGGCTGAGGAGACGTGAGGACTGGCGGTCTCACTTTAGAACCATGACGCGAAGCTTCTTCACTTGTGCACCGGCATGTCTACTCTCGCACGAACTCCTCACGAGGTCTTCCCCTGAAGCCGAACTCCAACTCATTGGCGCAACTGAGTTTGTTCTCTACAACGCACATCAGTGCTGCATTCAAATCGGCCTTCCCCGCTGTTGATTTTACTTTGCTTATCTATCTTCTTTTTCTTGGGGGGTCCTGTGTGATGATATGTAGCAAGATGACAAGCAAATAATCAAAGATCTGCTCTTAACCTATGCACATGTGATCATGAACCTAGGCAATCAAAGCTAGCTCTAGCATGGGCATGCTATCTCAATCAAACTAAGCTAAGGAAAAGGAAAACACATGCCGGGGCGTGGAGCAAAGAGTAAATGGAAACACACCACAAGGGGTGGAACAAGCAAGGAAATAAAAGATATGCAATGAAGGAGAAAGCTAACACCCATTACCAAGGAAAATCGTGATCGCCACCAAAGTAAAATAAGCCAAAGACTTGAAAAATACCTTGGAAATAGGTAGATGAAGCACCCGCCCACGGGAGAGAAAACTAAAGAGAACCTGCAGGTTAGCTAGAAGTAATGGCCAGAACCCCGTGCGTCACTTGAAAGTGACGGTCGCTCGATAGACCGTTGGAAGACTCTGACGCGCCTGCACAAGGCCATCGTAATACCTGCAGTAGCAAAGTGTGGATCCTTTTAACTCCAACTCTTCCAGCCGGCTAGAAGACTTGGGCCTCGCCCTAGTGAACCTGTAATTGCCAAAGAAGTGGAAGACAAGAACAAAACAACCCAAATTAGCCCTTTCAATAATATAGCATCAATTCTTCAATAAACAAAATATCATCAAAAGGAGAGGGGGATACCGGGGAGTTTTGGTTTTTTTTAACCCCTCTGGGCATTTTAAAAGATTAGGAGGATGTTTAGATGATGAAAACCAGTGAAAAACGTGGAGAAAGGAGAGAAATAATGCTTATGATGAAAGGGAGATTGAATGGAAACTCAATATGCAATTATGAACTTTAGAACCAAAGGAACAAATACTCCCTTCACCAGGCAGCAAACGAACGTGAGAAGCACTTCTCCTTGATCAAACGTGGCTCTAGAATGCGGCAGCACTTCGACGCAAACTCCAGATCTTCCCCCCTCTTGGCCATGAAGTTAAGGGTTCTATTTATAGACCCTCAAACCCTCAGGTCGAGCAGAGGATAATCCGGCAAGAGAAAGGGATAACTCTTAGCAAATCCTTGAAGATAATATCACCAAGAGTCCATAGAATCAAACAGAAGGTCCTGAGGATCAGATTTGAAAGAGATATCGTCAATCCAAGTTCTTATCTCGACCACGGAGTAGCAGAGAAAAGGCCTAAACTGCCAGGACTCTCTGAAGGAAGTAACGGCTGCTCGACAGACCGCCACTTGAAAATAACGCACCAAGGATCGTCCGTTACTTTCAATCTTATCCCTAAAAGATAAGATCAACAGGGAGAAGGTCAAAGCAATAGGACTCTGTGAAGAAAGCAACGGCCAAGGCATGGGGCGTCACAATGAAACAACGGATGCACGACAGACCGTTATTATCAACATGTAAGCCAAAGGATAAAGATTGAAACGAGACCTTAAGCCTCAGGACTCTTCAAAGAGTAACGGCCCAGGACCCACCCGTTATAAAGAAACAACGCTCCTGGAGCAGACCGTTATTATCAATGGAGTTCAAAAAAGAAATGAAGGTTTTGCTAAGCCTTAGTCAAATGAAATGCCACAAAAAGCCACATCCAATCAAGGAAAAAGACCCAAGAAATAGGCTCCAAATCAATCAAGGAGACTCAATGAAGAGTGAACTACTCGGAGCATCATGTAGAATGAACAAGGAGATGACCCGACTTATTGGTCATAAAATGGGTGTCAACAGATGCCCCTCCTTAACGTCCTCTTTGTAGGGGAACGAGCGGAGGTGAAGCGAAAGCAAAATGGAACATGGAGATGAAGCGGAAGTGAAGCGGAGTAGATCAAGAAGAGGGCATTAAGGTAAACGACACCCGTTCTTTACCAACAAGCGATAGGAATTTCTGGAAAACTTCGAACTGATCACAAAGAAATAGTCAACCAAAGAATGCAAGTCTGGAGGAGCTAACAACTAAGGAATGGAAACACGGCTAGCCGCCGGAGCCAACGGAAAGGAAAGGGAACTGACTAAACTCCAGACAGGAATCTTCAGCCAACCAGATCAAGTGAGCAGATCGAAGGAAACCTTCTTGTTTAGAGTGGAATGATTCTCCTTGTTCGAGATCAAGAACACAGCTATTCACCATCATTGAGATACCTTGAACAGATGAAGCTTCATGAATGCTCAAAGAATGCGCATGATGCATGCTGGGCTAAAGGAAAAGAAATCATCAAAGCGAATGCAAAAGAAAAATAAAATAGCAAGATACTCGAGAATAATATTGCTAGACCGGAGAAATTAGGGTCAGGACACCATCCGCAACCACGGCGTGCAAGATAGAACCATCGTCCCTAAACTTTTCTAACCTAACGGCTTATCCAACGATTAAACATGTGAACTCAGATCATCATAATTTTTGTTTAAGGGGAACATCAGATCCCAGAACACATGAATGACCGGCCGGTTCTTGAGATAATATGTCATAGATAACATATAGTAATGCATTAAGGGATAAGGAAACGAAATACAATACCTGACTTACCTGCCTGACGGACAGCCAAGTGTGACTTCGTTCATAAATTCCTTCATGAAAGAGTGGTTAGCCAAAAATAAATATGATCATGAATCAAGGCATAACCATTTGTACGTGCGAGAGACATCATCAATGAACATCTTGACAGAACCTGGAACCATTTTGACATCAATTAGACCATTTAATTCGTCAAGAAACTTGCAAGTTTGTAACGGTCTCATGTACGTGCGTCATATCAAGTAACGGACCACCCCCAGTCCGTCATAAACCAGGCGGTTCACATTCTTCAATAAAACAGGGCCAACACATGTAACGGTCAAATCCAGACGCGTCAGAATGGTGTAACGGTCGGTCGATAGACCGCCACATTTCCTGAGCGTTCAAAAAATAAAACCGAACGGTCACGGCCTTCATTCAATCACCAAGCAACCAAACGCCCCAAAAAACTCCGGCGATTCCAACCCCCACCACCACCATGGCCGGCGACGAGGGTTCCCAGCCGCCTCCACAGAAGAGGGAGAGAGGAAAGAGGAAGGCAATACGGCGGTTCCACCGCCGGCTCGAACGAGAAGCAATCCCGCCGGTGGAAGAAGAACAAACGGCGAGAAGAGATCCAAGGGTGGAAGATGAAGCTCCCACGGCCGTGGAGAACCAAGGAGAAGCCCCATTGGGTGAAGAAGAGCCCAAAGAATCAGCCAAGAAGAGGAGAAGGGGCATGGACCATGAGGTAGGTCCTCCCGCCCTAACTCCTTCAATTTTTGATTTTTTTGAATTGTTATTATGTATGCATGTGGGTTTTGAGGGTAGAAAATGGGTCCAAGAACCCATTAGGATTGATTATAGGCCATTTGGCCAAAGTGGGAGACCACAGGAATGCAAAGAAAAAAAGCCAAAACGCAGACAATGTGACGGTCCTGCCAGCGACCGTCACACGCCTGACGCGCCACCCTGCGTGCGTCAGAGCCAAGCAACGCCCTACCCCAGGGCCGTTACATCTACCAGCGACCTAGACTATTTTTTAGGGTTTTTCAATTTCAGATTTTTGTTTGATTTTCATTTTAAAATGCTTATGCAATGTTTTTATGATGCAATCAACTAACTTATGATCTAAATGACATGCAGGGAAAGCGAAGATCAAGGATCTCCTGGCTGTAGATCCGGGCAGTGTACTAGGCATTGCCCGACTTCCAGAGAGAATGGCTAGCCAGTATGGGATTCGCCGAGGTGCTCAGCATCGAGGTGATCCGGATGGACACACCATTGCTTTACGCATTGCACGAGAGGTGGGACCCGATTGGCAGGGCGTTCATCTTCCCGTGGGGCCATATGATCCCCACACTAGAAGATATAGCGAGGATTACCGGGTTGAGAGTCCACGGAGCCGCAGTGACAGGATGGACGTACGGTGATTACCGGGAGATGGCGCAGCAACTGCTCGGGTTGGATTTGATCAGGCCGGGACAGTCCTCATCTCAACTCTCGAGATCAGTACTGCAGGAGAGCTTGGGGCTGAGAGGAGCGGCGATCGCCGTTGGAGAGCTACCCGAGGAGTATCTGGGCAGAGTGATAGACCAGGTGCACCCTCGCGTGGCGGCGGAGGCGGGACCAGAGGGAGACAGAGTGCTCAGACTCTTCCTGATGCTGCTATTCGGGAAGCTCCTCTTCGCGACTCGAGCAGACGTCATCAGCTGCCGACTGCTTCCGATGATAGAAAATTTGAACAGAGTTGGGAGATACGCCTGGGGAGCGGCGGTGCTAGCGTTCCTATTCGAGTCCCTCAGCACAACGGACTGGTAGACGATGCTGGGCGGCTTCTCGCCTTTTCTACAGGTAAATGCAATTTAAATGCTTTCTATATTATGCAAAAGAATGCTAGCAAGGGACACAGGGTCGATCATCAGATTGACCCGGATGATCCAGGACGACCTGGACTCCTACCCACACACGTCGGTAAGTCCAGAACTTGAATGATTTCTACATGCTTTTAAATGCTTCTAAATGTTTTTAAATACTTCTGAATGCTTTTGAATGCTCCTGAATGCTTCTGAATGCTCCTAAATGCTCCTGAATGCTCCTGAATGCTTCTAAATGCTTCTGAATGCTTCTGAATGCTTCTAAATGCTTCTAAATGCTTCTAAATGCTTTTGAGTGCTTCTAAATGCTTTCAGGTGAGATGGACCCCGTACCGCCGTGAGGGTTACACGGGACAGCCGTGGGTGGAGGCGGCCTTATCATATCGGGGACGAGATATCTGGCTGCACTGCATCCACATCATCGAGCCTCTACACTACAGGCTGATCCTGTGGACTCGGGGACTACACCAGCCCGAGGTGACCTTTCCACGCCACAGTGATGACCACCCAGGCAAGTCGGCAAGGGGCATTAGTGGCAACGTGGATTGGTGCGCTCGGAAGGCGAAGTACGTCCATGACTGGAACAGGCGGGGCCGAGCAGTGAAGGAGCGAGATGAGAGCGACGAGACATATCTGAAGGCCTTCGCTCGATTCTACGGCGACCGGGTGTACCGAGGTACCCGACGACCGATATGCAAATTCTAAACTCAAAAACTCTTTCTATATGCAAAAATGCAACGAGCTAGATGCACTGACTTACATGCTTTCTAAATGCAGCTAGACCCTTAGGGACGGATAGCTGAGCTGGAGGGACTACTCCA
Organism: Amorphophallus konjac; assembly: GCA_022559845.1. Taxonomy (NCBI): domain Eukaryota; kingdom Viridiplantae; phylum Streptophyta; class Magnoliopsida; order Alismatales; family Araceae; genus Amorphophallus; species Amorphophallus konjac. Next base: position 57,755,664 of record CM040126.1, read on the forward strand.
CTCCACCATCCAGCAGCGGGACGAGTACCGAACCGCCCTGGAGCTTCTGGTAAGATTCTAAAACTTAGACTTAAATGATTATGATTATGCAATGCAAAAATGATGCTAATGCTGACTAACCACGACACCTAACCGTGATTTCTAAATGCAGCGGGCCGAGGGAGCCCAACGAGCGGGACCGGATGCCCCATCGTCTTCCTCGCAGCCTGCGGGAGGCAGGGCTGAGCAGGAGGCTGAGTTTGCTCGGGCGGTTGCCCGGGCCGAGGAGGCGGAGGCCACCCTCGCGGACCGGGTAAGATGCAAAAAAATGCTTATGCTTTATGATTATGCCAATTAAATGCTTTATGATTATCTATGTGAAATGCAACCTACAAGCGAGAGAACTAGCCGCAGCAACGACCGAGACACAGCGACTCCAGGAGGAGCTGACTCGGTCACAGGCCGAGATCGAGCGACTCCGAGTTGGGACGGTAGATTTAGACCGCTACCGGACCGAGGCACGCGAGGCTCGGCGCCAGGCTTACGATATGAAGATCGCGTTGCGGACCCTCGAGAGGACTGTCCGGATGATAGGCCGAGGACCTGAGCGGAGTGTTTCACAGAGCGGAGCACAGAGGAGCGTCGCTCGGAGCAGGACGGTGGCTGATTTCCTTGTGAGTTCCTCCGGCCAGCGGAGGAATGAGAGGGTGGAGAGAGGACAGCAGGAGGAGAGTGCCTCCATAACACCACCAGCAAGGAAGCCGGAGGGTGGAGATGAGGAGGGCGGCCCGGCGAACGAGCCGGCCGAATGATGCATTTCTTTTTCTTATTTTTGTACATGACTATATATATAGAAAAATGAAATTCTTTTTTTTGGCATTTTTGCTTTGTTTCATGAGTGTGAATGAATAAATATGCAGGAATGAATGAGTGAACGAATGGTTTGGCAGGTTTGAATGTGAATGCAGAAATGAATGATTGATTCAGATGATTTGAGTGCGAGAGATGTGTGTGAATGTACGAATGCATGTATGCGGAAAAAAAAGGAGTATGTATGAGAATGCGTGGATGATGAATGAGTTGTAGAATGTGTGAAAGATCGCCAGGTCTAACACAAGGGCAGGAAGAAATTGCCTGAATTCAGCAGCAGAGAAAGTAACGGTCCAGGGTCAGACCGTCATAATCAAATAACACACTGGCTGAAGGGCGTTATACACAACAGAGGCCAAATTTTTAATCTGAGCTGCAGGAAAAGCGACGGCCCACCTCTAGTGCGTCAGAGGGAAATAACGACCAATGCTAGACCGTCGATCATGACAGAACGATGGGTTGTCAGGGAAACTAGCAGGAAATGCGACTGCCCACGGGAGACGCGTCGGGGTGAAATAACGGCCATATCCAAGACCGTCGGGAAAATGTTGAACCTAAAAGCCAACATCTGAACGACCGAGAGTGTAACGGATCATGGTCCACGTGTTACAAGATAACGACGGCCAAAGACTAGACCGTTAAGCTTCACAAAACAGGGTCGGGCCAAATCAAACCCACAGGAAATGCGACGGCCTAAGGATGGCGCGTTAGAGACAAATGACGGCCCCACGATAGACCGTTAGAGACTGAGTTGTGTTCCGAGACGGATTGAGCCATGAGAGCCTAAACCCGAGATTTATCCACTTAATCTCCCACTAGAACCTATCTAGATTGAAGATAAAGCCTTCCAACTCAAGTCTTATCCTTCCTAAGCCAAAATCAAGCCTTTAAAACTTGGAAACTCAACCAAAATAACGTAGCTTTGCTAAAAACCTCTGCTCTAGGGCTGAAGAACCTCTCCTAAGGGCAGAAATCAAGATGAAGAGAAGCTTCGAGGTGATGGCTATGGAGGAGAAGGTCTACACCGGACCTAAAGCTGCCAGAAAAGAACATGGAGAGCTCCAACGGTTGACGTCAATTCCAAAGCACTTAAGCTCCAATATTCAAAGGGTGGTAAGTTCCTCAACAACACATCTAGGTTCAGAAAACTCTGCTCTTTAATTCTCTTTATGACTTCTTCTTCTCCTTCTTTCTTCAAGCCTCTTCCTGGTCCAAGATGCTACTCTAATCTGAAGTGGGTGGCCCCCATGGTAAAATCACTCCCTATAGAAGTCACATCCATCCTTAACGCTTGGCACCTTCAACCTCTCTTAGTTTTAGGCAAAAATTTCCAGAAATTATCCTTAGATTGGCCAAGTATTTCAGCTCTTGTAGAACTATGGCATCCACAAACTCATACTTTCATCTTCCCTTCCTTCGAAGCAACAGTCCTATTAGAAGAGGTAGAGACCTACCTAGCCTTCCCTAAGACTAAGGCGGGGGATGAAGACCGGGTTTGCTATACAATAGAGCCTATTGACCCGTCCTCGATCTTGAGTGATTTCATCCATAATCCAAAGGATGTGAGGACCATGATCAGCCCACACCATATTCATTTGATACCCTTGGCCCAGTGGATAGTGTCTCATTGTAAAAACAAGTGGGAGAGACACGAAGCAATAGCCAAGGCGATGGCGGTTTGCCTATGCGGAGTCTTCCTTTTCACTACGACCGACCACCTTCTAGACACCCAAAATCTCAGCATTATTAGTGGGTTGTGGCGGGGAATGTCCATCTCTCAAGCGATCCTTTCATACCTTTATGAAGGACTCAGCTCGGCTTGCCTAGGAGGACTTCTGTTCGGCTCTATGATACTCCTTGAGTGCTGGATGGGAGTAAGAGTCAAATTCCAATACAAGGAGGACCTAACTTCAACTAGCCGAATCTTCGGGAGCCACCCTCTCTTCTTCATTGGAGGGGCATTTGGATACTCTTCACAGGTTGAATGTAAGACGGTGGATAAGAAAATGCGGGATGAATGGCGCCTCTTCTTCAACACTTTTCCAATAGATAAGTTCATCATGCGACCAAGAATCCTTCAAAGCACTCTTTTTAAAATACCGCGACGTCAAGGCCTGGACTTCCAACTAGTGGGGAACACCACCATGGCGATCTACAACCCTCACCGGTGCCATCTTCAGATCGGACTTCCAAGAACCCAAGCTCCTGCACTATCACACTACCCTCCCCTTCTACCTATGAAGACGGGGACCGAGGAGGATGAAAGGGCGATCCGGAACGCGCTGACCATGTGGGAGATCAGCAAGGTGCGTCCGTGGCAAGCAGAAGTAGAAGAGAATGATGAGGCACGCCGTGATTACGTGAAAGAGCTGAGAAGAATCCGCCCTCTCGCGGATAAAAACATTGAATGTACCTTGATTTCCTTTTGTTCATGAGAGATATTGTGTGTAATTGACAATCCGAGTTTGGAATTTTTATGAATTCATGTTTCATTAAGCTTGCTTGAATGAGATGAGATTGCCTTAGTTGAATGAGCATGAGCTTTGTGGTTTGATTGGCTAGAATGATGTGAACAGGCAGAGCCTCTGGAGGATGTAACGGATGGGCAGTGGGCCGCTACAAAGAAATGACGGCCTGACGATAGGCCGTCAGAGTGGAAGCACGAAGAACCCTGTTCTCTGAGGGATGTAACGGTCAAAACTCAGGCCGTTAGAGTCAGTAACGGTCCTAACCTTGGCCGTTAGAATGATGGCTGCTGAAAGAAAGAAAGCTTATGCAAGAAGAGGAGTGACGGTAGGGATATGACCGTTAGATGACTGTAGCGGTCTGGTGATGACGCGTTACAGCCTTTGAATCTGCATAATTGTGAGCTTCTCACTTTGATCTTGATCCTGTGTTTTGCGCACACTTAAAACATGAAACAAGTTAGATATGTTCTTAGACTCAACCCCTTGCCTTGAAGTAAGTTAGATAATGATCGTTTCTTGATATTTGATCAAGGGGTGGAGCCTTATTAAATAGGCGGGAAAAACATAATAGAACTAATGCGATGCATGTGATGCACATGATGGTATTTTTTTGGATTTTGGAAAATATCTGAATTTTTGTGAGTTTTGGGTTTTGAAATATGTGATTTCTTTTGTTTGATTTTGGATTTTTGAAAATATTAAATTTGTTTGGATTTTGAAAATATTTCATTTTTTTGGATTTTGGAAAACCAGTGCTTCCCCAGCAGCGTGAGCCCTTCCTTGTTGATATTGAGCCCAGGGGCTGGGTGTGAGAGAAGGTGACGACCCCTGGACAAGGTCCAATTGTCATGACGATGTTTCTGCCAGGGCCATACCCAGGGTATTAATCTTGGTCCTAAAAGAAAAACAGAATACGGGGGGTAAGCTTTAGGCCAGATATAGAAGTTTTTAAGACTTGATTTCATTTCCGTACAACCCATTAGAGACTTGGTCTGTTGTGCCGGGGCTTTGTGTCCGTCATCGAACCTTAATCCATCTTAGGCATGCATGCGACCGGGCTCATAACGTCCCGCGGGGAACTGTACTGCCACTCTTGTCATGCCTAGCTTTTCTTGCTTTGCCTTTCTGGAGCTTTGGAATTCATAATTCATACTATATCGACTTTGAGGTGATGCTTTTGATTTTGTCATAAAGATTGCCCCTTCGCTGTCTCTTTTGCTTTTTTGTGGCGTCAGGTCATAACGGACTGTCCCTATTTGAGACCTCCTCTCGTGAGGGTGTTTGGATCGATTATCGCCTCTTTATTCACCTCTTGCCCCTGGTTTTAGCTGAAGGAAGAAACGGACAGGGACCTTGACTTTCTCCCAAAGCATGGCCAAGGAGAAACGTTGTCCTTTCTCAACGTTGGAAAACCTGACCAGGGATGTCATGTAGTGTGTGATTGCCTCACTCAGGACTCCTTTAGTGACAGGAGGAACATCTTGCCGCCGGGGTAGCACATGGTTAGATTCTAAGGAAAGAAACGCTTAAGATACAACCCATTCCACGGGTGAGAGAGCTCCTCACCTTCCGCATTTACTAAACGATAAGCATTTCCTGGATAAGCTTCTTTTACGACAAGCGGCCCTTCCCAATGGTTGTAATTTAGACCTAGGACCTGCAGACCGAATGAATTTTCATTTTAAAACCATATCACCTTTTTGAAACTTACGTTCGATTACCTTCTTTTGAAAATAACGCGAAACCCTCTTTTGATAGACGGATACATGATCGGCCGCATTCATCCTCTTCTCATCTAAGAGTTCCAACTGAACCAGCAACGCCTCTCAACGTTCATCGAGATTAAGTTCCTTATCAAGCTGCACTCTAAGGGAAGGGATCAGGATCTCATATGGGAGCACCACCTCCATCCCGTAGGTAGGAGAATAGGGAGTTTGTCCCGTAGGGGTACGGACGGAGGTGCGGTAAGCCCACAGAGCTTCCACTAATCTTTCTAGCCAATCAGAGAACTTATGAGCTTCACATGTTTTTTTGATGATTTTAAGAAGGGTTTTATTAGTAGCCTCAGCTTGGCCGTTGCCTTGGGGATAATATGGAGATGAATGATGCAATGCAATATTGAATTTCTTACATAGGTCCTTGAGCTCTTGGGAAACGAACTGGGGTCCGTTGTCGGTGATGATGCTGCTTGGCACTCCAAACTGTGAGATGATATTCTTCATAATAAAGCGGCACACCGTTGTAGCTTTGATCTCTGCGTACGCCTCGACTTTAGCCCACTTGGTGAAGTACTCAGTGGCGGTAAGGATAAAGGATTTCTGCTTGATCTGGGAGTTAGGATCACCGAGTGGGCCGACAACGTCAAAGGCCCACATAGAGAATGGCCAAGGAGCGGTCATAGGATGGAGAGACGAAGCTGGAGAATGAATTTTATCAGCGTGGAGTTGACACTTAAGACACCTCCAGACATAGAGGGAGCAATCTTCCTCTAGAGTGGGCCAATAGTAGCCCTGCCTCAGGATCTTCTTCGCTAGAGCCTGGCCATTGACATGACCCCCACACTCACTAGAATGGGCTGCTTCGGCCACCTTCCAAGCTTTAACATCATCTAAGCATCTCATGAGCATCCCATTAGTAGCGCGCCTGTACAGTTCTCCTGCGATAATAGTATACCTTATGGCGGCTCTTCTGATTGACTTGCGTTGCTCAGCAGTTGCCCCTTCTGGGAACAATCCCTCCTTACAAAACAACTCGACTTCATGATACCAAGGCAACTCTTCCTCGTCCAGGATCTCTTCTAGTTCTGTTAAAGATACTTCTTTGAGGTCTTCCTTCTCAGCTCTTGCCTCTATAGATCTCCTAAGATTGACGAACCAAGGGTCCTGAAGGGAGGGTGCGTCCAATCTCTAAACGATGATAGTCTCAGTGCTCCGACTGAGAGGGAAAGATAGGGAAGAAGCAAGGGATGCCAGAGCATCAGCTAGAATGTTCTGAGAACGGGGAGTATGGATATAGATCAGCTTACGGAATTGCCTGGCAAGGAGCGTGACCAGATCTTGATAAGGCTTGAGCTTAGGGTCACGAGTACGGTAAGTGGACAGAACTTGACGTAGGATGAGCTGAGAATCTCCTATGATGTTTAAATAACGCGCGCCTAGGAGGTAGGCGTGCTTCAATCCGGCCAGGAGAGCCTCATACTCAGCGATGTTGTTGGTAGCAGGAAATCGAAGTTGATAAGCGAAGGGAATGGTCACTCCCTCCGGAGTAAGCAAAACAGCACCGATCCCTCGGCCTTGAGAGTTGAGTGCACCATCGAAGTGCAGAGACCAGAAGGGGTGATGAGAGATAACAGAAAGATGCTCATCAGGGAAATCATCCTGAATGGAATCGGTGTGAGGGATGGGGAGATGGGCAAGATGCTCAGCAATGGCATATCCTTTGACTGCCTTCTGAACAACAAAGGTGATGTCGAATTGAGAGAGGAAGCTCTGCCAGTGAGCTAACCTACTAGAAAGGACAGGCTTTTCTAAGAGATAACGAATCGGGTCCATTCTAGAGATCAACACAACTTGGTGGGTAAGAAAGTAGTGTTTCAGCTTCTGAGCTACCCACACTAAGGCGGCACAAGTCTTTTCCATAGCGGTGTACTTGGATTCAGCTGGATTAAACAACCGAGAGAGATAGTATGCAGCCCGCCCTTTCCCTTCATCGTCCACTTGTGCTAAGACCGCCCCTAGGGAGTCCTCAATAACCGAGATGTATAGGATTAGGGGTTTCCCAAGGACAGGAGGTTGCAGAACCGGGGGATTGGATAGATATTCCTTAAGGTCCTCATAGGCTTTCTAACAATCTTGATTCCATTCGAACTTGACCCCCGCCTTAAGCAATTCATAAAACGGACGGCGCCTTTGAGAATGCTGGGATATGAATCTTCTGATGAATTGCAATCGACCAATCAATCCTCGAAGTTCCGTAATGTTCTTCGGCGGAGGCATGTCCTTGACGGCCTGTGCTTTGTTAGGATCAATCTGGATCCCCCGTTTGCTTACTATGAAACCTAGCAATTTCCCTGAGGAGACACCGAACACACACTTCTTCGGATTCATCTTGAGCTTGTACTCCCTGGCTCTCTACAGCACCTTAGCCAGGATAGAGGGGTGTTCTTCCTTGGTTCTTGACTTCACCAAGATATCATCCACGTAAGCTTCCATATAGATGTGCATCATGTCGTGGAAGATGGCCATCATTGCCCTTTGATAGGTGGCACCTGCGTTCTTCAGACCAAATGACATAACCACATAACAATACGTGCCCCAGGGCGTGGTGAAGGAAGTTTTCTCTTGATCTTCCGGAGCGAGACGGATTTGATTGTAGCCTGAGTACCCGTCCATAAATGACAGAGCTTCATACCCGGCAGTGTTGTCCACCAGGACGTCTATATGAGGCAGCGGGAAATCATCCTTAGGACATGCTTTATTAAGATCCCTGAAATCGATGCAAATACGCACTTTTCCATCCTTCTTGATAACAGGGACTATGTTTGCCACCCACTGAGGATATAAAACAACTCTGATGAATCTGGCCTTGTATAACTTGTCGACCTCTTCCTTGATCCTCAAGGCCATGTGGGGGTGAAATCTTATTGACCGTTCTTTGACAGGTGTTGCCCCTAGTTTAAGCACGAGCCGGTGTTCCACTAAGGAGGGGTCAAGACCCGGCATGTCCTCGTAAGACCAGGTGAAGGAATCGCTATACTCCCTTAGAACTTTGATTAAATCTTCCTCTACTTGCGGAGGGAGATTAGCGGCAACAATGATGGGCCTTGGGTCTTCTTCAGTTCCCAAGTTGATTTCCTTCGTAGGTTCGTCCACTGCCGTCGACGGCTCGTTGAATCTCTTAAGTCCTTGTGCATACAAATCGGCAGTGTCATCTACGTCGCTGTCCTCATTAACCGGATCTTTTTCACCCAGGATTTCATAGACGCCGAGTCTATCATCGCCCCATGCCCCTTCTATTTCTTCTTCATCCTCAATCGCAATTGCCGTAGCAACAATTCCAGACATTTTAAAAGGGCATGACAGCGCTGAGCTAGGTCTTGCAAGAACCTATCAGGAACAGATTTGGGAGGATGCGCAAGCGGGCACGGCTCAGAGGAGGAAGGGTTGGATGACCCAGAACAAGACCCTACTTCTTTAGACCTAACTAATTCTACTTCCCTAGACTCGATAGACCCTAACCCTAACCTAGGAGAAAGGAGACCTAGTGGAAGGGAAGGAGCAGGGGACTCGTGCCCCTGGGATGAGGATGGAGACAGGGTAGCATAATCTTCCACTGAAATCTCCATTTTGAATTTGACATTTTTTTTTGGAAATCAGAAGAGACTATACAGCAAGATGGAGGAGGCGGGAGCTGCGTAGGGAATAGCTCAGGGAAGATGCAGTCAAAGAAGGGATCGGAAGATGAGAACCACATCTCGTGGAGTTGGGCATTGGGAGGAGGAGGAGTGAATAGAGTGGATAAATCAATGGGCGGGCAGTGCCCGCAAGCGCAAGGAACGAATAGAATCCCGGGCGGATCAACGAAGGATGGGTTTACCATGATAGGAGGAAGACGGGGTAAGAACTCCCATTACTGGAGGAGAGATTGAAAGCGGGAGGGAGACCAAGAAAAGACAATCGGCGAGCTCCCCTCCTCCCGTGGATCATCGTCTGGCCGCTTCTTCGGTCTCCATTGCATGAGCCAAACCTCTTGCTTCTTTTGGCAGTCTTCTTCATGAAATAATCTCTGAAGGGTTTGACCATAATCAAGCATATCATGTTCTGGCCTTTTTAGTGCCGGCGGAGGACTGGCAATCGGACATACTGTATTTCTCCCTAACGGAGCTGGCTGCAGAGCCAATGTGCCGGGCTGGAGAGGCCCTCGGACAAAGTGCTGGCGGTAGTCCCAGGTGAGTGGCCCAGAATCACCCATCACAGATAATGCGGTCTCTTTGTAGCCAAGACCTCTCATGCCCATCTTTCTTCTCTTGGGTATGGGCTTGGTCATTCCTTGTAATTGTGCACCGAGGCCTCTACCCGGTTGGTAGCCCAGTTTCAGTATAATGTTCCAGCCTTTTGGGTCTCGGATCTGGGGCTTGATCTTGATGTTAACTGGAGTAGTGATGGGCCTAGGAGGCGTATAAGCCCAAGGAAAGTTTAAATCCAGCACTGATATGAAGGGTCGGCTGCTTGGCCAAAGTGTAGGAAGAATCTGTTCTGAAATGGCCTTAACCGATTGCACTGTAGATAGGCTTTTGACCTTGACGACCCTCCCTTGGAAAGGGAATTTGACGCACTGATGTGCGGTGGAGGGCACGGCACCGAGCGTATCCATCCATGGACGACCCAAGATAGCCTTGAACATAGGGTCGATGTCTAGTACATAGAATTCTATGGCCATTGTAAGGGGTCCGTGCTCTGCTTGGATAGTGACCACCCCGTGACATGCTCGCCTTGAATTGTCATATGCTGCTATAGTGGTCGGGGTAGGTCGTAATAACTCTTCGGATATGTTGCAAGCTCGTAGAGTGCTGTGTGGGCACACATTGATTGAAGCCCCTGTGTCAACTAGTGCTGCTTCAATGCTGACTTTGTTCAGAGTGATTGTAATGCAGAGCGGCATTTGCCGAGCTTCCGGAAGCGCTAGCTCGGATTCTGAAAATGTGATTGCTGGCCCTTTGTAAATAGTTGCTAGGGCTGTTGGTAAGCTATCAACTGCCATATCTTCGCTGACCATTACCTTCTGTAAGAAATCTCTCAGTGCATCCTGATGAAGGGTAGATCTTTTGATCAGCTCCAGCACAGATATTTTAGCGGGCACTCGATCCAGATGATGCAGCAAGTCATATTAAGTACCCGGCAGAGGTTCAGTTTCTGCCTGCTCGACTGTTGGCTGAGAGGACTGGGGGTTGGAATTGGTAGGGTAATTCCGATGGAACATCTTCCCGCTTCTTAAGGCGCAACTTGTAGCGGCCGCGGCATCGGTGGATAGTATGATGGGCCCTGCGGGGTGGATGAGCGGTGTAGGCTGTGTGGGGGAGATGATTTGGTGGGGTGTAAGGTTAGTGATGGTGGTGAGTGGTGGTGAGCGGATGATGGGTGAAGGATTGATGGAAGGCTGGATAGTGATGGTGGGTGGTACGGATGGAGGGAGTGTTGGTGGAGGTGTCAAAACGGGTGATAGGTTAGGTGATGGCGTAATGATGGTGGCAGAGGTAAATGGCGAGGGGTATGACGGAGTGGTGGGTGGTAGTAAATTTGTTGGAGCGGGCGTAAACGGGAGGACCAGTGGAGCGGATATTGGGTGTGAAGGAAGGACGAAGGAGGGGGTAAGAGGATTGCGGTGGTTGTGGTGGAGGGCCATGACTTGCGGTGTGGCGCCATCGTCATCAAAAGACCACTCGGCACTAGGGGCCGGGGGTTGAACTACGTTCACTTGAGCCGGTGCAGGCGGCTGAGGTTGCTGTAGAGCAGGCGGATGATTTGGCATCGGATTTTGATGGATCCCCAGATCCTGAGCCTGTTGTAGTTGTTGTTGTGGTAGTGGCTGCTGCGGCTGTAGTGCTTGTTGCTGCTGTACTTGCTGCCTCGGCTGCTGCCCTCTTTTCTCCTTGATTTCAACAATGGCCTGATGCATCGCGGCCCAATCGATTCTCTGTCCCTCATGGAGATCATATACCAGATCTCGGAGCTGATAACATCCTTCGATAGTGTGGCCTGGCTGCCTATGGAACATACAATATTTCGTCTGATCAACGGCTGGGTTCCAGTTAGGCCGTTCTGGAGGAAGTTGAATTGCATTCACCGACATAAGAGCCGAGAAGATATCCGTGAGGGTCTCTGGCAGTGGAGGATATTGTGCCCTCTTGGGAGCCGGGCGCTTGTTGTTCGGATTGTTGTTATAGCCGTTGGGTGGAGGGACATTATGGAATTACGGAGGTGGTGGTTGTTGCTGCGGAGCGACGAAGGCGTTTTGTGGAACGGTGAAGGCGGGCGGAGGGTTTTGTGGAGCGGCTTGAAAGTTCTGTGAAGCGGGATTTTGTGGAGTGCGGGGGTTTTGGGGGAAGCGGAATGGTGCGGCTTGGAATGGAAAGGCGACGGCTTGTACCTGTTCGTTTGTCTGGACCCCCTCGGTAACCGGCCCTTGTGGTTTCTTATGATATTTGGGCTTTTGGTTTTCAAATAGGGCGTGTATGGGAGAATCCTTGAACTGGGTTTGTATGAAGCGCGCCCGGCTGTAGAGTTGATGAATGTTAGCTATATCATTCATCGCCAGGATGTTCCTGAAGGTCGGGGTAGCATTTGAAATGAGCAGCTTGACCTTCTCTTCCTCCGGAATGTGGCCAGGCACTCTAGCAGCCATCTGTCTCCACCTGTCTGCATAAGTGGCGAACTCCTCATCTGGCTTCATCTTCTCGGCTACTAGATCTGTAAATGAGTATTCCGGGCCGACCCTGTCTTGGAACCGCTGGATAAATTTGTCCTTTACTACCTTGAAACTTTCAGCTTCTTCTAGCGGCAAAGAGTAGAACCACTCCAGAGCAACACCATCCAAAGATCGGCGGAATAAGTACGCCACAAGGCGATCATCATATTGGAACTGCACCGACTCGTATAGAAAATCCCTCACATGAATGAAGGGATTGCCATTCCCATCGTACTTGCGGTAGTTAGGTAGTTCTGATTGTGGGGGGAACCGAATATTCTGGAAGCTCGGGACAGGAACATCTGCCAAAGATTGCGGGCCAATCCGCTTCTGGAGGAAATCGAGTTGTTGCTGCATGGCGGCCCATTTGTCAAGCAAGTCCTGCTCTCGGGAGGGAGCAGGGGTAGTGAAGGATGCTGATTGAATTTGAGGAGCAGATGGAACGATTGCGACAGAAGGTGGAATCCCATAAGCAGGAGTGGAGGGATAAACAGTATAGATGGGGGGCCCATAAGAAGGATATTGGGCTTGAGATTGGCCCAGATTAGAATGGGCTTGAGCCACCCCTTGCCGAGGGTGCAAGAAATCGGAAGGGCGCATGAGAACTTGCGAAGCTATCGGAGTAGATACGTGATGATCCATTTGAACAAAAGAGGGGATGGGCGACTTTCCCTTATCGAAGGATTGTTGGGCCGAATTGGAAGACTGGCCCGTTTCCATGCCCGCGAAAGTGATGGTCCGTGGTTGGACCGTGGTGAGATCAATTGGAGTGGGCTGAATGGGAAGCCCAACAATGGAAGGATTGGATTGATTTTGGATGATGGTAGAAGGAGATGCGTTGGACCCTTGCATGGCCTGATAAAGAGCTTGGAGTTGGGCCGGATCCAGTTGGGCCATCATCTGAAGGACGGAGCCTGCGGAAGGAGTGGACAAAGAAGGAGTGGCTTGACCACTTTCCATGGAAGTGGAGGATAGAAGGGGGGCAGTCCCCTCTCCAGAAGAAAAGGAGGTAACCCTGGGAGGGTTTTCAAGAAGCCCTTGAGGAAGGGAGTCCTCTTGGGAACGGGGAGGATTAAAGGATGCCATGGTGGACTCGAAAAGAGGATTGGAATAGGACTTGAAGAAGGAATTGACTTGAGGAGATGAGTCGGACGGACGAAAATAACTCCACATGCAACGGACAACCCTGACAAAATGCAAACAAACAATCACACAATAAGTAACCAAACTCGAATGTTTTTAGAAAAAGATGTAAGTGATAAAAGGTGAAGACACTCAAAGTCAACCAAGTTGTTTTAAGATGATGCAACACAATTCTTGTGATTTCTCCTTTGGAATTTTAGTGAATTGATTGAAATGTGCTCTCAACAATGGGTTCCTAACAGGAGATGGGTATGGGACTTGGTTTGACTCTAAGTGTAATCACTCCTCACTTATGCAACCCTAGACACGGGGTGGGAAAGGTACAACCAGCCCGGCGTCCGTGTGGGAATCCACGGCTCGCGGGGACTTATGGAGGTCCCTGGTGCGATTTCCTAGTCAGCCCCAAGGAATATGGAGACGAGAGGTCCACACACCAAGGTAGGAAAATGTTAGGGTGCTAGGCCCGGATACAGAGGGGGGGGTGAATGTATCCTGCTACGAATAATGCCCAATTTAAAAAATCAGATGCTAAGCAAGTTCTGGAGTTAAGCTAATTCGATTAGACAAAATAACAAGCAGGTGGAGCGAGCCTATCCAAGCATCTAGCAGAAGCAAATCAAGCAATCTGATGAACCAGTTGAAAATCCTTTTAAACAAAAGAGCAAATATGTAACTGGCCCCCAAATAACCAACTAGCGGAAGCAGCACAAATGAGAATAAGAAATCTCAAGACAATCTGTGAAGGATGGTAGGAGATATGGAAGAACACACTACAAGCAAACCACTGCTCAAAGATTTTAAGGTGGTTCGGTCCTCCAGACCTACATCCACCCCTCACTCCCAACCGGAGTGAGGCTTCACTAGCAAATGCTAGAACCAAGCAGACTCAGTCTGCAAACAGTTGCTGGCACATAGCTTGACCAGGGGAACAGCCTCCCCTCTTCCTCCAAGCCGGAGGGACACCCCAAGTGACTCCCAGCCACTTGGAAACCAGAGACCGAAGTCTCTCTTCCTCCAGACCAGGAGGGAACCAACCAGTGACTTCCAGTCACCAGCAAACCAGAGGTCGAAGACCTCTCTTCCTCCCAACCGGAGGGACCCCTGGACTTGCAACCCACAAGCCCAGAACCGGAGACAAGTCTCCCTTCTCCTGAATCCACAGGAGGAACCCGATCCCCAGCAGGGCAATCGGAAGAACAAGATAACCAAATGAAAACGGAGAAACAAAAACACGAAATGAAAATAACTTCAGCAAACAGAAAGCTGAAAGACGAAATGCACCATATGGCTCTCAACAGAGCTGACTGGCCTGGATCTGATCCACGGCCCAGTGAAGATAGATCTTCAGATGAAGCTTCCTATCTCTCGTTCTCTCTTCTTCTTTCTCTTCCTTTTCTTCTCTGCTTCCTTCTCTCACTCGCGAGCTCTCTCTCTTTCTCTTTTTACTTCTGCTGCTTCTCTCACTCTGCCACTCTTCTTTTTCTTCTTCTACTCTATTCTCTGTATCGTGGAGGCACTCTCTGCTCTTCTATTTCTCGGCTTCTCTCTTCTATCTCTTCTTCCTCTCTTTTCCTTCTTTTTCTCTTTTTCTGGATCGAAGGGCTTTCTGCTCTTCAGGCTTCTGCTTTGATCGCACTTCATCTGAAGACGAAGGATACATTATATACCAGCAGCAGCAGGGCGCGTGTGGCTTCCACAGTTCTCGCCCTAAGAATTCGGACCACGTGACAGCATCCAGCAGGCTGTCAGAACACGTGTCCTCATCTGGGCACTCTCCTTATCCTCGGATCACGTGCCCAGCACCAGTACGCTCAGCAACTGGAGTTAGATGGCGTCAACTCACTTGCTCTAAAGGGTTGACGCAGCCATCAGATATCTTCAACCTTTTTAACCGCTGCGTCGACTCCATCAGCCTGCTGCGTTGACGCAACGGTATCGGCAGTCCAGTGATCGAGTCTTCAACAAATGGACGTGCTGCGTCGACGTTATCAGCATGTTACGTTGACGCATTGAACATGTACATTTGTATACTGGCGTCTCTTAAGCCGCTACATCGACGCTGCTTATTGATGGCGTTGACGCAGTGGAAGATATCATGAAAGCTTCGTCGCTTGTAAGAGTCTCTGCTTTTTCTAACTGCTGCGTCGACGCTGCTTGCTTGTGGCGTTGACGCACCAGAATAATCCAGGAGCTTCTTTCTTGATTTGATGTGTCCACGTGTCAGCCTCTCAGCCAGCTTCAACACACGTGACACAATCCTGTCTGCCCTTCCAGCCTCGAATCACGTGCCCTCCATAAGCTTCACGATCAGAACACCTGTCAGACAGAGTATCGGATAAGTCATTAGTTTAAGTGAAGAACTCTGTGTAGACTTGTAAAGACGATCATGCTGTATAGACTAAGTGTGTACAATGTGAGGGAGTGTATAGACTTAGTTAGAAGGAGCCCGATGTACAGACTTGCCTATGCGAAGCCACTGTACAGACATTGAAAACGTGAAGCCAAAGTGTAGACTTCACGCTGTACAGACTTGAGGCTTTGATGAACGAAGGTTCAGTGTAGAGTTGGAATGTTAGGCCCAATGTATAGACTTTATGATATGAAGCCAATGTCCAGACTTGAAGAGAAAACAAATGTATGGTCTTTGACGGAGTGAGACAATGTTCAGACTTTGTTCCACCGACCAGAGTATTGACTTTGCAAGCGTGAGACATTGAATGAGACGGTGGCTGAGACGAACGCTGTATAGACTTTGAAATCTGAATCGACAGAGCAGGGTGTACAGACTTTGAGAGTCTTGAAGGATGTACAGACTTTGAGGGCTTTGACGGCCAATGTACAGACTTGTTCGAATGTCTAGACTTTGCATGAACAGTCGATGTGTAGGCTTGAAGAACTGAAGCCCACGTTGTATAGACATGACCTAACAGTCCAGTGTATAGACTTGAATAGCTGAAAGCTACAGTGAGAGAGTGTATACACTTGACCAGATCAAGGGCAATTCGAGTGTACAGACCTTATGCCATGAGACGCTGAGAGAGACAGTCCAAAGTACAGACTTATGAAGACTTATGTATGAACAGTAATGCATAGACTTAGGAGCATGAAGGCCAATGCGTAGACATCAACTATCAAGACGCTAAGGAAGACGGACAATGTACAGACTTCCTGTAACAGTCTAATGTACAGACTTCATGAAGCTAGACCAGAGGCTGTACAGACTTTGAGGGAGGACAAATGTATGGACTTGGTGACGTGAAAGCGATGTACACACTTATAGCGTTGACGCTAATGTCTTGAGAATGCTCACAGCGTTGACGCTGCATGAGACGTAGGCTGTACAGACTTAGCATGTGAAGACTGATGTGCATACTTGCTGAGTTGACGCTGCAGCCCAATGAGTTGACGCTGCAACGTATATTCTTGATGATCAACTGATGATGTATAGACTTCATCAAATGAAGAAACTGAACTGAAACGTCGACGCATCAGCTCAAGGAGTTGATGCACTACTGTATGGACAGATACAAAAATGACCAAGGGGTCGACGCATCGGCACACTGAGTTGACGCATTGCAGTGACAACTGTGCAGACAGAGTGTAGCAATGAATGCTTTATGCATCAGTTAACATGACTGAACATCAAAATATATTAAACTAAGCTGAGCAGCAAGATGACTGAACATTTGATTAACTCACATCAACAACCAATCATCAAAACCAAATCAATCATCAAAACAGAACATCAATGCATGGTGACTCACAGTGTATGACTCACATCAAAACCAATCATCAAAACCACAGAGGCACAACAATCTCCCCCTTTTTGATGATGGCAACTCTACACAGTGAGTCAATCTGATGCTGATGACTCAAACTATTCTCCCCCTTTGACTTCATCAAAAAGAAAATAGTTTGAGAAATTATAGCATGTATAAAAATTCAGACAATTTCTCCCCCTTTAGGAGTTTCAGCAAAAGCATGAGTTAGAGATACTCAAAATGAACCTGCATGCACTTATTGAATGATATACTCCCTCTTTGGCAAACAATCTCCCCCTTTGGTATAATCAAAATAAACCATGGGAAGGGGTGAATGCAGATGCAGATACCAGAATGCAAGAACATAATTCTCCCCCTTTAAGAGTTTCTATGCAGCATGATGCATAAGACATGGAAGCTCCCCCTCAATAAGTGGAATCTTATGAGATGGATGAGAAGGAGACCACAGGGGCAAACAAGGAGAAGTTCAGGTCAATGAACCAAGGACAATAAGCAGAAAAGGTTCAAATAAGCAGATTTACAAATAAGCTCCAAACAGAAATAATTCAGCAAGATTTTCAAGGAGATATCAATCTCATAAATCTAAAATATAATTTTTCAAAGTCTTCCATTATAGGGACTTATGAATGAGCCTTTTGAACAGCATGGTTTAAACATGATGTATGCAGAGTTTATCAATAAAATTCTATATTGATATCTAAAACCATGTTTTAATAAAAATGAAGCAAGCCCTCATATTTATCTTGATTGTCCTCCCTCTGTCTTACACAATCAAATTTATTGCCTTCTTTCAGAATTACATGCACTAGTATTGAGATTAAGCAATTATGAAGTCATATTATTTTATCTAGGGTTATAGCAATTTGATTTTAGCATCAATATTCAGATATTTCAATTTGTTCAACAATTTTCCATGCTACAAATTTTACGAGCACTCTAGTTCAGTGCACACATTGTAACTAGAGGATATACCTTGATCAGAGACCAATATCCCTAAGCCCTTAGTATGACTAACTATCATGCTTTATGTGAACAGAGTTAGCATTTACACATCATGACACACTACAACTCATTTTTAATGAGTGAGTTGTATTTCTCAGTGTGCATGCCATTGCTCTGCCTGATTTTCAATAAATTTTATACAGAGTTAACTAAGGCACCTCATGACACAGTCCTTTGGACATGTGTTTCTCAGTGACCAATGTCATTGCTCTGACAGATATTACCCTTTAGACATTTCAGAAAAAATCATTTGCTTCAAATCAATAATAGTTTCATGTACTTAATCAGTTGAAGTCATGTATTCAAAAGTGCAGATTTCAGAAGTTTTCACAAGACACAACATGAAACAGATGGTTAAGATTTATTAAACATACTTCAGATATTTTAAAGAGATTTTAAAGCCAAACTCATTGAGTACATTAAACTTAAACCACATGAGTTATTTCAGTCATTCATAAAAATATATAATAGAAGATTTCTAGTTCAAGAATTTTCAGATTTATGATCGAGATAGTCCCATTGAAATCTTCATGACAGACTGATAGAATTCTGAAGCCAAATGATACCAATTGATAGGAGAAATACCAATTGTTAAGAGAGATTGTGAAGCTCAAAGTTTTCAAAATATGATTAAGGTTTGTCAACAAAATCAATAAGAAAGGATATGTAATGAGTTCTGACACATGTATGCATTTGACAACCTATATGCAATGCATTAACTCCCCCTCACAATATGCATTCAAACTCTCTCTTTGGCATTTTCAATATAAGGAAATGCAATGCACTATATGTATGCAGGGACATGCAAAGACTCAACATTGAGTGATATGCAAGGATATGCATCTAACTCCCCCTGAAAACATGCAATGTTTGCACTGAAAACTGAACATATGATTCCAAATGATATTGTGACTTGTGCACAATCAGACTGTCCTATCAGCAAAGTGACCCATGGTACTAGGCGGAGCACTTGGTCTAAAAGACCACCTCACACATAGTAAGAACCTCCAGACAGACTTCCCTGCCTTTTGGTACCTTACCATTTATATACCATTGAGGTCATGCATAATTATTCAACATGCAGTCCTATATGCAATTCAGAATTTCAGTGAGCTATTGCAACACACAAGTTTCAAGTCACACTCATATGCAGTTCAGATTTTTTCAGAAAATTCGAAATGCAATTTGTTTTCAGAGTCTATGCATAACACAATTATCAAGCAATTGAAATTAGCCTATGTATGCATCAGATACAGACAACCCTTCTTAATCTGATATTTGCACATAACTCTCTGCAAATGCATGATCAGAAAATAATGCACATGGCAAATGATGAATGAAAATGCAAAAACAGATTTAACTTGCTATGCATTAAAACTAAAAAAAAAAGAAGAAGAAGAAGAGCAGGAAGTTTACCTGAAAAGTTCAGTATGGGGTTTTCTTCTTGAGTGCCTTGGATCATTACCCCTTTTTATTTCAGTCCCAAGGCACACCTGCATAGCAATGTTATTTTGCACAAACAGGTGCCCAAGAAGTCTTGGGTCCTGACATGACAGTATTACTCCTAGCAGGTTTTCTCAACAATTTTCGTGCATGAAGGTCATCAGATTTCATCAAATTGTAATTATACATTGAGTGACCAATTTGTCCACAGCAATGGCATGAATTAGCAGATTTCAAATTCCTCTTATGCACATTTCTGTTGTCATGAAGTTCATTTGCAGAGAGAGAGTTCTGTTTACTATAATGATAGTAAGATGCACCAGATTTCGGATTTAATCTATGCACATTCTTGTTAGCATGAAATCCATGTGTACATGCATGAGATTTTCTGTTAACAGAATAAGAATTCTGTTTACCAAAACCAGTTTGGTTTTGATATCCTGCCAGCCAACAGGTTGCAGCCCTGTGACCTGACTTCCCACAGTTATAACATGAAAGATTTGTAAATTGTCTTACAGGGAATTTAGCATGTTTGAGATTCACATTTCTACCCTGAATATGCCAACAGTCCTTGACTGTATGGCCATGCTTTCTACAGTGAGAGCAATAAGAGGCATTCTTTTTAAAATTGAGTTCATTATTGCCATAGCCTCCTTGGGCATGCCAACAATCAATGGCCCTGTGGCCATCATTTCCACATTCAAAGCATGAAATAGAATTTCTTTCAAAAATACCTGACCAGCATTCAGAGGCCCTGTGACCCCTTTTGTTGTAATTAAAACAGATGATATGCCGGTTCATTGAAACAGATTTATTTTTATTAAAAACATGTTGGTTTGCAGGGAATTTAGCATGATATGAATAAAAGGTTTTCTTACCACTAGCAAACCAGCAATGAGCAATTGAGTGTCTTAATTTGTCACAATTAGAACATGTGACACTCCTTTTCTGAGGTGAGGGATTTTTATCATGAGACCTCCTAGCATTCTTATCATCCTTCTCCATCAACTTACACTCATGCATCAGATGTCCAACTTTATGACAGTAATGACAGATAATCTTCCTTTTAGATACATGTGAATGTGTGTGAGGACTGTGATCAGCAAACACTGATGAACCCTTTTCATTTATTTTCTGATTTACAGTCCTTTTCTGATTTTTATCCTCTTTTCCTGTTTTCTTAGTCTTGTACTGACTTGGAGATGAAGTGGAAGGCTTTTCCTGTTCAGAAGATTTAATAAAAATATTTTTCAGTTTGGATCCATCAACCTTTTTCAACTTTTCAGTTTGTTTCTGATTCTTCTGAACATTTGGTTATTTATTTTCTGAGGTTGTGGCTATATCAGATGCTTTGATAAAGGATGTCGTCAGCTTGTTTTCAAAAGCCTTTTTATTGACATTGTTGTAGCCTAACCCTTCCTTTTTGACATTTACTTTTATTCTTAGCAATTTGTTCAGATTATCTTGCCCACAAACAAATTTAGACAAAGAGTTTTTTAAGTCTTGAATTTCATTTTATAGTGAGGAAATGTGTAACTCATAACTGGCAATCTCTTGCTCACTGCAGTTCATAGCTTCATTCAAAACTTTGTTAGCAGTTTTATACTTCTCAATTTCATTTTCCAGATTGCTCAGTTTATCATAATCTTCAATACAAACAGTTTTTCCTCTTTCCAAAACTAGAAGTCTCTCTAACATAGTGGAGTTCAGCATTTTTAATTTCTCATTTTCTTCCTTAAGCTTGTCATTTTGAATTAACTCATTTATCAAGATCTGATCATCTGAGTTAGTTTCAAGTTTTTTTCCAGCCTTGAATTCCTTCAAATCTTTTTCCTTCTTTTCAATGTTTTTCTGTAATTCCACATTCACAGATTTGATGGCTTCAAGTTTTTCAGCAAACAAGTTCTTCTCCTGCTCAAGTTTCTCAGATTTTTTATCATTTTTATTAGTAGATATTCTCAGATAATCTTTTTCAGATTTCAGCTTGTTTAAATCTGAGTTTACACTTTCAAAGTTTTTCAGCAATTTTTCATACTGGTCATGATAGTTAACAACAGTCTGATTATCATTATCTGAGTTCAATTTTTCTTTGAGTTCAGATATCACATTTATATGATCTTGATTTTCAGTTTTCAATAATGAAACTTGTTTCTTCAGTATTTGAAAGTCAGACATACAAGCATCATGAATATTTTTCAATTCAACATAATTTCTACAAGGAGAGCTTGAACTATCTAAACCAGTACCCTTCTTCAATTTTTTATACTATTTTCTTAACAGTTCATGAGATTCAAATAATTCAGCATATGCATTCTCCCAATCTTCTAGAGAGAAATTCTCGAAGAGATTTACCTCATCATCATCATCTTCTTCAGTTTGATTGCTGCCTTGATCGCTTCTGTTGGCCATCATGCAGCTTGTTTGATTTCCTTTCCCGGCTCTCTTCATCATCTTCAACATATCCCTTGCAGATCTGCAATCAAGGAAACATGAGTGAAAAGCTTTATCAGTGGCTGCTTTCATCAGATTTATAGCTGTCTGATTCTCCTCATACATTGATTCGTGACTGTCAGTCCATTTGGACCTTTTCTTTGGCAGTTCATGAGGACCATGTGAAATTACTTTCCACAGGTCTGGATTCACCGATTTGACATAATTCTTCAGACTAGTGAACCATGCATTAAAATGCGTACCACTGAAAATCGGTGGATGAGCCATGAGAACACAACAGATTAATGCAACAGGAATATTGATGCACTAAAAACAAATTAGCACCTAAGACTGTAAGATCGAATCTGCAGGTCGCTGGACCTTGTATGCAGACACCGCTCTGATACCAACAGTTAGGGTGCTAGGCCCGGATACAGAGGGGGGGGTGAATGTATCCTGCTACGAATAATGCCCAATTTAAAAAATCAGATGCTAAGCAAGTTCCGGAGTTAAGCTAATTCGATTAGACAAAATAACAAGCAGGTGGAGCGAGCCTATCCAAGCATCTAGCGGAAGCAAATCAAGCAATCTGATGAACCAGTTGAAAATCCTTTTGAACAAAAGAGCAAATATGTAACTGGCCCCCAAATAACCAACTAGCGGAAGCAGTACAAATGAGAATAAGAAATCTCAAGACAATATGTGAAGGATGGCAGGAGATATGGAAGAACACACTACAAGCAAACCACTGCTCAAAGATTTTAAGGTGGTTCGGTCCTCCAGACCTACATCTACCCCTCACTCCCAACCGGAGTGAGGCTTCACTAGCAAATGCTAGAACCAAGCAGACTCAGTCTGCAAACAGTTGCTGCCACACAGCTTGACCAGGGGAACAGCCTCCCCTCTTCCTCTAAGCCGGAGGGACACCCCAAGTGACTCCCAGCCACTTGAAAACCAGAGACCGAAGTCTCTCTTCCTCCAGACCAGGAGGGAACCAACCAGTGACTTCCAGTCACTAGCAAACCAGAGGTCGAAGACCTCTCTTCCTCCCAACCGGAGGGACCCCTGGACTTGCAACCCACAAGCCCAGAACCGGAGACAAGTCTCCCTTCTCCTGAATCCACAGGAGGAACCCGATCCCCAGCAGGGCAATCGGAAGAACAAGATAACCAAATGAAAATGGAGAAACAAAAATACGAAATGAAAATAACTTCAGCAAACATAAAGCTGAAAGACGAAATGCACAATATGGCTCTCAACAGAGCTGACTGGCCTGGATCTGATCCACGGTCCAGTGAAGATAGATCTTCAGATGAAGCTTCCTATCTCTCGTTCTCTCTTCTTCTTTCTCTTCCTTTTCTTCTCTGCTTCCTTCTCTCACTCGCGAGCTCTCTCTCTTTCTCTTTTTACTTCTGCTGCTTCTCTCACTCTGCCACTCTTCTTTTTCTTCTTCTACTCTATTCTCTGTATCGTGGAGGCACTCTCTGCTCTTCTATTTCTCGGCTTCTCTCTTCTATCTCTTCTTCCTCTCTTTTCCTTCTTTTTCTCTTTTTCTGGATCGAAGGGCTTTCTGCTCTTCAGGCTTCTGCTTCGATCGCACTTCATCTGAAGACGAAGGATACATTATATACCAGCAACAGCAGGGCGCGTGTGGCTTCCACAGTTCTCGCCCTAAGAATTCGGACCACGTGGCAGCATCCAACAGGCTGTCAGAACACGTGTCCTCATCTGGGCACTCTCCTTATCCTCGGATCACGTGCCCAGCACCAGTACGCTCAGCAACTGGAGTTAGATGGCGTCAACTCACTTGCTCCAAAGGGTTGACGCAGCCATCAGATATCTTCAACCTTTTTAACCGCTGCGTCGACTCTATCAGCCTGCTGCGTTGACGCAACGGTATCGGTAGTCTAGTGATCGAGTCTTCAACAAATGGACGTGCTGCGTCGACGTTATCAGCATGTTGCGTTGACGCATTGAACATGTACATTTGTATACTGGCGTCTCTTAAGCCGTTGCGTCGACGCTGCTTGTTGATGGCATTGACGCAGTGGAAGATATCATGAAAGCTTCGTCGCTTGTAAGAGTCTCTGCTTTTTCTAACTGCTGCGTCGACGCTGCTTGCTTGTGGCGTTGACGCACCAGAATAATCCATGAGCTTCTTTCTTGATTTGCTGTGTCCACGTGTCAGCCTCTCAGCCAGCTTCAGCACACGTGACATAATCCTGTCTGCCCTTCTAGCCTCGAATCACGTGCCCTCCATAAGCTTCACGATCAGAACACCTGTCAGACAAAGTATCGGATAAGTCATCAGTTTAAGTGAAGAACTCTGTGTAGACTTGTAAAGATGATCATGATGTATAGACTAAGTGTGTACAGTGTGAGGGAGTGTATAGACTTAGTTAGAAGGAGCCCGATGTACAGACTTGCCTATGCGAAGCCACTGTACAGACATTGAAAACGTAAAGCCAAAGTGTAGACTTCACGCTGTACAGACTTGAGGCTTTGATGAACGAAGGTTCAGTGTAGAGTTGGAGTGTTAGGCCCAATGTATAGACTTTATGATATGAAGCCAATGTCCAGACTTGAAGAGAAAACAAATGTATGGTCTTTGACGGAGTGAGACAATGTTCAGACTTTGTTCCACCGACCAGAGTATTGACTTTGCAAGCGTGAGACGCTGAATGAGACGGTGGCTGAGACGAACGCTGTATAGACTTTGAAATCTGAATCGACAGAGCAGGGTGTACAGACTTTGAGAGTCTTGAAGGATGTACAGACTTTGAGGGCTTTGACGGCCAATGTACAGACTTGTTCGAATGTCTAGACTTTGCATGAACAGTCGATGTGTAGGCTTGAAGAACTGAAGCCCACGTTGTATAGACATGACCTAACAGTCCAGTGTATAGACTTGAATAGCTGAAAGCTACAGTGAGAGAGTGTATACACTTGACCAGATCAAGGGCAATTCGAGTGTACAGACCTTATGCCATGAGACGCTGAGAGAGACAGTCCAAAGTACAGACTTATGAAGACTTATGCATGAACAGTAATGCATAGACTTAGGAGCATGAAGGCCAATGCGTAGACATCAACTATCAAGACGCTAAGGAAGACGGACAATGTATAGACTTCCTGTAACAGTCTGATGTACAGACTTCATGAAGCTAGACCAGCGGCTGTACATACTTTGAAGGAGGACAAATGTATGGACTTGGTGACGTGAAAGCGATGTACACACTTATAGCGTTGACGCTAATGTCTTGAGAATGCTCACAGCATTGACGCTGCATGAGACGTAGGATGTACAGACTTAGCATGTGAAGACTGATGTGCATACTTGCTGAGTTGACGCTGCAGCCCAATGAGTTGACGCTGCAACGTATATTCTTGATGATCAACTGATGATGTATAGACTTCATCAAATGAAGAAACTGAACTGAAACGTCGACGCATCAGCTCAAGGAGTTGACGCACTACTGTATGGACAGATACAAAAATGACCAAGGGGTCGACGCATCGGCACACTGAGTTGACGCACTGCAGTGACAACTGTGCAGACAGAGTGTAGCAATGAATGCTTTATGCATCAGTTAACATGACTGAACATCAAAATATATTAAACTAAGATGAGCAGCAAGATGACTGAACATTTGATTAACTCACATCAACAACCAATCATCAAAATCACAGAGGCACAACAGAAAATGCAATCTAGGATATGAAAAGATGAACGGTCCTATGTGCACCGGAGTGCATGCAAAGTCTAGCCTAAAATCTAGCAATCAATGATGCACACAATGATATGGAGATATGAAACAAAGCAAGGAGGAAGTCAAGTATCACCCAAGCAAAAAAGTCACAGCAGAAACTGCGGAAATAAATGCACCTGGGGGCATACCTGTCTGGAGTATAACGGTCTAGGAACCCTGCGTCAGAAGAAAATAACGGTCGAATGCCAGACCGCCAGAAATAATATAACGCAGGGAGCTAGGACCGTCAAATGAGCCAGAAAACCAAAATCAACCAGAAGTAACAGGAAAAACCGTGAAAGCTCTCAGCAGAACAGATGTGGCGGTCTAATGCCCCTGCGTCAGAGGACTGTAACGCAGGGACACAGGGCCGTCAGAGCACTCATAGAAACAGGATTAACAGGAAATAAGGGAAAAATGGGAGGGGACAACACAAGAGATGATGGCAAGTTTAATAGGAATCAAAAGCACGATTGGCACAAGCTGTCCCACCGTGATCGTCAAAAAATTGTCTGTTGATTTTACTTTGCTTATCTATCTTCTTTTTCTTGGGGGGTCTTGTGTGATGATATGTAGCAAGATGACAAGCAAATAATCAAAGATCTGCTCTTAACCTATGCACATGTGATCATGAACCTAGGTAATCAAAGCTAGCTCTAGCGTGGGCATGCTATCTCAATCAAACTAAGCTAAGGAAAAGGAAAACACATGCCAGGGCGTGGAGCAAAGAGTAAATGGAAACACACCACAAGGGGTGGAACAAGCAAGGAAATAAAAGATATGCAATGAAGGAGAAAGCTAACGCCCAATACCAAGGAAAATCATGATCGCCACCAAAGTAAAACAAGCCAAAGACTTGAAAAATACCTTGGAAATAGGCGGATAAAGCACCCGCCCACGGGAGAGAAAACCAAAGAGAACCTGCAGGCCAGCTAGAAGTAACGGCCAGAACCCCGTGCGTCACTTGAAAGTGACGGTCGCTCGATAGACCGTTGGAAGACTCTGACACGCCTGCACAAGGCCGTCGTAATACCTGCAGTAGCAAAGTGTGGATCCTTTTAACTCCAACTCTTCCAGCTGGCTAGAAGACTTGGGCCTCGCCCTAGTGAACCTGTAAACCTGCCAAAGAAGTGGAAGACAAGAACAAAACAACCCAAATTAGCCCTTTCAATAATATAGCATCAATTCTTCAATAAACAAAATATCATCAAAAGGAGAGGGGGATACCGGGGAGTTTTGGTTTTTTAACCCCTCTGGGCGTTTTAAAAGATTAGGAGGATGTTTAGATGATGAAAACCAGTGAAAACGTGGAGAAAGGAGAGAAATAATGCTTATGGTGAAAGGGAGATTGAATGGAAACTCAATATGCAATTATGAACTTTAGAACCAAAGGAACAAATACTCCCTTCACCAGGCAGCAAACGAACGTGAGAAGCACTTCTCCTTGATCAAACGTGGCTCTAGAATGCGGCAGCACTTCGACGCAAACTCCAGATCTTCCCCCCTCTTGGCCATGAAGTTAAAGGTTCTATTTATAGACCCTCAAACCCTCAGGTCGAGCAGAGGATAATCCGGCAAGAGAAAGGGATAACTCTTAGCAAATCCTTGAAGATAATATCACCAAGAGTCCATAGAATCAAACAGAAGGTCCTGAGGATCAGATTTGAAAGAGATATCGTCAATCCAAGTTCTTATCTCGACCACGGAGTAGCAGAGAAAATGCCTGAACTGCCAGGACTCTCTGAAGGAAGTAACGGCTGCTCGACAGACCGCCACTTGGAAATAACGCACCAAGGATCGTCCGTTACTTTCAATCTTATCCCTAAAAGATAAGATCAACAGGGAGAAGGTCAAAGCAATAGGACTCTGTGAAGAAAGCAACGGCCAAGGCATGGGACGTCACAATGAAACAACGGTTGCACGACAGACCGTTATTATCAACGTGTAAGCCAAAGGATAAAGATTGAAACGAGACCTTAAGCCTCAGGACTCTTCAAAGAGTAACGGCCCAGGACCCACCCGTTATAAAGAAACAACGCTTCTGGAGCAGACCGTTATTATCAATGGAGTTCAAAAAAGAAATGAAGGTTTTGCTAAGCCTTAGTCAAATGAAATGCCACAAAAAGCCACATCCAATCAAGGAAAAAGACCCAAGAAATAGGCTCCAAATCAATCAAGGAGACTCAATGAAGAGTGAACTACTCGGAGCATCATGTAGAATGAACAAGGAGATGACCCGACTTATTGGTCATAAAACGGGTGTCAACACCCGCCACTTGTTCCCGTCGTTATCTAGCATCGTTCCTTTGAAGAAGAGGGAGCTGGGCACGGAAGCGGATGCAAAGGAAGCGAAGGCCATCAAAGCACCATGGAAAATAAGTGTTGTGGGAAAGGTATTAGCGCATGTGGAGGAAGAATGCGAGCTGTGGAGGGCTTATGTAACCGAACTGGGGAAGTTAAGGCCTAAAGTGCCCAAGCCCCTAATGTAGCTCACCCTGTTGCTTTAATGGAATAAACGCGAAGTCAGACATTTTTGGACCATTGTTCCCCTTTGTTATCATTATATATATATATATATATATATATATATATATATATATATATATATATATATATATAGTACATATATATAATATATTTATTATTATATTTTTTGTGGGGGCGTCCAGGGGACTGGACACCCCAATATTTTATTTTTCTTTTTTTAATCATATTTTTTCAATAGGGGCGTCCAGGGGACTGGACGCCCCAATATTTTCTTTTTCTTTTTTTTAATCATATTTTTAATAGGGGCGTCCAGCAGACTGGACGCCCTAATATTTTATTTTTTTTAATTATATATATTTTTTAATATGGGCGTCCAGACGCCTGGACACCCCAAAAAAGGCTTTTTGTCTTTTTTTTTATTTTTTATGGGGGCGTCCAGGCGCCTGGACGCCCCTAAAAGGTTTGAATTTGGTATAAAGGGCGCCCTCGCACCCTTTCCTGATCATTTCAACGAACCACTTGACCCTGAACAACTTATTCTTGGTTCCCAATGTAGCACGGAGGCCCGAGCCAAGGTGGAGAGAAGCAGAAACGACTTGCTCATCGTCCGAGGAGGTCGAGGGATCGTGCAGAGGAGGCCGTCGTGGAGGAGGAGGCCGTCATGGAAGAAGAGGCGCCTCCCTTGACCGTGGAGGGTCCTGAGGGCCCCGACGACGCGGGAGAGGATGAGCATGATTCGTTAAGTGCCTCAGAACTTCTCCATTACATTATTGTGTGATTTCATGCGTGAAATGGGTGAGAGATGGCGTTCAGGAGGGAGGTGGGTGTGAGAGAAAGTTGACCATTTGAGGCGTCCAACACGTTGGACGCCTCTATATTTTTTATTATTTTTTATATTATTATTTTTTTTGTTTTTATGTATTTTTTTATATTTTTACGGAATTAATTAAATAAAAAAAGATAAATGTATAGAGGTGTCCAGGCCCTTGGACGCCTCAAAGAATTTTTTATTATTTTTTATTATTATTATTTGGATCTTTTTTTGGATTTTAAAAAAGGGATATAGAGGCGTCCAGGCCTCTGGACGCCTTAAAACATTTTGTGGTTTTTTTTTTTGTTTTGTTATTATTATTATTGTTGTTTTGTTATTTATTATTTTTTTGTTGTTATTATGTTTATTAATTATAGCCCGGTTTTTTACTGATGTGATTTTTGTGTTTGTTCTTTGTGGTGTGCAGGGCGTGATGAAGAGTCGGATCAGCTGGTCCTTGGTAGTCGCAGCGTACCGAGGGCTACCAGACTTCCAGAGGGCGCGGGTGGACGCCATGGGGTTTGCGGCGTTCCTGAGGATTGAGCCCTTCCGGCTTGACCTTCCCCTTATCCAGGCGCTGAGGGAGCGGTGGCATGTGCCAAGTCGAGCGTTCCTGATGCCTTGGGGGCATATGGTGCCGACACTGGAGGACGTAGCTCAGATCACCGGGCTACGAGTGGACGGAGAGGCGGTCAGCGGGGTCACCTACCTCGACTACAGAGAGAGCGCCCTGGACCTGCTGTGGCTGGAGACGAGCGCGACTGACAGAGACAGCAGGGTGGTTGGCCGAGTGGATATCATGGAGGCGCTCGGATTCGAGGACCCGCGGCAGCGGGTTAGTGAGAGCGGAGCAGAGTTCCTAGCGCATATGGAGGGAGATGCTCAGGCGGCTTTTACTCAGGACCCGAGCGAGCGGGAGCTGGCTGACCTGGACCTCCGGAGGTTCCTCTTATTCTTACTGGGATGCCTTCTGCTGGGGACGAAGGGGGATGGCATCCATTGCCGCTTCCTCGGGATCTTAGCGGACCTGGACCGAGTGGGGGACTACGCGTGGGGAGCAACCCTACTCGCCCACTTGATCGTCGATCTCACTCAGAGCATAGAGAGGGAGACGACAGTTAGTGGCTTCGCACCTTTTCTCCAAGTAAACATTTGTTAATGCATTTTACCGTAGTTCAATATGCAATTACTTGTACTAATGATGTATGATGGATGCAGGTATGGAGCTACTACTACTTCCCGATGGGAAGAGCTAGGCAGTGGAACAGGAGAGCCGTTCCCCTAGCGCGGCGGTGGAGGCCGGTCATGGTTGCGGCACCGCACGGCTACCAGCTGGCGTCGCTTCTGTTAGTATTGGTGTGCTACAGGCCAATTTCGGGTCGGGTAGGCCCAATAGTTGTACGATCTTGTTCATTATTAATAAAGTGGTATTTTAGCGTAAATATGCGATTGTGTTACTTTACGTTGTCCCAAAGGATATGTGGTTGTAAAGTCAACTCGAGATGGGATCTCGATTATGAGACTCACTTTACATGAACACATATCTTAAATTGTTCCTAGTTGGAGGGTAATCACTCGGGGACTTTGATTACCTATTAAACCAGTACACATGATGTGTCAGTGACCAGTCTCATGGTCATTGGTGCGGGGCACCAACACATATGTGTAGGTGTATGCCCTTGGAGGATGTACACTGAACTGATCCGCTATTGGATCTTCAGATGGTTGATTATACCTAATGTCAACTGAAGATCCAACTGTCTCAGTAGCATCGTTGGTCCTTTGACCTGAGGCATTGATCGGATCTTACACGAGGATTGGAATGGTTTAATCACTTGGCTAAGTGACTTTAACCATAAGTCATGAGTTACCGAGTCGTTAACCACTCCAGGATACGTGTGAAGATCATCAATGGTCAAGAAGGGATCGCTCACTGTCAGGTAAATATCAGACAGTTAATGGGTCATGACATTGACGCTCCGTTAAATCCCTGGCCAGGGTCGTATGAGTTCGTTTAGGACGGACGTCGTACACTTTAAGGAGGTCATAGTCAAATGACACGATCATGGGGTTTGACAGGAACCATACCCTCGATCGTACCAGACTCGTAGAATGAGCAAGGGATTATATCAATGCGGTAATTGTGGACTTACAGGTACCAGACAGGCTGGTTTAAACCCGGCGTCCTCTAGGATCACGCGGATTTGCTTGACCCAATGTGATCAAAGGTTCGGAATAAATTAAACTATTCTTCGGCTCTTATAGAAGCGAAGAATACATTTAATTTACTTCTAATTGGGAATTAGAAGTTAATGGGCCTTAAACTAGAGTGACTAAGGGCCTAGAGGATCACACACAATGGATTCTTGGGTGACGGAATATTATTGTACAAGTGTATGTATTAATTCCCTTTAATTCCTTTTGGAAAGGAGTGTAAATGGGGCTTAATATATATGTATAATAAAGGAAAGGTCATATATACAATTTTGGTCCTTTGGAGGTCTTTAGAAAAAGGGCCAAAACTCTATATATATGGCAACCTACGTGAAGCTCATTCGAGCCTTCTCTTCCAACCTCTTAGGCTAATCAAGCATTAAGCCTAAGAGGAGGATTAGCCCCCCCCCTTCTCCCCCTTGCTCTCTCTCTCTCCAGAAGGTGATAGAGTCGGGGAAAGTTGCTCCGGGGAGGTACCGTCGCTGCATAAGGGTCCGTGTGGATCTGCTCTAGAGGCCGTACAGCTATGCGGCTCGATATTCTGGATCGGACATCGCGGACAGCGTCGTTCCGCGCAAGGTGAAACACGCAACCCGTAATTAGGGTCTTAGAAACACCGATTAGAGCACAGATTAAGCTTTCCATAACATCGGGATCGGGCAAATGAATTTTTTGTTATCCGCTGCGTCGCCCGTAGGTGTTGTGCGAATCCTTACAGCTTCGACGTGAGCTGACCGAGTATCCTGAGGTCATGGTATGATGCGTATGATTTTTTTTTGTTTTATGCATATGATTTAATTGAGTAAAATGACAACTAATATGATGCATGTATGGCGATGCAGGTGGTGTGGAGGCCCTACCTGGGCATGGCCGATGCTGGCCAGCCTTGGGTCGTAGCAGGCCGTCCCCATTTTGAGGGGGAAGTGTGTGTCCATTGCCTGAACGAGATCGAGCCGCTGCGGCTTAGGCTGGTCATGAGGACGTTGGGGCTAGCCCAGGAGTGGGTTGACGTGGATGAGCGGAGCCATGTTGGGCGGAAGACCCGAGGCAAGGTGAAGATCGTCGACTGGCGTACGCGCTTCCCTGCACAGTACCTATACTGGCAGAAGGGTGGCGTCCCGATGGTGTCCCACGTACAGGACAGCACCGACTACCTGCGACGGTACCGGGCCACGTACGCGGAGCGTCTACACCTCGGTGGGGCGGCAGGGGTAAGTGTGAGGTGAAGATTTTTTTTTTCTCTATATGCATATGCATGTGACACTAACCTATGTGCATAAATGCAGGATGCTCGTGATAACATTATTGCCGATCTGCGGGCCCAACTGGCGGACGCCAAGCAGCAGTTGGCGGCCATCTGGCAGGAGTTGGAGATCCTGGTGAGTCTATGCAATGTACTATGCATTTTTTTGACCTGGATTTTTCGATGCTTAGCCTCTGACTGTCGTTTGCTCTTATGTTTCAGCGCGCTCATCAAGCAGCGGCAGCCGGGATGGCTGGCGGAGCGGGTTCTAGTTCGTGGGGCCCTCCTCCGGAGGTCTCTTCCTTCCATGAGCAGCTGGCACATGCGGTGGCCTGGGCTGAGGAGGCCGA
Organism: Amorphophallus konjac; assembly: GCA_022559845.1. Lineage (NCBI taxonomy): Eukaryota > Viridiplantae > Streptophyta > Magnoliopsida > Alismatales > Araceae > Amorphophallus > Amorphophallus konjac. Next base: position 57,788,098 of record CM040126.1, read on the forward strand.
GCGTGAACCCGCGGCTCGAGTGAGTGCTTGCTTGACCCCAGCTCTCCTTCCAATTGCTCTTCTTCCTTCACCGATCTTTTACGGGTCATGCGGGCTTTGACAGGTGGCAGAGATCCGAGGTGCCCTGGCTCGTGCAGTCCGTGCCGAGCAGGAGCGCGATGCCTGGGTGGCAGAGCGTGATGCCAGGATAGCGGAGCTAGAGGAGGAGCGACGGCAAGAGGTGGAGGAGCTTCCTCACGATGTGCTGGAGCTACGGATTTCCCTCGAGCTGTCTAGGAGAGAGGCGATGAGAGAGAGAGAGAGGGAGAGGGAGGACAGGGAGAGAGAGAGAGAGGGAGGATAGGAGGGCGGAGCGACAGTGAGATTGGGACGAGAGGAGGGCTCTAGAGGCCCAGATGATGGAGCTCCGACTGAGCCTCGGCACAGCGGAGGGGAGGCTTCGGGAGAGTGAGGAGCGGTATCAAAGGGCGAAGGAGCGTGGGGCGCGACTTCATCAGTCTGGTTCCTTCTCCATGGGCAGCTTCCTGGTTTCTTCGGTCGAGCAGCATCGCCGCGCCTTTGAGGCTGGTGTGCCACCACAGGGCGAGGCGAGCACCGCCTCTCAGGATTCGCAGAGGCCCCCTAGGGATCCCCGTCAGAGGAGGGAGGAGAGAGATGATCAGGAGGGTGGTAGCGAGAGTTAGAGAGTTACTTGTACACCCCACCCTCTTCACTTTATGATGTACAACTGACTATTTGTTTATGTGAAATGGAATGGTTCCTTCTGTTGTGTACACCTTCCCTTTCTCACGCTTCTTTTCTTGCACCTATTCTTTCGAGACACGCTTCACGAGACCTTACCCTGAAAAGTAAGGAATTACGCCTTGCACGGAGGGATCTTGTTTCTTTCTTCTTTTCTCTTCTTTTTTTTTGGGTGCGTCTAGGCGCGGGGATGCATCTTAACTTTCAAATTCAAATTTAAAGTGCTAAGCGGCCCTTCTTCTTCCGTGCCTTGCCCGCAAACGAGCCCGCCTCCCGTCGAGATTTGCTCGCCTATCTTCGTCTTCTTCCACTCTCGATCGATGCAGTTTGGTGGGCCAAATCGTGATGAAAGGAGAGAGGGGCGAGGAACTGCTCGCCCGAGGAGGGACGCGCAAGAGCACGGAGAGGCGTCCATGGAAGAGGTAGGGCCCCTTCGGGCACTTGAGGGACCCGAAGGGCTCGATGGCATGAAGGGAGGTGAACACGGCATGGTAGGTCCTTCGATCTCCTCCTCTTTGCTTTCCTTTTGAGTTTGGAGTGAGCCACATGAGAGGGGAAAAGGGTTCGACGAGTGCTGCACTTGAATGATGGACGCGTCCTTGATAGGAGACGCGTTCTCGTTGTTTGACGTAAGACCCTCCTTTCTTGATGTAGGGCATGACAAGGACCCCGGGCTTGGCCGATGAATGGGCGAGCGCGGATGAGCCAAGCCGTGTCAGGAAGGAGAGTCACGGTAAGGCGAAGCTCGAGGACTGGCGCATACGTCTCCCTGGATAGCAAGGGAGCGTGCTGGTGCAGGATAGCGCCGACTTCCTACGGCAGCGGAGAGAGAGTCATGTGGGACCTCTCCAATCTAGGGATGCGCGCGACATCAACGGTTTGCGCGCCCAACTAGCAGAGGCTAGGCGGCAGCTGACCGTCACTCAACAGGAACTGGCGATCCTGGTAAGTTAAGTGCTGCATCTTTTTATCTATTTTTTTTTAAATTTTGGAGCTTAGCCGATCGCCGTTGTTTGTTTGTTCCAGCATGCCCAGCGGGCAGCGATGGCGGGAATGGTTGGCGGCGCATCTTCTAGCTCCTCGGCCCCTTTTCTTGAGATTGCCTCCCTCCGAGAGGAACTTGCCGGTGCGGTGGCCCGCGCGGCCCGGGCTGAAGAGGAGCGTGATGCCTGGGTAGCGACTGTAGCAGAGCTGCAGCGTCACAGTGAGGAGAGGCCACATCCGGACATCCTAGAGTTGAGGGTGTTTCTCCAGGTGGCCAAGAGAGAGGCAGAAAGAGAAAGACTAGAGAGGGAGAAGGAGAGAGAGGACAGAAGAGCCATGGAGGCCCAGGTGAGGGAGCTCCAGCTAGGCCTTCGAGCTATGGGACAGAGGCTAGAGAACATGGAGGCAAATTATGAGAGGGCACGAGAATTCGGGGCGCGACTCCGCCAGTCCGGCCAGCTCCATATGGGTGGCTTCTTTGCTACGCGAGGGGAGCAGCTGCGGGTCGCCGTTGCCGAGCAGGCGCCACGAGGCAAGGCGAGTGCTGCTGTACGGGGCTCCAGAAGGCCCCTGAGGGACCCTCACCTTAGGGGAGAGGAGAGGGACGCCTAGAGGGATGAGTGTGAAGGTGATGGTGAGAGTTGACAAGCTAGCATATGCCTCCTCTCTATGATTGTGATGTTTATGACAGTTTATGTAGACTTATGAATGGAGCGATTTGATTTCCTACCGCTTATCTGTCCTCTTGCGCGTTCCTTCCTTCCTACGCTTCTTCTCTTTTAACATTTCTATGCGACGCGCTCGACAAGGCCTAGCCGCGAAACAGAGACTTGTGCTTTGCCATGCCCCTTTTTCCACGAGAATCTGTCATCGAAGTCAACAACAACGACCTTCGCCTATTCCCTATTGCATCCATTCAGACTTGGGGGGTCATTTCTGAGTCGTCGTGTCGCACCACTCAATCAGCTTCCCTGTGCGAGCGGCGGAGTGACACATGGGACCGCAAGGAAGGTGCCCTAGCACGGGGGGGTTAAGGCTCGCACTTCTCCCATTCCCATAAATACCTCCCCTCTTTGTTCTCCCAGGGATATCGAAAGCCATCTTGAAGAGTAGGGGCTTCCACAGCATGGAAGAGCTAAGAGTTTTAAGACTTGGGATGGAGGCCGAATCTTCCCATTCTTCGAAGAGAAGCAGGTCCAGCGGTAGCAGCTCTCGGAGACTCTCGGAGCTTGAAGGGCACCTTAATGAAAGGACCCAATCGCAACTTGTAAGATGACCTTTCTTGCCCTCTTCTTCCAGTCTTTCTTCCCCCCATCTAACAAAACCCCTCCTTGTGTATGCGCAGGGTGTGATGAAATCACACATTCCATGGGAGTTGGTAGTGGCCGCATACCGGGGTCTCCCGGATTTTTAGAAGGCCATGCTAGACGTGATGGGGCTTGGAGTCTTTCTTCGGATCGAGCCGATCAGGCTTGACCTTGCCCTCTTCTAAGCATTGCGTGAAAGGTGGGATCCAATGAGCCGTGCCTTCTTGATGCCTTGGGGGCACATGGTGCCCAGCCTGGAAGATGTGGTCTGAATTACGGGCCTGAAAGTGGATGGCGAGGCACTGACCGGTATCACGTACTCCGACTATAGAGAGGCTGCCCAGAGGTTACTAGGGGTGGACCTAGATGATCGCAAGAACAGGTCCATAGCCAAGACACCTATCATGGAGACATTGGGGCTTACTGATGTTCGTCCTCGTGATGACGAGTCTTCAGAAGAGTTCATGGAGAGGACAGAAAGGGGATGCTGCGCCATCTACTGCGTGCATGCGAGCAATTGGGAGAGGGCCAATATGGATTTGAGGAGATTCCTCTTCTTCCTGTTAGGGAAATTGTTGCTGGGCTCGAAAGGAGACAGCATTCATTGCCGCTTCTCAGAATTCCTGGTGGACCCTGAGAAAGTGGGACGATACGCCTGGGGGGCAGCCAAGCTGGCGTATCTATTTGCAGGTCTGTCTGAAAGATCAGATCGAGAGGTAACAGTGGGTGGTTTCACACCGTTCATCCAGGTACCCGGCTTCTCTCTTAGCTTCGACTGTATCTCTTTTTTTTTGTATGACGATGTTCATAACATATGACATATGACAAGGCAGTTGTGGAGCTATTATTATCTTCCAATGGGAAAGGCCCATCATTGGTGCCCAATGGCGGTGCTGTTGGCGAGGCGGTGGTAGCCCATCATGAGCTCGGCCCCTATGTCCTACCAGCTAATGGTGATAAGATGCGAGTTGCAAGAGTTCCCTGCAGCAATGGTGGTTATCAATCGCCATCCATTTTATTTTTGTGTTGTTTTGTCCCTCTCGTAAATAGAAAGATTTGCCTGACTTTGGTGATCTGGAGGCCTTATGCGGGCATGACTGATGCCGATCAGCGCTGGGCCATAATGAGCCGTGCCCGGTTCAGACGTGACTTCTGGATGCACTATTTGAACGAAATCGAACTACTTCGGCTACGATTGGCCATGACGACTCTAGGGCTTGCCCAAGAATGGGTGGACATGACTACCACACCACGTGTCGGGAGGAAGACGCGTGGGTCGGCGACCTCCGTTGATTGGAGAGTGCGGTTCCCTGAGCAATACGAGGACTGGCAACGGGGTGGCACTCCCGTGGACTCACATGCTCAAGACAGCGAGGATTATCTGCGCCTCTATAAGGCGATGTATGCAGAGCAACTCCATCCTGAAGGGACCGTGGAGGTGAACAACATTTTTTTTTTGTTTTTAACCTATGTCCTGGCCACAGGATGTTCGCGACACTATGATAGCGAACCTGCAAGCTCGCCTGGTAGGCACGGAGCGACAGTTACATGATACTCGCGCAGCCTTGAGTTCTTCGGTAAGCCTAAATACATATGATCATAGACCAAGATTTCTGGCGTTAGGTCCTCAGTGTCACCTTATGTGTGTCGCAGTGCGCCCAGCTTGATGCGGCTTCCTCAGCAATGGGGGCGGATGGTGTCTCTTCTAGTTTGTGGATCCCCACTTCCGAACTTGATTTGCTTCATGAGCAGCTTGCTCATACTACGCAGCGAGTTGCGGAGGCAGAAGGAATGCTCTCCACATAGGTGAGAGTCTGGTCATTCAATTTCACTTATTCGTGCCTCCACATATCTAAAATGATGGTTATGGCAGACGAAAGAGGTGCAAGATGCACTTGCTCGCACTGCGCAAGGGGAAGCCAGAATAGCGGAACTGGAGGAAGAGTTATGGCATCGTCCAGATGATGGCTCTTCTCGGGACGCCATGGAGATAAGGATCACCCTTCAACTGGAGAGGGAGGACCGCGAGAGAGAACGCGCGGAAAGGGAAAGAGACACCGAAAGACGGAGAACCGACAGAGTGGCTGAGAGGGAGGAGCATAGGGCCATGGAGGCCCAACTGTTTGAACTCCGAACCAGCCTCGGTCTTGCTGAATAATGGCTGAGAGATGGTGAAGAGCGCTACCGTAGAGCACGAGATCGTGGCTTTCGTGTTAGTAGCTTCTTTGCTGCCCTTGTCGATCGACGGGGAGCAGAGACGGGAAGAGGGGTACAGAGCAGTAGAGGCACCGCCTCGCATGGTTTAGCAACACCCTCCAGGGTTCTTCGCCTGGAGAGTGGAGAAAGGGGTAACACTGAGAGAGGGGACGGGACTTAATGTACAATTTCTAGAAGGAAATAAAGGAAGGAATGTTCAGTTTCATGTCTTCTGCCTTCATTTCTACTTTTCAATCCTGTACACATTACTCAATGAAACAAGTCAATTTTTCCGTTCTGACTTGGCCCCTTGCTCAAGAGTGGGTGATTGTTTTGAGACTAGCCTTGATAACGAGTCAAGGGGCCAAGCCTTTATTAATTAAGGTAAGAGCAAAGATGATGAATGCAACATACGGGCACACAAATGGGAACATAATGTAAAAATGTAGCACACAAATGAGATCACACGGATGCATTTTTTTTTTTGAAAACTTTTTTAATGTTTTTTAATATTTTTTATTTTATTATTATTTTTTTTTTTTGAAAGACACTTGTTATTACAATCGGCATGGTTCTTGGACCAGAGGTGCTTAAATCGTTCTTAAGTAGCGTAAAGCAGGGTTAACGCGCTCCAAGGGAATCCCCGCTTGGACTTACTCGACGGAGCCCTCTGTGGGGCCTCTTAATCACAAACATTACCATTTTTTTTGTACATTTTTATAACTGATGCCTGGCAACCATCCTTATGGCACCTGACCTATATGAAGACAGGTTTTCTCAATAACCTCCCGTGTATCCTGCGTGCACATCTAGATTGATTTGGACCCCTAGACCTCTCAAGTGATAGTCATGCCGGTTAAGACTTAACCTGTTGACAAAACCGTCATGCCATGCTTAGGCTCCCAGTTGCTTCCGACCACAAGGAGACACCGAAAGAGTGTTCAGGGTAAAGGATTTGCCCGACCCAAGTCTATTTCCTCACAACTCTAGATGGTATAAGATGGAACACCTTGGAACCCTAACGGCCAACCGCGCGACGCTGACCCAGAATCAGACGCCGTCGTACCTATTGGTGACGCGCTTGCATTGACCTAAGCCCAAGGTTGAAGTAAGAAGCCATCAAAGTGGTAGATAGAGGTCTTGACCGGCCAGAAACATCGATACTCCTTCGCAGTGATGGCTTTTGCTCCTCGAAGTAGACAAAAATGTGTGTTTTGTAAAAAATGGGGTTGTTTGCCTTAGTGGGGCGCGCCTCTCGGGCATTCCATTAAGCTTTCATCTTTGAGGGGAGAAAGAAGAGTAAGGTGGGGTAAACCTTCCGAGAGGACCGGCAAAACCGTTAACCCGACGAGCTAACCGGGACTTACTCGACCTTTCCCCTTTGGGCGACTTCGGACCAATCCTCGAACAGACTTACGTTGCCCCTTTGTAGAATTTCCTTTGCTTGGGGGTTTCGTATGTCGAAATCAGGCACGGTCACGACCAGGCTTTTGACTTTGATTTTTCTCTTTCCCTTTTTTTTAGGGAGGTATGAGAATTTGATATGTGGGAATCCCTTTTATATGCCTGCGGGGACACTGCCCTCTTCTCGTGCTCTGACTCGGGTTCGAGGAGATGAATCCTACTCTCGCCTTCGGGGTATTGTGTTTCGGTTCCCTTATGCTCAACGTTTTAAGGGCGCCGGCTGTCTCATTGGGTCGAGAAAGGAGAGAACAAAGATTATGACTTTCTTGGAGACCTTCGAGCACAGCCCCATGATGAGCAAAACTACCAATTTTCTAGCTAAAACGGCTGCGTGTGTGCGTTGCCTTCTTTTAATGGGCATAATCCGACATGACCGGACATGAGTCTCCACGGTTCTGGCAGACCAAGACCCGAGACCTACCGACCTCAATGGGTCCTAACCTATATGAAGGACAGATGCAAAGACTTGACTGCATGATGGACACCAGGCATCAGTTCTTTTTCCTCTTTTTTCCTTTTTCTTTTTTTCTTCTCTTTTTTTCTTTTTTCTTTTTTTTCGAGGCTCCCCTCGGGTTCCGTTCCATTCGATCCCAAAAGCGGGGTACGGGAGTGAGCGGGGGTTAACCCTGAGTTAGACTGCAAAGATCGAAGAGTGAATTCCAGCTCGCTGGTCCTCGTACCATGCCAGTTGTTACGGCTATCTAAGGGTAGTATTTCTTAAGATAAAGCCCATTCCAAGGGTGGGATAAGTCAGTCCCTTCGGCATTGACTAGCTTGTAGGCGTTACCGGGATACACGGCTTGAATCACATATGGTCCTTCCCAATTGGGTTGGAGCTTAGAACGCGGCCCTCCAGGTTTGACAAAAATTCTTTTCACGACCATCTTGCCAATTTTGAATTTTCTCTCAATGACCTTCTTTTGGTAAAAGCGAGCGAGTCTATTTTGATAAACACGTGCATGCTCGGCAGCGGCCAATCGCTTCTCGTTTAAGAGTTTTAATTGGGCAAGGAGTGAATTACGACGTTCGTCGAGGAGAAATTCCTCATCCAATTGTACCCTGAGAGAAGGGATCAGAGTCTCGTACGGGACTACCGCTTCCATCCCATAAGTAAGGGCAAACGGAGTCTGCCCGGTGGGGGTACATATTGAAGTGCGATAGGCCCATAGAGCTTCGATAAGCTTTTCTGACCAGTCTGAAAACTTCTTAGACTCGCATGTTTTCTTTATGATTTTGATCAATGTTTTGTTGGTGGCCTCTGCTTGGCCATTACCTTGTGGGTAATAAGGTGATGAATGATGCAATGTGATTGCATACCTTTTGCAGAGGTCTTGAAGATCCTGAGAAATGAACTGTGGCCCATTGTCGGTGACGATTGTGCTTGGGATGCCGAACCTAGTGAGGATGTTCTTCATGATGAACTTGCAGACTGTTGACGCCTTGATTTCTACGTAAGCTTCGGCTTCGGCCCATTTGGTGAAGTACTCCGTCGCAGTGAGGATGAAAGATTTCTGCTTGGTGAGAGAATTGGGATCACCTAGGGGACCAATGATGTCGAATGCCCACATGGAGAAAGGCCATGGGGAGGATACTGGATGAAATGAGGAAGATGGTGAATGAATTTTATCGGCGTGGAGTTGACACTTGACACACCTACGGACATAAACATCACAATCCTCTTCCATAGTGGGCCAGTAAAAGCCTTGCCTAATGATCTTCTTAGCGAGCATTTGGCTATTTACATGGCCACCGCATACACATGAGTGTGCTTCCTCTACACATTTCCAGACCTCATCGTCATCAAGACATCTTAATAGAACACCCGTAAGGCTTCTCCTGTACAGTAGACCTCCAACCAAGGTGTATTTCTGGGCCACCATTCTTATGGCTTTCTTATCTTCTGTGGTTGCTCCTTCAGGATAAGACTGATCTTTACAGTATTTGACAATTTCATAGAACCATGGTTTCTCCTCATCAGCCAGTTCTTCTTCGACTTCTACCAACATGATCTCCCTCTTCTCGAGAATTTCTCCCTCCTTGACCTTCCGTAAGACTCTTTCTTTGATTCTTAGGAGGTACGGGTCTTGAACGGCAGGGACAAGATGCTTGTAGAGGGTGATGGATTCAAACCATACACCTAGAGGGAATCTGAAAGATGAGGCCAAGGAGGCGAGGGCATCGGCCAGAATATTCTGCTCGCGAGGGACATGCACAAAGATCAGTTTGCTGAACAATTTGGCATAGGCGGAGACCAACTCTTGATAAGGCTTGAGTTTAGGATCAAGGGTGTGATACTTGGTAAGCACCGGGCGAAGAACAAGTTGACTATCACCCACGACTCGTAATTCGGTGATATAGAAGGAATGGGCCAGTTCTAGACCAGCTAGAAGAGCCTCATACTCAGCAATGTTGTTGGTGACTGAAAATGCGAGGTGAAATGCCTCTGGGATGGTAACGCCTTCAGGCGTTAGAAGGACAATGCCAATACCCTTTCCTTGGGAATTCAGAGCTCCATCAAAATATAATGTCCACATTGGTTCGTCAGATTGGGTGATGGACATTAGTTCCTCATCTGGAAACTCTGATTGGACAGGATCGAACTTGGGGAGAGGATGATGAGTGAGATCCTCGGCTATAGCATAACCTTTAATTGCCTTTTGCTGGATGTAGGTGATGTCGAATTGAGATAGGAAACTCTGCCAGCGTGCTAGCCTATCAGTAAGGACAGATTTCTCCAGAAGGAACTTGATAGGGTTCATGCGAGCAATCAAATGGACTTCATGAGCCAGAAAGTAATGCTTTAATTTCTGTACTACCCAAACGAGGGCAGCACATGTCTTCTCCATGGCGTGTACTTCTGCTCACAGGGGTTGAGGAGTTTGGACAGGTAGTAGGTTGCCCGTTCTTTGCCTTCTTCATCGGCTTGTGCGAGGACGGCTCCCACGGAGTCATCCAAGACTGAGATGTAAAGGATCAAGGTTTTTCTGGTTTGGGTGGAATGAGAACGGGTGGACTAGCTAGGTATTCCTTTAACCCTTCAAAAGCTTTCTGGCATTTAGAATCCCAGTGAAATTCTACTCCCGGCTTGGTCAACTCGTAGAAAGGTCTACACCTTTGTGAGTGCTGAGACACAAACCGACGAATGAATTGCAACCTCCCAATTAAACCTCGAACTTCCCTCAAATTTTTGGGAGGCGGCATGTCCCTGATGGCCTTAGCTTTGTTGGGATCTATCTCGATCCCCCTTTTACTCACAATGAAACCTAGTAATTTGCCCGATGATACACCAAACACACACTTCTTCGGGTTCATTTTCAATTGGAACTCCCTTGATCTTTGCAAGACCTTAGCCAAAACTTTCGGATGTTCCACCCTGGTTCTTGATTTCACCAATAGATCATCCACATACACCTCCAGATATATATGCATCATGTCATGAAATATGGCCATCATAGCTCTTTGGTAAGTAGCTCCAGCATTCTTTAACTCAAACGGCATGACCACGTAACAATATGTTCCCCATGGTGTAGTGAATGACGTCTTCTCCTGATCCTCTTCTGCCAAATGAATTTGATTATATCCCGAAAATCCATCCATGAATGAGAGGGTCTCATAACTTGCTGTGTTATCGATTAACACATCAATGTGAGGCAAGGGAAAATCATCCTTTGGACACGCGCGGTTAAGGTCCCGGAAGTCGATGCAAATCCTAACTTTTCCATCCTTCTTCATGACCGGGACAATGTTCACCACCCATTGAGGATAAAGAACGACTCTGATAAACCTAGCTTTGTGAAGCTTGTCGACCTCTTCTTTCATTTTTAAAGCCATCTGAGGGTGGAAACGCCTTAACCTTTATTTTACCGAGGCGGACCCTGGTTTTAGAGTTAAGCGGTGTTCGACCAAGGTGGAATCCAGACCCGACATATCCTCGTAGCTCCATGCAAACGTGCCATTATACTCTTTAAGAACTTCGACCAATGCTTCTTCTTCAGAGGGTGGTAGATTATCACTTATGAGGATGATCTTAGGGTCTTCCTCAGTTCCCAAGTTGACTTCTTTTGTGGACTCTTCTACGGCGGCTGACGGCTCATCGAATCTCCTTATTCCACTAGCATATGCGCCCGCCGCATCCTCATATTCTTCATCCCCTTCTTCAATAGGGTATTCTTCATCGGTGATTTCATAAATCCCATATCCTTCATCAATCACACAATTATCCTCACATTCTATCTCTGGTAGTTTGGATGGATTTTTCTAGCAACTGAGGGATGTCAAGAAGGGCCTGACACCTGGTGGCTAAATCCAGAAGGAATCGACAAGGGATCTGCTTACCCTTAGATTTCTTTGGGGATACTACCCTTGACTCATTATTCCTAGGTTGACTGGGTTGTCCTACGGACAAAGAAGAAGCTAAAGAAGATGCCGAAGAATGTACAAGAAAAGACCCCTCAGAGGAGGGGTAGAAAAGGTCGCTCATAGGACCTTGGATGGGTGGCCCGCAGGGCGGGACGCACTCGCGGGAGATGTATGAGGTTTCCTCAACAATGATGTGTTGTTGAGGAGTTTGAAAATTGACGTTTTTTTTTTCGTTTTCATTTTTGATGACAAAACAATGAAAAGAAATCGGAGGAGGGGGAAAGGTGGTTATGGCTAAAGGATTGCGAGGCTCATAGAGCAAATCATGATTGAAAACCTGGCGTGAGTTGAGAAACCTGTGCAGGTATGTAAGTAGAGAAGGGGACCTGAGAAGATCGTCAGACAACCGTCTGGCCCAAGAGGAAGACATCAGCGAAGGCTGAGGTGAGTGAATGGAAAAGACGACGGCTAATGAGCCATCGATGGCAATGTTGATGACGGATGAAGATCCGCTAGTGACAGGGTCCTTCTGGCGAGGACGATGATAGTTTGGAACCTTGGCAACAGTAGTGATATTTTCTGGCATTTCGGAGATCAATGGCGGTCCTTCAAGTTGTGGAGGCGAGAACATCCTTTCCAGTGCAACGGAAATATCCCGTATATCAAATCACTTGTCCCATTTGCATTCTGGATCTTTGATCTTTCCTCTTTTGGTGACCCTCGGATATTTTTCAGCCAAATATACAGCATGTGATCCCCCATGTGCTTCTTGCGGGTAATCATAACGGGCCCTTTATTGAAGTGGTTTGATAGGGTCCATGTGAGGGGCTTCCAATCTGCCTTGAGTGGTCCTTTGAAGCCTAGGCCAAACCTGCGGTTCGGCCTGATCTCCTTGGGTGGTTTCAGCCTACCTTGTAGTTGCGCGCCCAGACCTTTGCCCTGTTGATAGCCGATATTCTCATAATCTCCCAACCTTTAGAATGAAAAGGGAGATATGGCGTTGTTGCCTTGATCTGCTTCTTTGGTGCTAGCGAATGTGAGATGAATCACACACATCCAGTAGCGACAATATGGGCCGATGAGACGGCCAAACAGAGGGCATAGAGGTGTTGATAGCATCCACCGTGTGAAGGACAGGTGTACTGACCACTTTAATAATTCTCCCATTGTAAGGAAACTTTAAGCACTGATGGTTGGTGGAAGGCACAGCATCCATAGCTTCAATGTAGGGGCGACCCAGTATGGCCTTGAATGTGGGGTCCATGTCGAGGATATGGAATTCCGTGGAGACTGACACAGGGCCTAGCTCTGCCTTCAGGATAATCATCCCTTGTGGCGGCCTTTTGCTATTGTCAAAAGCTGTGACGGTGATCGAGGAAGGTCTTATCTATCCCTCGTCGACCCCACACAACTGAAGGGTGCTCATGGAGATCACATTTATGGACGCACCCGTGTCTAAAAGGCACGGGTTTATGGAGACTCCATTGATTTTTATTGAAATGCACAATGCATAATTCCGAGCTTCCTTGGGATCGAGCTCGTAGTTGTGGAACATGATGGCCGGTTGTGTGTCTGTTGGTGTCAGGATGGCTGAAATCTTCTCTATAGGGAGGTCTTCATTCACCATGACCTTTTGAAGATATTCCATTAAGGCCGCCTGATGGGACGTGGACCTTTGAAGCAGCTCGAGGATGGAGATCCGAGCGGGCATCTTATCCATGTGTTTTAACAAATCATATTGTGTCCCAGGGATAGATTTTTCTGGTTGTTCTCCATTGTCCTTCTCTGACTGAGCCTGGTCGGGATTCTGATTATTCTGGGGGAAAACTCTGTGGAAAATCCTTCCACTCTGGAGCACCATTACCTGCGATTTTTGCACCTCGACGGGATTAGGTGTGGGTTTAAGCAAAGGTTTGAGGGGGAGTGATAGAGGGATGGTTGATGAAGCCGAAGTAGCAATGGGAGCAAGGATTATGATGAGGGGTTTGTTCGGTGGAGGCATGGTGGAGGTAGAAAGGATATCATACGGGTTATGAAGGATAAGGGGTTCGGAAGGTGGAGGTGGAGGCAAAGTGGACATGGATAAGGCTTGAGTTGGGTAATGGTTTTGAGGTGGATGGTGGGTGATGAGTGGTTTTGAAGGCATTGGTGGGGGTATTGTGGAGACAGGCGGGGTCACGTATGGTTGACGGATGATAAGAGGTTTGGAAGGCATAAGGGCAGACGCAGTAGAGGTGGATGGCAAAATCGGAGGGTGAGAGAAGATGAGAGGGTGTGAGGGCATAGTGGAGGGTGTTGGCTGATAGGTCATTGGTGAGTTAATGGGGGGGGTGCGAATGAGAGGACGTGATGGTAGTGGGAATGGTGAAGGCGGTACTATAGGTTGTAATGCGGGTTGATGAGAAAGAGGTGCTACCCGGGCAAGGCGAGGGGGTTGCATGACGATAGGGTTGGCGGTAGCAAGAATAGAGGTACTTTCTGGGTGCCACACCTGCTCTCTCCTGACTTCCGGGAAGGAGGAGATGGGGTTGACCTGGTGATTGGGCTGTTGGTGCTCTGGCAATGAATTCTAGATTATGCCCATGTTGGGCTGTTGTTGTTGTGCCTGCTGAGGCTGTTGTTGTTGTTGTGGTTATTGTTGTGGCTGCTGTTGAAGTTGATGTTGTTGCTGGAACTGTGGCCTAGGAGGAGGTCTCCTGGCTTTGAGAGTGGCGACGTATCGCCTCATTTCATCCCAGTCAATTCCACCTTCATCATTCATATCGTAGATGTAATCCTTAAACTGAAAGCAGTTCTCTACTGTGTGTCCCGGCTGCCTGTGATAGACGCAGTATCTGGAGGTATCAACATTCGAGGGCCACGCGAGCCTTTCCCTGGGTAGGATGAGTGTGTTTGAGGCCATGAGGGCGCTGAAAGTATCTGCCAAAGTTTCTGGCAATGGTGGGTAATAGGCTCTCTTGGGACCAATCAGCCTCCTTTGTTGCTGTGGGAGGCCATAATTCCCTGGGGGTGGAACTTTGTGGTACTGAAGTGGCGGTTGTTGTTGCTGGGGTCGGGGTTGTTGCTGGGGTTGAAGTAGTTGAGGCATATTATTCTGGGGTGGATTATTTTGGGGTGGAGGACGAGAGGGGAAAGGACCTTGTTGGAGGGGAAGTCGGGGCATTTGTGGGGGTCTTAGGTTGAGTGCATAGTTGACGTTGTTGACTGCACTCACCTGCTCATTTGTCACCACCCCTTCTGTCGCTCCACTTGGGACACCAGTGCCTGTCTTTCTGATCACCTTGGGCTTCGGCGGCTCAAACATGTGCATAATGGGGGAGTCTTTTAACTGGGTCTGGACATACCGGACCCTTTCATAGAGTTCCTCCATTGTGGTAAGCTTATTCATGGCCAGGACGTGCCTGAACTATGGGGTTGCATTGGACACAATCATCTTTACTTGTTCAGGCTCTGAGAGTGTATCTCTTATTCTTTCTGCCAGGGACCTCCATCTGTCGGCATAGCAGATAAAATCTTCGTCGGGCTTCATTTTCTCGGCCACTAGGTCGGTAATGGAAAGAGAGGGACCGACCCTATCCCGATACTTTTGCAAGAATCTTCTTTGTACCGTATCAAAGTTCTCGGCCTCGCCGGGCTCCAAAGAATAGAACCACTCTAGCGTATGACCATCCAATGATCTCCGAAAGAGGTATGCCAGGGATCTCTGATCATTTTGCCAATAGGAGGATTCATACATGAAATCCTTGAGGTGAATAAAGGGGTTGCCAGTGCCATTGTACCTACGGTACGTGGGCATTTCAGAGGGAGGAAGATGGATCACCGGAAGGATCGACAAAGCGACCTCCGGGGTGGATTTCACGTCCACCATTTTCTTCAAATTCTAAAATTGTTCGTCCATTCTATTGAACTTGTTGAGGAGCGATTGGGCGAGCTCCTCGGGAGGTGAAGGTGGCACGTGCCACTGGGGAGGAAAATGTCAGGGAAACCCTGAATGAGAGGGAGCTGCCGGACCGCCGGCAGTTGGCCCCGGCTGGAGTGGTATGTGGGGAATAGCATGGGTTTGAGATTGTGAAGGGAACTGGAATGAGGGTGGTTGTTGGCTCGCCTACCCTTGAAGCGAGGGAGACTGGATGGGTTGCGCCAGTGAAGGAGATGGGATGGCCTACACCGACTCTTGGAGGGGTGCGATGGCTGGAGTTGACTCTTGGGGGGCGGGAGAAACAGATTTCCCTTTCAGAATGGCCTGGAAGGCTAGGAGCGGCTCAGAAGTAAGCTCCGTGTTGGCGAGGACACCTAGCAAAGAGGAGATGTCATGTGGTGGGGATGTGTCCCCTGCAGTAACCTGCACCTCACGTGAGGGCTCATAAGAAGGACCCGAGTCCATAGCATGGACTCGCGGCTCGACTGATTGACCACGACCAGGGTGGTTCTCCTCAAAAGACTCGTGAGCCATACTCAAAGTTCTTCCAGAACGCAAAAACATATACCAACACACAGATAGCAAAGATTATCAAACAAGTGAATGCATTTATGCCCCTTTTTTGTTTTGATTTTGATAATTTTTTTTATGTTTTTAACCAGATCGGAAGTTCACACAAAAATAGGGAGGACCCTAATTCCAATTTGTTTCACCGCCATGTCAACTAGGGTCACTCTTCTTGCCACGAATGTGTTACTAGCTCTGGGGAACTTCAATGGTGCAATCAGTCCAGTGAACGAGGAGGGAATCCTTCGCTGTCGGGGACTTACGGAGGTCCCAGTGGAGGAGATCCTAGTCCGTTGAGAGGAATTCTCAAACGAAGAGTCCTTCCTTCACCGAGAGAGGGTGATCCTTAAAAAAAATTAAAAAAGGTAGAAAAGGAGGATGGATGTATGCAATTAAATGCTGACAGATATATGGAATATAAGAAAATAATAGAGATAACAAAGATATAATCAACACCCAATGAATCACAAGGGATCAGGGGTGAAGTGCACGAGGTGCACGAGGGATAAGAACTAAAAGTGCTACTGTGAGCACAACTGGAGCGCGCGAGGGCACAAAGGTGGGGGGGCACAGGCGGTGCCGAAGTTGCAAGAGTCACCAAGAGAAAGCGAAAGAAGTCCCACCGTGATCGCCAATCTGTGAGCGACGTTACGCGGAATTAATTTGCCGGAGTAGGCGAAGCGGAGCGCGCGAGGGGCTCGTTTTGCTGCAACACAGAAAGAAGAGAGAAGAGGAGAGAGACCACCACGGGAGATTGCTCCGGCGGGGCGTGCGGGACAGATGCAATATAATAAGATATGGGGATTAAACGGCCATAGCGAGAAATGACTCTCCGGGACCTCGGGGGATGGGAAAAGTGCAGAATTTAAGTGATAGAAATTTAAACTGCCATTGCGGGAAATGACTCGCTGCGACCTCGAGAATATGAGCAAATATGAGAAGAGTACAGAATACAAGCAACATGAATTTAAACAGCCATTGCGGGAAGTGACTCGCCGCGGCCTCGAGAATAGGAGCAGATATAACCACATCACAAAATATGAATAACGGAAATTCAAACTGCCATTGTGAGAAATGACTCGCCGTGGCCTCGAGAATATAATAGATATAAGGAACAGAATATAAGAGACAGAAATTTAAACGGTCATTGCGGGAAATGACTCGCCGCGGCGTCGAGAATATAACAGATATAAGAACAATGCAGAATATAAGTGACAAAAATTTAAACGGCCATTGCGGGAAGTGACTCTCCGCGGCCTCGAGAATATGATGTGATCGCCAGGGGCCAGAGACCCCAAAATAAAGAAAGTGATCGCGCCTACCTCAAAAGTGGGAGGTGGCGGGTTGCTTCTTCCTCTCCCTTCGGCCGGCCGATGGAGAGGGCTTTCCTCGGTTACCCTTGCAAAAGAAAAATAAACACAAAATAAGTTGATCAGAAAAGATGGCAGTGTAGTATTAGTCCCTTAATGAAGAATAATGAAATCGTGGCAAGATACATACCTGGTTGGTGTTATTTTTAAACCCCTCTCGGACACGAGTATGAGGAAAATGATATGATGAATGGAATTATGCAGACGTGTATAAAAGAAGGCTCCCTTATGAAGGGAGGCGGAGAATGTGAGATGATGAATGCAAAAGAACTACGGAGAAAATGGAGAGAATTGGCTTATTGAATGTGCCGATGGTAGGATCCGACAGAGCTTCGGCAATGTGGGGACGACGTGGAAGCAGAACGGATGGAGCTAGCCTTCCTCTCGCGAGCGCGGGCACCCGAGAAGCCGGTAGCACCTCCTCCTACAAAAGACCCACGGGTTAGAAATGGGATCCGACAGAGTCTCTCCTTCCTCTGTCGGATCTGAAGCCCCTTCCCTTCGAGGGAGGGGGTCCTCTATTTATAGAGGGGAAGTGCATTGAGGCATCCAGGAGACTGGACGCCTCAATATGGGGGCGTCTAGAACTCTGGACGCCTCCATCAATAGATTAATATTTTTTATTTTTTTTTTATTTTTAACTTTTTATGAAGGCGTCCAGGAGACTGGACGCCTCCATGTCCGCCCACCGGAACTCCGCCGAAAGCCGCAGACAGTGGGTAAAGCGCGTGATTTTGGTGGATACCCGTGACTCACGAGTGGGCGCGTCTAGCTGGCAAGACGTCCTTATATTCTTGAATTTTTCCGCAACGTCAAATTGAGCGGCGGTTCGGCTTGTCCGGATGTCGAAAATTGAAGGCGTCCAGGCCCCTGGACGCCTCAACGTTTTAGATTTTTCCGAAGCGTCAAATCGAGCGGCGTGCCGGGATTGTCCGGATGCTGAGTGTGGAGGTGTCCAGGCCCCTGGATGCCTCAACACTGAGGCGGCCAGGTCCTTGGATGCCTTCACAATTATTTTTTTATTTGTTATTTTTTTTTATTTTTTCATTTTTCATTTTTCATGATGGAGGCGTCCAGTCTCTTGGACGCCTCCATGAGAATCTACTAGACCCCCTCGAAAGGCCGTCGGTAGCCATCCGCCAGACATCTCCTGATTTTGGAATCTTCCGGTACGTCCGATTGGTGGCGATGCCATCCGTATGCTGCATGATTTTCACAACGAGGCGGTTTTCGGATGTCAAAGAAGCGTCACGTTACCCACTCAAAAGGTGAAAGAAGACCCAAGAATGAGAAGTACTCAAGCGATTCAAAATGCGAAAGCCATTGCGGGACGTCATATAGTAATATGAGATTTTCTCAGGGTGATGTTAGGAATAGCATGTCTACAGGATGTAGTAGAGATTAGACGAAAAGTCAGAGATAGATGATGGTTCGTCTAAGAGATAGGTAATTAGATGATGTTTAGCCTAGGAGAGAAAGAGATGAAAGGAGGTCAGGCGAAGGGAGATGAGGCGAAAGAAGAGGAGGCGAAGGGAGGTGAGGCAAAGGGAGATGAGGTGAAGAAAGATGAGATGAAGGGAGTAAGACGGAAGGGGGAGAGAGAGAGAGAGAGAGAGAGAGAGAGGCGAAGTGAGGTGGGACAATGGGAGATGAGACAAAGGGAGACGAGGTGAAGGGATGTGAGGCAAAGGAAGAGGAGGCAAAGGGAGGTGAGGTGAATGGAGGTGACTAAGGCTTATGGCTGAGATAAAGGTGGGGGTGGATGCTAAGGCGAAAGAAAAGGTGATACAATGACGATAAAGTAAAAAGACACTCGATTAATTAAGGAGATAAGCAAGATATTGATGACAAATTAACGAGAAGGTGATATATTGATGAGATGAACATGATATTGAAGGTCCTAAGCAAGATATCTAACTAGGTAGTCAGAAGATTTATTAAGGAATTAGTCAATTCAACTGAGGATGCTAATAACTCATTGAGAGATCCATTAATGGTTGAATGCTGAAGTGAAGGATGGACCATAGGGTCATCGAGTAGAGAATAAAACAAAGCTAGTCATTAGTCAAACTTAATAGTGAAGGTAAACAACGCCCAACGAAGGATAAAAATATTAGAACGTTGATCTCGCCATGTCTTCCTTAGATTAAATAACACTGAGGTCTGACAGTACTAGATCTTTCTTGGATCCAAAGGCCCACAGGATCTGAGCCCAACAGATTCGTCGATATGGTATGGGGAGGCGTGACTGTAGACACTCATTTTTGACTCACAAGTTGAGTCATTCGCTTATTCACATTAATGATGTCCCGAATTAGCCATCGCTTTTGAATCATTTCTTCGATCTGTAATGAGCCCATTCATTCATTTTCGGTCCCACTAAGCCTTGGAAATCAAAAAAGCATGAAATTCCATATTTTTGCTGGCTTATCTTGATCGCAGTCTATTGCACGACCGCATTCAAGCCAAGTCGCGGTTGTACGATAGGCTATGTTCGCAGGTTCGCATGCAACCTAGTCAGAACACATCTCTTCCAGTAATGATCACCCTAGAGTCATACTTTGGGGGTACTTTCTCGAGGATTTAGATGCAGATCACCTTTTATCCATCCTAGAAGCTTTTTCCAACTTGTTGTGGATGGAATGATTGCCTTTGTACTATATTTTTTTGGCTTTATCCTTCATATCCGAATTAGGGTTTCTTCTCCTATAAATAGACCCCTGGTCTAAGTTTATGGAAGAGGGATTATGGATTAGGGGGAAGCCATGCCGCATCGTACACTCACTATCTTGTCTCCAATCAGCCAGGAAAGTATCAACATCTGTTCATTCTTCTAGGGTTTCTTCCTTTGTTCTCTCTATTGCTCCCTTTTCATATTTTTCCTCATGGCATGTTAGCGCACTCTTTCTATATCTCATTTTTTACAGTGCACTACACACGCACCTTTATCTTTTCCCTAACAGGGGTTAAACACCCAACATATAGGTATTCTCCCCTTCTTCTTGCATGTTCTATTTAATTAAGGGATAGCTACTATGCAATTCATAGATCTCACAAGGTTTTCTCCTTGTTTCCTTTGTTTTGCAGGTCCAGACAGGCAATATGTGTGAGGCCCTCTCTCTTTTGCCGGCTAAAGAGCGAGGAAGAGTAGAATTTTCATCTCCCGTACCCCCTATTTGAACGCGACAGACCTAGAGGCCGCATTCTGGTTGTGACACTCTAGGAGATCACGTTCTGATCAGAATACGCCTTACACAGCGACCGCGTTTATAGTCAAACCGGGGTTCTAGCTAATCATTCTTTTCCAAGGTAAGTAATATGATCTTAGTAGGTTTCCTTACTGTTATTTGTGTTATTTTTCCTTGGTGGCCACCACAGATCCTTTTCCTTTTATGTTTATCATCGCATGCACACATTTAGCAGTGATATTTTGTGCTCACAATGACTAGATGAATGGAGTAGAATAGATTAATGTCTGGGTTTGGAGCAGGTATGCAGGTGGGAGTGGCCAAGCAGTCTGACCCCGCATGTAGGGTGTTAGGACAGGCCATACCCAGGGTAGAGAGTAAGAGAGAGTTACATAGATTTCCCCTTATTTCTCTCCCCCTACTCAAGTTATTCCATTCTCCAAGCTTTCTATACTCCTTGGAGCATTCTTGAGAGGTCCTTGTCGTCTTACAAATGCGTCTAGCAGATTTCTCCAAGTTATTTTTCAACTTTTGCTATTTCTCTGAAATCCAGTTCTAAGTCTCTTCGACCCCTTACCGCAGGACGAACCAGGAGGATAGGAAGACCTGCTTGAAGGGAGGAGCAAGAGATCATGAGTGTATACTTGATTAAGGTAGGATTCCTAAGCACGAACCTAGTGTAAACCTTAGGCATTAGTTTTTGGATGTCGCTTTGACCGATTAGTAGGGTCTAGGTCAAGTTAGAGCTTTTGACACTCCTTTGCTATGAGTTTTCCTAACGTGATCATGTTGGTTTCCATGACGAAGATTAAGGGAAAAGGGTTAATAAGTTTTGTATTGCATGAGAATAGAGTGATCTAGACAAGAGGTCCACTGCATGTCATGATTCACTTAAAATTGGACCCCTTCACCCCCTATGGCCATACCTCACCCTTGGTCTCCATTCGAATATGTCAAGGAAAGGGCTACACAGTGGAAAGAGCTACCTAGTGGTAAGGGCTACCCAGAGGAAAGGGCCACCCAGATAAGAGAGGAAATTTGGCATGGAGTCACCCATCAGGTGCAGCCACCTAAAGCGTGAAGCCACCTAGAGCGTGAAGCCGCCTTGCATGTTCATTCTACTTTTCTTTTATGATTAATGTTTCATGTTAAACCTGATTGCTCTGGCTAGTATGGCGAATAATGGGTGTAAGCTCTATGTTGAAAATATGTTATGAGTATGATAAGCAAGCATGTGTGCACTATATGTATGTATATGCAAGTATTGTGCTCACCCACGGGCATTCTAACACTAACTACACTGACAAATATGTGAAAGAAAAGTTTTATGCAAGTATGAAAGGTTCTTACGCCTCATGAAATGTTATTACTCATGTTCTTCATGTGAAATTCATGCTACATTACTACTCCATGTTATTGAATCATGATGTACGTTTATGTTTCTGCCATGATATCTTTGCACATTACTGAGTTTACAAGTTTATTATCCTTGGCCTCATCAATCTTGGATGGTGGAATGGGACGGCTTCATTGCTTATCCACCTAGACCTTTCTAGATTAAACCTTTTCTTACAAGTTAAGTTTTCTTTTCATTAGCTGTATTTAGAAGCACTTCATATTACCTGAATCATGTTTATAGTTGAGATGGTTGATCAACGATAGGATTTTTATGTATGTATACCCGGTTGGTGAGTGATCGCTGGTTTATATTAGATGTCCTATTGAGTCTTGTACTCAGTCCATTGTCCCAATTTATTTAGGTTTGACGTCGTGAGTTCAGCGGCCTGAGATTATAGTAGCACTGTGGGAGCATGAGTGTGCCAGTCAATAGGTGTGGAGCCGCAACCAGGAGCTGGCTACGTGTGTTTTGTGGTGCTGATTGTTGTTGCCTGTGAGGGCTTTTGTAGCTAGACAAATTCTGTAATTAACTATGAATTATGAATAGAAACCAATCCTGGTGTAGTTTCTCTTCGTATTACGTATGTAATTGACGAATGTTTTATGCATGAAATGGTCGAAGTGCTACTACTCTCAGGCACATCATGTTAAGCTGCCACGTCTTGTGTTTCCACTTTAGTGGAGCGTGACACTACCTTTCACAAATGTAGATATTGTGGATTTCATGTCTTCAATTTCTTGCTGAAGTTTACTCACATGACTTACATGCGTAATAATTTCATCTTTAAGTTTAGATACTTCTAACTCCATAGTGTTATTCTCTTGCTTTAAGACATCATTTTCTTGTTCAAGCACACATATAAGTTCCATGAAATCACGGTTGTCTTGTTGGTATTCCACTTCTTGCTTAAAGAGTTTGTTTTCTTTTTTAAACTTCTTATATCTACCATAGACGTCTGTAAAGACAATTTCAAGTTGTTCCATTGTGATTGAGTCATCATTTATCTCATCATCTTCCTTGGGTTTGGCCATAAAATAGATCTGACCTTCATCTTCATCTTGTCCCTCACTTGAGCTTGAACTTTCATCTTCACTCTAAGTAGTTATTATAGCCTTCTTCTTCTTGAGTTTGTCCTTCTTATGCTTCTTCTTTAGGGCAGGGCATTCTCCTCGCATGTGTCATGACTTTTTACACTCATAAGAAATAACTTCATCAATCATAGAGATCTCCCCTTTTTAAAAAAAATGTTTGCTCATTGAGGAGAAATTTTCTTACTTTTCTTGAGAGGAATACTACTACTTCATTTAAACGATCACTCGTCTCATCTTTACTTAAAGAGATATTTTTAGATGCAAACTTTAAGGCCACAAAGAAGACCTTTCTCATTTGTTCTTGTACACCAATCTTGATTTATATATTAAAGTTATCTATCATCTCTGCACACAAATGTAAGTATGGATTGACCGATGCAAAACCAAAATGTTCTCTTTGTATGCTTACTTATTTCATGACCAGGTCTAGATCTCATGGTCCAAGCTTATGTGCTTTCCCTATATTCTATTTATCCAGAACTTTTGATATATAGTAAAAAATGTGAAATGTGAAATATGAAATTTAAAATTATTATTTTAAAATTCATGAAAAATATTTTTTTTGATTTTAAAATCACCGATATTAAAGTATTCGATTTTGATTTTTAGTAATTTCAGAGGTTGAAAATTAAAATCAATTAAATAGGGTGTCACATGAGTTCAGTTGATTTTAAAACTCAACATGTCACAACACTCATGGCACAAGAAAAATAGCTTAAAATGATCCAAAACATTCCAAAGATAAGAAATATGCCATTGTATATTATTTTATAGTTTTTTACGGTACATGAAAAGACCCCTAAATCAAAACAAGATTCAAGATTTAATGAGATCTCATGGGAGGAATTTAGGTAACTTCCGTTGTTGATAACAACGAATGATTGACTTATAGGGTGTTCAGGAGCACTATTTCATTTAAAACGTTTTCTACCTAAACAATAAGACTATGCCAATTTTTGACTTAATTTTTAGAAATGATGAATGTTAGTAACTACTTGTTCGACTAAAACGTCGTATTTTTTAAAATTCATATACGTATGCTTGATAGATATATAATTTTCAAGCTCCTTTCATTAAAGTTACAGAAACATTTCGAGGAGAATTTTATCATATATAAAAGAAGATACATGAGTTACTAACTCGAATTAACATTTAGTGTCTTTTAATTCAACAACATAATCGTGATATTTAAAATAGAAGAAGAATGGTACGATCACCACACTAAATACCCTCCTTTTGAATCTAGCGACACCTAGTCCCACTTGGAAACAAGTAGCATTTGATTCCTCAACTCTTGGCTGCTTCCTCGTTCATCTGAGCATGTATACAAAGCGGCGATCCCCACCTCCTTCCACTTTAATAGAATCGAGCGTTCGAGAGAAAGACTACGCTACAATTTTCAGCTAATGGCCATTTATTATACCACTCTATTATTTAGAATATTCAATAATGTAAAGTCTCAAATATAATATCTAGAATCTGGTATCACATATGTTATTTGCAGATGATATTATTTTAATTGATAAGAGTATTGATGCTTTAAATGTTAAGTTAGAACGTTGGAGACTTGTCTTGGAGTTTAGAGGTTTTAAAACTAGTACGAGTAAGTCAGAGTTTATGCATTGTAATTTTAGTAATGGAAGAATGGTACAGGAAGACATGGTTCTAATTGATGGACATAATATTCCGAAGAGCAGTAACTTTCGATACTTAGGGTCTATAACACAAAAGAATGGGAAGATTTATGACGATGTTACACATAGGATTAAGGCATGCTAGTTAAGATGGAGAAGCGCATCAGGAGTCCTGTGTGATCGTCGTATGCCTGTAAAACTCATAGGGAGATTTTATAGAACGGATGTGAGACCTGCTTTGTTATATGGTACCGAGTGTTGGGTAATACGAAAGGAACACGTTCACAAAATGTGTGTAACAGAGATGAGGATGTTGAGATCGATGTGTGATAAGACTAAGAAAGACAAGATTAGGAATGAGTGCATCCGTAAGGACTTAGGAATAGTCCCAATTGATAGTAAAATGAGAGAAAATAGACTTAGGTGGTTTGGACATGTGTTTCGTCGCCCTAACTCAGCGCCGGTTAAAAGATGTGACCGAATCTGAGTTGATGCTAATAAAAGAGCTCCAGGAATGCTTAAAATGAGATGGTGCGATGTTATTAGGAAGGACATTAGTTTCTTGGGTTTAAATATGAATATAACACTTGATATAAATCTTTGGCGGAACATGATTCAGGTAGCCGACCCTAAATAATTGGGATAAGGCTCTGATGATGATAATGATGATGATGATGATGAATCTAGTATCACATGTTTATGATTTCTTTGATAGGAGAGAGAGCAGTCACCTCGAGGAAACTTGCAACGATAGAACAGGACGTCCGAAGGAGTCTCGGGTCAGATCTCAGATGATAACCTTCTGATGTTTAAGTCAGTAAGACGCTCGGGTGGAGACGAAGGAGATGGAGATCGTGGAGAGGAACGTCCGGAGTGTGAGGAGAGTGCTCAGAACGTAGGAGATGAGTGTTAAGAGAGGGGAATTGTCTGTAGGCTCAATTGCGTACCTCTGATTATCAGTCCAGGGTCTTATATATAGGGTTTACATTGAGCGTGTGTATTTCTTGATTTAGCATAGTCGTGATTGGCGGAGTAATGGACTGTCCGATCGTGGGATCGTCAGTTACTCTCCCGTCCACTTTCTGAGAGTTAGAAGGGCGGTGTTATGGCGGATGACTCGGTGGTGTGCATGTGATGGCGAGGGCTCCGACGACGTGGGTGGAGACCCAATGCTTGTTGGGGTTACTTTAGTGATTATGGTGATAACGACCGCTCGATTGAGGGCCTCGATGGCGTTTGGAGCGCGTATGTACACGGAGTTCGTGTCCGTGGATCAATCAGTTCTGAGTGGATCTTAGTCGACGACGTTCCTGTACTGTGGGCCCAGTGATATGTGTCGTAATAGGTCTGACGACTTTTCCTCTCCTCAAATACTACATATAGTGATCGGGAATGGTTATATGAATCAATCTTCTAATGATTCCTTGTCAAATTCCTTTCAATGGAAAAGCTGACGAGGAAAACATTTAGAGGACAAGGTACATCGAGTCGGGTGTTTTGAGATCGTGAAAAGCTACGTTATGAGAGAGTCAGGGTGAATTGAAACCCGCTCTTGTCTTGACACTGGGCTAATCAGCCGAAGTCGCCCAACAATGTCCTTTCTCTATGTTAGCGGACTATGATGATATGTAAGTAAGCTTGATGAACATGAATATGTTGTGAAAAATGCTCCTATATATTGATGTAACTCGTTTATAACACTTGGGAGTGTGTGCTTAATCATTACGGGCTCTTTATTCTTTGGTCGTGGATTGCATGTTGAATCTTTTGTCAACATTCCCATGACCGCTGAATGGCAGGGGAGTTTGTGCAATGTGTCCGTCCCTCAATTCCCCCTTCATCAGCATCCCATCACCTCTCCCCCTATACGTACCGTGGACCCATCTAGGAGTTGAACGAAAGTAAAGTGATGTGATTAGATAAATTATCCATCTCTTCTCACCTGAGGGAAAAAAAATCTATCCATTCCCACATACCATTACGCACCAGTCCTTCTCACGGAAGCAGATCTCCATGGATTGTTGTAGTAATTAGAAACTAAAGTCATTACAGAAGTTTTTGGGGGTACCTTCGTATGAGTCACAAATTGGATAGGTTTAGTTGAGTTGAGCTATCCTCGTCTCACAAACCTTCGCTACTTGTCCTTCGAGCTCCTCTTTGGTAGAGAGATATCTCATGTTTATCTCGGAGATAAGTCACATTTTATCTATTTTTTTAATTTTATAAGTTAATAAAGTTAATCCGATTACAACGAGAGATAACTCTCGTGTATCCCGGTTAAATTGATCTAATAAAATTGATGAAATAATTCAACATTTCATTTAACCCGTTATCTACCAAAATAAATGGGACTAAACTCTGAGATAAATTAACTCACGAGAGATATCCCTCCATTTATCTATCCATCTATCAGAGAGGGGCTCAGGCAACTCATTTTAATTAAGACTAGATGATCGAGAGTGTTCGAAGCCGTGGGTGGACCCCCTACGAACATAGAAGACAAAGTCATGCATCAGAGATAATCCTTCGTTAGTTGAGAATCTCAAGTGCCATGCACGAAAGATTTACACACTGCCGAAAAACAGTATACTATCTGACGCTAGGACTGAGTCCCATGTCCAAATTCCTTTTCTATTAACAGAAGAGTCATGTTTGGTGCCCGTCCTGGACGACGGGTAATCACCCGAGATGGATATTAATTTTTTCCCTTAATAGAAATATGATTGTTCATAGGATTTTTGTGATTTTCGATATAGAATTACCTTCTACTCCATGCCAAGTTGATTGTAGGTTGAGGGCACGTTTGATGTTGATTAGGAATTATGAATTCTTTTCGTAATACTCGAATAGAGAGAAATAAAAAGCTGGTCTTGGCCATTGAGAACTTTCAAAACTTCACTTTTTTTAGGTTTTAAATTAGGCCTATATATCAATTTTAGGTCAACTTATATATGATCAATATGAGGAGTATTTATTGCACACTTGATGGTGTGTAGTTAGTTATATTGCAAACTCTCTCCTAATTGATCTAACTAGGAATGATGTGATGGGAGAGACAATTATGGGTGTACCCATTTACATACGATGGATGTGTAGTAAGTATTTTTCGTACATAATTTATTGAGTAGCCCATTATGAAGTTCAAAACTGTATGATGACAAAACATATACACCCGAAACACGTCATGTTTGCCCATCACAATCCGTCTGGGCGCATGCATGCATGCACGGCCCACGAAGGGGGTAGACGAACGGTTGTATGCGACTGTTCGCATGCGACCGGTCACATCTGGGAATAGCCGCATGTGGACTGTCCCATGCAGATGGGGTGCGTGGAGGGGTGCCCCAGGTATCTATAAAAGGAGTTGTTCATGCGAGAACACCCCATGCGCATGGGATTGGTTCTCCCTTCTCTCTCGTTTCTCCTTGTTCGATTTGGGTTGAACAGCGAAATCTCCATAGCTTAGCTCGTGTTCTCCTTGGTGCTTCTCTAAGGGCTCGTCACAGACGCGGCAAAGGTTTGGAGTGTGGATCGTGAGTGACTGTGGTAGCCGTTCTTCTTGGGTTGTCCGTTTCCTTTGCAACCTCCGTGCATGTTTTAAGATATCATGATCTCGGTATTTATTGGTTCCGTTCGTACACCCCACGTTGACACTCAACATCGGTACGTATCAGAGCGCATGGGTGCATTTTTGTCCCAAGCAAGCATGGCTCTTTGGATGATCTCATTGTGCAGGAACTTACTGGAATGGACAACGACTGGCAGGGAGCATTTGACTGACCCCACCATCGACTGGCGAGAGACAGGGCGCCGTCAAGATCATGCAACGGAGCGCGGAGATAGGTGTTCCGTGCATGCTGCGAGTGCAATTGTGTCGCATGTGGCACACAACAGCAGCTCGGACCCCTTAGATGATGGATATTGGAGTATCAATGTTAGATATTAACCGTGTTATCATGCGCAACCTAAAAGACAATTGGACTGGATTTTGATTTTATTTTATTTTAATAGAGCCATGCCACTACTGCTGGGACCTAAAAAAAACATAGTCTTTATATCACAAAGAAACTAAAAAAACACGTAAAAACATAGTCTTTATATATATCAGGGTTTGTCAAATCGATTCGATACGTTACGTGAAGAGGTGAAATCTCGCGTTGGTTCCTGAGCTGGCTGGTAATCACCAAGATAATGAACTGCAAGACACTACAAGAAAAAGTGGCTATAGCGACCGAATTAGCGACCGATTTAATCGGTCGCTAGTCGGTCCCAAATAGAGACCAATTCGGAGACCGAAATAATCGGTCGCATAACTGAGACCGTTTCAGCGACCGCATGTATATCGGTCGCTAATCGATCGCTATTATTGCGACCGAATTAACTTCGGTCTCCAGTCGGTCGCTGATGCCGTTATACTTCCTACTACGACCCCCGCCCGCCCGAGCCCTCCCGCCCGAGCCCCCCCCCTCCCGCCCGAGCCCCCCCTCCCGAGCCCCCTTCCCCTGCGGCCCCCTCTCCGCCCTAGCCCCCCTCCCCGCTCCCGCCCGAGCCCCCTCCGCCGGAGCCCCCCCTCCGCCCGAGCCCTCCCGCCCGAGCCCCCCTCCTCCGCCGGAGCCCCCCTCCCCGTGCTGCCTCCCGCCCGAGCCCCCCTCCGCCGGAGCCCGTCGTCGCGCCGCTCGCGTCGAGTCGCCGTCGCCGCTCGCCCTGCCGTCGTCGCCCTCCGCAGGTACCTCTCTCTCTCTCTCTCTCTCTCTCTCTCTCTCTCTCTCTCCCTTCCCCCTCCGTCACCGGCCTGCTCCCCTCCCCCGCCGGCCTACTCCCCTCCCCCCTGCGGCCCCGTCGCCGGCTTGCTCCCCTCCCCTCCCCCCTGCGGCCTGCGCCCCCGTCCCCCTCAGATCTCCTTCCCATCCCCATGCCCCTCCCCCTCCGGCCTGACCCCTCTGATCCCCCTCCCCTTCCCGTCCCACTCCGCCTCCCCCTCTGCCTCCGACGGTCTCCTCCCTTCCTCCCCTTCCCGTGTCCCCCTCTGCCTCCCCCTCCCCTTCCCGTCCCCCTCCACCTCTGGAAACCCCCCACCAACTCCCCTTTGTGCTGCACCACCGGAATCGTCTCACCCTCCCAATGCCATCGGAAGCCCCCTCCCCATCCCCCCAGTACTGCGGGCCAATGCAACCCCCCATCTCCTTGTCGAGTGAAAACCCCCCTCCCAATCCCCATGTGCTGCTGGGTGTTAGACCCCCCTCCCCCTTGTAGGTTGCAGGAATCCCCTCCCCCTCCCTCTGCAGTGCTGGAACCCCTCCCCCTGCAGACCATCGCAGCTCCTCCTCCAGTTACTATCGGTCGTCTGAGCCGAGGGAGAGTGCAATAATTTTGTCTAACATGATTATTTAAATTGATATGTTTTTAAGAATTCTAACTCCTGCAAGTTTATGCCTCTATTTAGTGACTTTGTATTTGCAAAACAGTCCAGTTTGTGAAGCAATGGCAATCAAGAGGCAAACACTTGCATATTTCTAATATTATAAAAGAGATTATTGTACTACCATTCTTCTAAAAAACACTTATTTATGTACTTT
The DNA here is from genome assembly GCA_022559845.1 of Amorphophallus konjac. Lineage (NCBI taxonomy): Eukaryota > Viridiplantae > Streptophyta > Magnoliopsida > Alismatales > Araceae > Amorphophallus > Amorphophallus konjac. The sequence continues at coordinate 57,817,893 of CM040126.1, forward strand.
GATCACACGAGAATAACTACGGATTTACCTGTTAATTAAGTTAGACCAGTTCTAAGGCAGTCCTTAACCTAGAAACGACATTAAGGAGACAAAAAATAACGAGGAACCCAAATTTTCATTTAGAATAATAATTAAAATTAAGTTACTGGTGATTAAAAATTAGCAAGATGTTGCATTTATGATAAAGTCGGATTTAAAACTAGCGAGATTGGACATATACTGTCGGGTCACTCCACGAGCTCACCGTCCATCTCGTAGAGGATTGATTTGAGGGGGATCGTGCGGTCGAATTTACGTCGGAGCTCCTCTACCGGTCTCCACCCTCACCGCCGCGGCCTCCCACTCAGCCAACGTCCCCCCTCTATCGCCACCTCTGTCACAATCAGTCTCATATCGGAGGCCTGTTGACCCGAGTTTGTTGTTCTAGGTACGGTATATGATTCGCACCGGAACACTGTGAGTCGAAAGATCCCAGACTTCTAGGTTAAGGAGACATGCAAATTTGACAGAACTACAAAGAGTGGCTCGTCTTTCGGAGTGACGTGGGTTAAGAGATATGAAACATATCACGGCATCGAGTGACATTGGCATGTGATAACGACGCTTTGGCTTCTCATAACTTAATGGTTTGGTCTGAATTTGGCGGAATGGAGGTCATGTGGTTGACATCAGTGCAACATCCATATCCCCATGCGCTTCGAACCATAGGCATTGATATGCAAGGCGGTGGCGGAGATTCTCGAGGGATAAGTGAATGACAGGACTTCTGCTTTCAATGTGATAACTCATAACCTTCCAAAGGAGATTTGACTGTGCAGACTAGATTCCCCCATCTTGTGGCCTTCACCGTAACTGCCTTGCTAGTTCTGCATCATCTGGTATGGCGCCTGAGCTAATACCTCCATGTTGGGGTTGTGGCAGCCCGAGTTTGGAAACCATCTCTTAGACTATGCCGAGCTATGAGACCGGTGATCGAGCTAGGACTCTTCGATTACTTGCCGCGACCCTTTATATTTACCTGCTTAGAGTTTTTATTTTTACCTCATTTTCCTTGGAAAACACCATTTTTTGTTCATTTCCAATTATATTTCATCTCTTACTCTCTGCTAACTCATGTTATTAGTTTCCAGAATTCATTTTTTTTTTTATTTCCATTGTCCTCCATTTAAAGCCCTACCCAATTTCTAGTTTTTCTTGATCGTCTACCCAATTTCTATTAATTCTGTTTCTATTATAATGAATCAGAAACCCTATTCCATCCCTTTACATTCCCTTAGCAACCGAAGATTTCTATTCTTTTATGTGACTGAAGTCTGATAACCTCTCTCCCATTTACCATATGTCACGATCTTTGTTAACCAGCTCACATCAGACATAGTTGCTAGAGGTCAGGTATCTCGAAGTAATGAAGAGGAGTGCTGCTGTGTTGAAAGTGGACTGTGAAAGACAGGGCAGCTGGGATTATTGTTGGTGCATGATGCTTCTTGGTCTAGGTGCATAAAGTCAAGAAAACTGAGGGAGGCTGAGGTAAAAGTGTTGACGAGAAGTGATAGAAAAGATAAACAATTTTTTATCTTTACCTCAATAATTAAATTTAATTCATTTATACCTCTTAAAGTAACAATGACATCAACAGCAGCATTAACAGCAGCAACTGCAATAGTAGCTACAACAACAACAACAAGAATAATGTTATAAGAATCAGCAATATGATTTAGCCTTGCATGAACTCTGTTATGGGACTTCTTAACTGGTCCAATGATGCAACTCTTTTAAAAGATGTGCAACTGGGGTTCAAAGTGCATGTGCCATGCACCTCCTCACGTGTATATGTAGTCATGATATATTGGCATAAAAGGAAAAACAAGGTAGTTGGGAGTTTGAGCAAAACGTTGTTGTATCCCTATGTTATCAGAAATGCTTCTTTCATTTGATATACAGTTCTTAGTTTTGCTTTTGCTCCAGATCTCTTTCAAGATATCAATGCATTGAAGTTTTTTTCCCATAAAATATAAAGATTTATTAAAGAATGAAAAGGATTCAACACAGAGGGGGACATGCCACCTTACCTCCAGAGAGGACAAAGAAAATAAATAGACTGCCCACCCTAGAGAGTGTCCAAAGAGAAACCTAGATAAATATCATTACCGATATTGTTGCGGCTTCCCAACCCTGAAACCTCGAGTCTAATTCCTGTACATTTGAGGTAAGCATATTTTTCTTCTGATTTCATCCTTTTCCTACCAGTGTCAACACTGACAAGTTGATGAATAGATACCATTGAGACATCCTCCGACCAGTCGTCTTCAATTTCGGAGTTAAGATGTTGATCGAGTGACCCACGCCGTAGGTTTGTGTGGTACAGCTCCTCTTCCTCTTCTTCAGTTTGGGTTTGATCCATAGAACCCAATGACGTAGAACACGTCAAGATGCCTCGTTTGGGAATATGACTACCTCCATGGGCCCGTGGAGCTATGCCAACAAGGGCCTGATGACGAAGTAAGTCTTCAGCAATTAAATCTTCGAGCTCATCACAATTGACCTGACCATGGCCCACAAACTAACTTGAATAGTTGAATCTGCACCTTATCATATTGACCTAAATCAGCAGCCCATATGCACATTCATTTATTCTCCCTGGAACTCTCCATCAACACTCATAGTATGTGCATAGCTTCTATCTTTGATCTCCATGGCATAATGCCCAATTTATTTCTTTTGCTGCTGTGTGATCACTTATCCTTCTGTCAAATAATCTTTTCCACAACTGTATACGAAGTGTATTTATGCTTGTTAGCATGATGGAAAGCATATTCATGTTTTAGGTCAGGATAAGCTGAATACCAAGCATAATTTTCAAGCGGTTACAGGGACAGAAACCTAAAAGAAATTATAACCATTTGATAACTTGGCCCTATGCTCTAGTATCAGAGATTCAGGTATAGGATTATTGGTATATTACTTTAGTAGATTAAGGAAGAGAGTAGATCTGCTATATCTGATAGGTAACATCTAACATCCATATCCATGTGTGCGCTCAGCATAACATACTCTTTGCCTTACAATTGACCCATCCTCTCTCTCAAGTAAAGCCCCTTATTTGCATCTCTTTTCTCAATTCATTCTCATAAATCTTCTATGACTATAAGTTGTCAAATATTATTACAATTCCAGTCACCTTGACATCAAGAAGTTTCTAGCTGGCCACAGGCTGTCAGGTACCTATGAGGATTAGTTACAATGTTTTTCTAAAAGTTTTTCTTCCTCCATCTGTTTGTTTAAAGACCTATCATACTATCTTATCCATCCTCAGTAATAAAATGGGGTTTAAGATTGCACCATATTTACTAATGTTCAAAAAGTAACATTGTATGTTTTGATGAGTGAAAAAGTGTCATTTAATGGTTATAAATGTTTCTGTCCTGCATCAGATTTGGTATCAGAGCATAAGGGAATCAACTTATTTTTATAAGTTGAGGTCCTACATTTTGTAATCAGTATGCTTCCTCTTCCGATTATTTTTACTGCATATTTACCTAATGGACAACGAGCAGAAATTGATGTACATGAGTCGGAAGATAAGAATTGGATTTCACCTGACATTGTTAAGTCACTTGCTAAGACCGGAGAAATTGTTATTGAGGGTGACCGTGTATTTGTGGAGTTCTCTAAGAAGTTCAAAACAGTCACGTATGATGATGGAGCTTGGTGTGACATTGGGTCAATGGCTGCCCCATTCATTATTTTAGGAAGAAAGTGGTTAGAAGAAAGAAGTGCGGTTATTGATTCAGAAAGAAAAACATGCACTTTGAGTTTAGTGTTATTTTCTTGTATTTTCGTAATTAAATTAAGGTTTATTTTTAGTTTAGTGTTATTTAGTCGGTTATGTGTTTTGTTAATTTTAATAGTTAGGGTATTGTTGGATGAAAAGTAAAGTGTGTTTTATTATTGTCTTATTCAGTAATGATACCATCAATTTCTTTACTTGATTTCTGCATAGCTAGTGACAGTGTTGTCTTTAAGCTAAAAAGTATCATGCTATATTTTATTTCTGCTAAATAGCTAGTGAAAGTGTTGTCTTTATGTTGGATGTTAAAATAAAATTCCTGTTTTCATTGTGTACATGTATTGCCAATTTCACATGTTACTGCTATGTTTTTAGATTGTGTTATTATCTTGTCAATATTTAATTAGTTGGGTGTTGTATGTGAGCTGAGATGCGTGGGTGCAACCTAACATTGCACGCATCTTAGGAGAGCGTGTTAAGCCCGTGCCAATCAACCTACCCGTTCAAGACTTTGGGATTGATATGCACGTTCTCATTTTGAATGATGAGAATGTGTATATCTAACTCAAAGTCTTGAATTGTCCCGTTTGGACAGTCTGTGAATGTTTGATCGCACTTAGGTGGTTAATTACTATATGTGTTTGTGTTGTTTGTTAAAAATTTTGGCTGCGTCTTCTCACTCCTCTCTGATATACCTTTATTGATTTTGATTATTTTCTTAACCACTTATTAGTAAGTGTTTAAGAAAATTTCTTAATCAATAAATATTTTGTGGTATATCGGAGAGGTGTGGGGAGATGCTGCCGAAATTTTTAGCAAACAACACAACACATATAGTAATTAATCGTGCGATCAAACCTTCACAGATGGGTTAAAAAGTGAAGATCTAAATGATATTTCCGTCCTATTTAAAATGGCAGACATGGACGATGTGAGGTAAGGGTTGTACTTTTTATTTTGTTAAACATGTTAAAGTTTTGTGTGTTTACATTTCATTCGCATAGGGAAAATGTCTGAAGATCGTTCATGGATGTACCGTAGAGTAGTTGATCAGGTGGTGTCTATAGAATTTAAAAATGGAGTTGAGAGATTCATTCAGTTTGCTTTGAGAAATTCTATTGAAGCTGTAGATTGTGAGGGTCGTATCCGATGTCCTTGTGTAGTCTGTAAGAATTTGAAGTGGCTGACAACATGGGATGTACAACGTCATTTATACAGAAAGGGGTTTGTTAAAGATTATACAAACTGGATATGTCATGGTGAAACATTGTGGTCGACCTACGAGCCTGCCAATGTTGGAAGTGGAAGTTCATATGTTGATATGGTCATAGATGCTGCTGGTCCAGGATTCAATGTTCACGAGGAGCATGTACATAATGAAGAACCGCCAAACAAGACAGCTGAAAGATTTTATCAGCTACTCAAAGATGCTGATGAGCCATTGTGGACTGGATGTCAAAATCACTCTCGACTGTCTGCGGTGTCACAATTATTGAACTTGAAATCTGAATTTCACATCAGTGAGATTTGTTTTGATCGTTTGTTACTGATTATCAAAAGTATGTTGCCACAAGATGAGAAATTACCTGAAAATTTTTATCGTGCAAAGAAGATGGTCACTGACTTAGGGCTTGGATATGAGAAAATAGATGCATGTCCTAATCATTGCATGCTATATTATAATGAGGCTAAAAGTAAGGTATCATGTTCCATATGTGGTCATGATAGATTCAAGCCTAAGAAAGGGGACAATTCAAAGCAAAAAGATATACCATATATGTCATTGCGGTATTTTCCTATTGCACCGAGATTGCAGAGAATGTATATGGCACCAAAGATAGCTCAACATATGAGATGGCATGCGGAAAGAGTACGTCGACAACATAATGTAATCAGTCATCCTGCAGATGCCGAAGCTTGGAGTCACTTTAACCGTGCTCACCCTACTTTCTCAAAAGAGTCGCGTAATGTAAGGCTGGGTTTATGTACTGATGGATTCAATCCATTTGGAGGTTCAGTGACTTCCTACTCTTGCTGGCCAGTTTTCGTGACACCATATAATATTCCGCCAAATATGTGCATGAAACGAGAGCATTTATTTCTATCATTATTGATCCCTGGTCCAAAAAGTCCTGGGAAAAAATTAGACATATATCTCAGGCCGTTGATTGATGAGTTGAAGTTGTTATGGACTGATGGGGTTACTACCTATGATGCATGCAGAAAACAAAATTTCACTATGAAGGCTGCATTGATGTGGACAATAAGCGACTTTCCTGCATATGGAATGTTATCTAGCTGGAGCACTCATGGAAAACTAGCATGTCCTTACTGTATGGACAGTTCCAAATCATTTGTACTTAAGCATGGTGGCAAGTCATGCTGGTTTGATTGTCATCGACGATTTCTACCAAGGGACCATCCGTTTAGAAGGCAAAAAGATGCATTCTTAAAGAACAGAATTGAATTGGAAGAAGCTGATTTTGAACGGTTGTCTGGTCCACATTTAGCAGCACGTGTACAGAACTTACCAGATATAGCACAATTGTCGAGCAGCACAAGACAACTCCCTGGATTTGGGAAGGATCACAATTGGGTCAAAAAAAGTATCTTCTGGGAATTGCCTTATTGGTCAACTCTTCTTATACGACATAACATCGACGTCATGCATGTTGAGAAGAATGTCTTTGATAATGTGTTCAACACTGTTATGGACATAACAGGCAAAACAAAGGATAATGTGAATGCCCGTTTAGACTTGAAAATACATTGTAAACGTCCAGAACTGTACCTTATTGATAGAAATGGTAAAACAGTTAAACCGAAAGCAAGTTACGCCCTTGGAGCTGCACAGATTAAAGAAGTATGCTCTTGGCTAAAACAGTTGAGATTTCCAGATGGTTATGTGTCTAACATTGCTCGTTGCGTGAATACAAATGAGGGGAAAATATATGGAATGAAAAGTCATGACTGTCATGTGTTCATGCAGAGGTTGTTACCTATTGTATTTCGTGATATGATGCCGAAGGCGATATGGGGAGCAGTGACTGAGTTAAGTCAGTTTTTCAAAATTTTATGTGCATCAGAGCTCAGGTATGAAGATGTGGAAACTATTGAACAGAATGTGATCACGACAGTTTGTAGATTGGAAAAGATATTTCCACCATCATTCTTTGATTCAATGGAGCACCTGCTTATACACTTACCATATGAGGCTAAAGTAGGAGGGCCAGTACAATTTAGATGGATGTATCCATTTGAGAGGTAATATATATATATTTTCTCCTCATAATTCAATTACATGGTGATGTGTTTTTCATTATCTTATGAACATTCTGGTAGGTGTATGCATGAATTGAAAATGAAAGTTCGCAACAAGGCAAAAGTAGAGGGTTCCATTGCCGAGGCGTACATTATGGAAGAAATATCAAATTTCTGTTCAATGTACTTTGAACCTGAGGTACAAACTCGTCGAACTCGGCCACCACGTAATGATGATGGGGGAGACTCCGTTCACTCTGAGCGACTGTCGATATTTAAGTATCCTGGACGTGCGTATGGACGTTCCTCGAGTCGGATGCTAAATGATAGAGAATTGCACTGTGCAGAAATTTACATCCTTTTAAATTGTATGGAGGTTGAACCTTATGTTGCGTAAGTTCTCTGCTCAAATTACATTGTGTCTATAACTTATTATTTTTCATTCCATCTATAATGCTCCAATGGTCGTAATACAGACAATTTGACTCAGAATTAATCCAAAGATGTCCATATCTCACTGACATGGAGGTTGAAAAAGAACGAGAAAAATCATTCGCTTCTTGGCTGAAATATCGTGTAAGTATTATTACTACTCTTTCTCCTTGTTGGGTCAATGACAAATTCTGACTAGTGTGCTGTCCATATGTAGGTTGAAAATGATTTTATTACTGATCAAAGAATTCGAGTGATCAGTTATGGCCCATCGAAAGTTGCACGTACATATCCAGCATTTATTGTGAATGGGTATAGATTTCACACTAGACAATATGGGCAGAATAAGTCAACAATGAACAGCGGGGTATGTGTGAAAGGAAGTACATATAATGAAAACGAATGTGATTATTATGGTATTATTGAGGAGATCTTAGAATTGCAATATCTCGGAGATGACAACCATATATTTCTGTTAAAGTGTCATTGGTTTGATCCTAATTCTGTTCGAAATGACACAACATATGGGATTGTCGATATCAGACATAAGTCTAAATTGAATACTTATGATCCATTCATTTTGGCCGCACAAGCCCAGCAGGTCTATTATACAAAGTATCCATCGTCTAGAAATAAAGAAAGAAATGATTGGTGGGCAGTTTGCAAGGTTAAGACAAGGCTTTTCCCGGATTATGAGTTGGATTTGACTGAAACAGAGCAGTTGGATGTGAATGCCGAATTCTTTCAATCAGACTTGGGTGATGATGTAGACTTGCCTGCTTCTAGTGATGAATCTGTGGAGGCACCGTCTTTATCTAAAGAGAATGAAGTGGAGGAAGTCGATCCAGAACAACCAGAAATACAGTTGGGGGACTCCGAAGAGGAGGAATATATTAGTGATCAAAATGAATCTGATAATGAAGATGTGAATGCTGAATTTGTTATATCTCCAACATCTGAAGAAGAAATGGAGAATGTTTGATTAATGGTATACAATTTTATCTGGGAATTTTAATACTCTGTAACTTTCTTTCTTTCACTATTTGATGAATATGCATGTATTTTATTACCAGTTGAAGATATGGTTCGAGGACGGCGTGGGACTCCCAGAGGTGGGAGGGGAGAGGGTAGCGGGAGGAGATTTACTTCCATTTCACCACCGGTAGTAGGTATGTATACTTTCCCTTCATAATGCATTGTAGTATTTGTTGAAAATAATTCATTATGTATTTGTGTTATCTGATTATTATTTTCACAGGACCCACGACCTCTACACCGTTACGACCGACCTCTGCACCGCTACCACCGGTAGTAGGTATGTATACTTTCATGTATAATGCATTGTAGTATTTGTTGAAAATAATTCTTTATGTTTTTGTGTTATCTGATTCTTATTTTCACAGGACCCACGACCTCTGCACATATACCACCGACCTCTGCACCGCTACCACCGGTAGTAGGTATGTATACTTTCCCTTCATAATGCATTGTAGTATTTGTTGAAAATAATTCATTATGTATTTGTGTTATCTGATTATTATTTTCACAGGACCCACGACCTCTACACCGTTACGACCGACCTCTGCACCGCTACCACCGGTAGTAGGTATGTATACTTTCATGTATAATTCATTTGAGTATTTGTTTAAAATAATTCTTTATGTTTTTGTGTTATCTGATTCTTATTTTCACAGGACCCACGACCTCTGCACCGTTACCACCGAGGGATGCACCGCTACCACCGGTAGTAGGTATGTATACTTTCATGTATAATTCATTTGAGTATTTGTTTAAAATAATTCTTTATGTTTTTGTGTTATCTGATTCTTATCCTTACAGGACCCACGGCCTCTGCACCGTTACCACTGACAACGGGTACATTGACGGCCTATGCACCGCCATCACACATGGCGAGTGGATCTACACCTCCCCCAGCTGAGTCAGGTATGTTCATTTGCATATTTATGTTTTTTTGATAGTTTGTTTTATTTATACTATTTAATTCGTATAGTACGTGCTGATGACGAGGCGAGTCATCATGAGGGGGAGGGCTGTTGTAATGAGACGATGCGGGCAGTGTGGATAAATGAAGGGTACGTAATGCATTATTTTTGTTATTTATTCGTCATTGTGGTATTAATATTTTTAATTTCAGGAATAAAATAGAGCCAGCCCAAGCATCACAATTTATTACAAAGACAATTCAAGCACATTTTCCAGGCCCCATCCATCGCTTTGCTGATTTTCCGATGGGTGTTCAGGATTTATTGTTCTCTATGTTCTTGGTATTTATCTTATTTTATCATATTAAGTCATTTTCAATTATTATTTTAACCCACTTTGTTATGTAACATATAAATTTTTGTTGTTGTTAATATATAGAGGAATCATCGATTCACAGAACATTCAGATGAGTTACGTGCTAGATTTGCATGGACAGCTACTGCAAGAGATAATTTCAAACATCTTATGTACAATGCCCGAAGATATGCAAAAAAAGCATGTGCAAGTACTGATAAGAACATATGGAAGGAGCATGGGCCTGTGTGGATGAGAAAGGAGTATTGGACAGAGCTGTGCAACATTTGGGAAGCGGAGAAATGGAATGCCAATTCAAACAAAGCAAAGCAAAACAGAGCAGCGCATCCTGAAGCGAATTTACACACGGGTGGCTCTGTCTCCTTTGCAACACATAAAGCGAGATTAGTAAGTACACTTCTACATATATAAATTTTTTGTTTCTATTATGAAACTGTGATTTATTTGAATAACAGGAAGCACAGTTAAAGCGGCCAGCTCAATTTCATGAACTTTTTGATCGAACTCATAAGAAGAAAGGGACAAATGCTTACATTAGTGAGAAAGCTCGGGAGGTAGCGGTAAGTGTATACATTAATAGTTTTCATTTAAGATTAAATTGTAGAATAATTTGGTTTTGTTTTTTTTTGGTTTTTGCAGGACTCATATAGTAGACGAATGGATGAGAGGTACGGGGATGACAGTCAGCGTCCAGAGTTGGATCCTGCCATTTGGGTTGCAGCATCTGGGGCACCCAAGAAAGGACATGTTTATGGTTTTGGACATAGCTTGGGCACGACTAGGGTGTTATCATCATGCTCGAGTTCGGTCTCACATGCGACCTCTCCATTTACCACACCAGCAGCCCCAGATGGTTCTTCCAGTGCCGCCCCGACCATGACTCCAGATATGTTTAGGCAGATCGTCAACGAGACCGTCTCTCAGAATATCTCTCAGAATATCTCAACCATCGTCGCTCAGACCGTCTCCCAGATGCTCACATCCTTGGGAATTGATAGTAGTAGAGCACCTCCTGCACCTCCTGCACAGCAGCCTCCGGTAAGTATTTTATTTGATTGATTTTCTATTTGTTAACTCTAAATATCATCTTACAAAATATAAGAATTTAGATTGAGGAGGGGAAAATATCATTTTCTTAACTCTAAATATCATCTTACACCTATCCTCTGGATATTAGAATCAACAGGCAGACTGTTCTGCAGGATTTTCCATAGGTGTATAGAGATTTTGGTTAGAACTGAAAGTGAAAAGATATGTATAAATTCTATTCACTTGAGTGGGGGAGGATACAGATCTATAAATATTCATAAAGCTAGAATAATATAAGGAAAGTAACATGTAGACATGAATAAAATATGCCAATTTAGGTGAAAAGATCTCCCCAAAGTCTGGTAACTGTCATGGCAGGAAGCCAGGAACAGCACCTCTAAGCAAAGGAAGGGCAGTTCATACAAAGGAGCATAGGTCATAAGTTACAAGAAGTGAAGGATATTATATATAGTCGGCGGCGGCCGCCATTGGGGCGTATCCCTGCAAGGGAAAGGCGGAGAAGATACCATACAGAAATGGCTATGGAAGTTACCCAAGTTCTTTTGAATGCACAGTCAATAGATTCAGCGGTTCGCAAGCATGCTGAGGAAAGTTTAAAACAATTTCAGGATCAAAATGTTACTGGGTTCTTGCTATCTCTTTCGAGTGAATTAGCAAATAATGACAAGCCTGTTGTTAGCCGTAAATTGGCAGGCTTGATTCTCAAAAATGCCCTGGATGCAAAGGAGCAACACAGAAAATTTGAGCATGTGCAGAGATGGTTATCATTGGATGTAGCTGTTAGGGCCCAGGTCAAAGGATGTTTACTACAGACTCTCTCTTCACCGGTGATTGATGCAAGATCTACTGCATCTCAAGTTGTTGCAAAGATTGCTGGTATTGAGTTGCCTCAAAATCAATGGCCTGAACTTATCAGTTCTCTCTTGTCAAATATTCACCAACTTCAGCCAGATGTTAAGCAAGCAACTTTGGACACCCTAGGTTACATGTGTGAAGAAGTCTCCCCTGATGAAGTTGATCAAGAGCAAGTCAATAAGATATTGACAGCGGTTGTTCAAGGCATGAGTGCTTCTGAGGGAAACATTGATGTTAGGCTGGCTGCAACTCGAGCTCTGCATAATTCTTTGGGATTTGCTCAGGCAAACTTCGGGAATGATATGGAGAGGGATTATATCATGAGAGTCATTTGTGAAGCTACTCTGTCCCCTGAGGTGAAGATACGGCAGGCTGCATTCGAATGCTTGGTCTCCATATCCTCCATGTATTATGAGAAGCTTGCATCGTATATGCAGGACATATTTAACATCACTGCAAAAGCTGTGAGGGAAGATGAGGAACCTGTTGCTCTACAAGCTATTGAATTCTGGAGCTCAATATGCGATGAAGAGATTGACATCTTAGATGAATATGGAGGGGATTTTTCTGCTGATTCTGACACCCCTTGCTTTTATTTTATCAAGCAGGCACTACCTGCGCTTGTCCCTATGCTGTTGGAGACACTCCTTAAGCAAGAAGACGACCAAGATCAGGATGAAGGAGTTTGGAATCTTGCAATGGCTGGAGGAACATGCTTGGGTTTGGTTGCACGGACCGTGGGAGATGACATTGTGCCTCTTGTTATGCCATTCATAGAAGAAAACATTAACAAACCTGAATGGAGGCAGCGAGAAGCAGCAACTTATGCATTTGGTTCTAAAATCTGAAATACCGGTCGGATGGCCGTGCCGGTCATTCCAATACGACCGGGGAGATGAAAGTGACTTGTCAGAACTGACGGAATCCAAATCGGATGCCCGGTTTGAGCTCGGCGCTCAAACTTCATTTTTAAAATACACTTATTTCAAATGAACTGTTAGGACGGGTCCGGGGGTCTAAAATCTGAAATACCGGTCGGATGGCCGTGCCGGTCATTCCAATACGACCGGGGAGATGAAAGTGACTTGTCAGAACTGACGGAATCCAAATCGGATGCCCGGTTTGAGCTCGGCGCTCAAACTTCATTTTTAAAATACACTTAGTTCAAATGAACTGTTAGGACGGGGCATTTGGTTCTAAAATCTGAAATACCGGTCGGATGGCCGTGCCGATCATTCCAATACGACCGGGGAGATGAAAGTGACTTGTCAGAACTGACGGAATCCAAATCGGATGCCCGGTTTGAGCTCGGCGCTCAAACTTCATTTTTAAAATACACTTAGTTCAAATGAACTGTTAGGACGGGTCCGGGGGTCTAAAATTCGAAATACCGGTCGGATGGCCGTGCCGATCATTCCAATACGACCGGGGAGATGAAAGTGACTTGTCAGAACTGACGGAATCCAAATCGGATGCCCGGTTTGAGCTCGGCGCTCAAACTTCATTTTTAAAATACAAGATGAAATTTGAACTTATATTGTGTGTGTGTATTTATATATATGAAAATGAGCTGGCTTAAACTATTGGCATACTCTTGTTAATGCTTGATTTCTTTATTAAGTCTTGTTAATGCTTGATTTCTTTATTAAGGATTTGATTATAATTTTTTTAAATGATATACAGGATCATCCGTCGCGAGATGTTGGACGAGACGACGACCAGGATGATGTTGGACGAGACGACGACCAGGATGAGACATATGTGGAGGATTTGTGATTTTATTTTAGTTGTGTATGTTGTCATTTTATTATTATGGATGTATGATTAATTTGTGATTTTATTTTAATTGTGTGTAATTTGAGGTTCGTGGAGATTGTGATCCGTGTAGTTGATTTATTATTGTTTTATGAAATTGTTATTTATCAGGTGTTTGTATGTGATGAATTTGAGATTTGTCGATATTGTTGTCTGTGTAGTTGATTTTATATTTATGTTATGAATTTGTTATTTATCAGGTAATTTATTTATCAGTTTAAATAAATTTTTAAAAAAAAATAATGCAAAATTAGCGACCGCATGGAGACTGAATTGCGACCGAATAGCGACTATACGTTATATTTCTTTTATTAAATAATTATACTTGGCGACCGACTGGCGACCGACTAGCCACCGAATCAATCCGATAGGTTAATTTTATTTTTAAAAATACAACAAATTTAGCGACCGACTGGCGACCGAATTGAGACCGAATAAATCCGATAGGTTAATTTTATTTTTAAAAATACAACATAATTCGAGACCGAATAGCGACCGAATTGAGACCGACTTAATCCGATAGGTTAATTTTATTTTTTTAAATACAACAAATGTAGCGACCGAATAGAGACTGAATGGCGACCGATTTATTAGCGACCGGTCAGGCGACCGATTATAATCGGTCTCTGGTAACGACTGATACTGCGACCGAATTATGTCGGTCGCTATATAGCGACTATTATATAGCGACCGACATATTCGGTCGCTAGATAGTATCTGTTCGGTCGCAATGCATATTTGCGACCGATCTACGACTGAATAGCGACCGCTAGGTCGGTCGCTATCCGCGATTTTTCTTGTAGTGACAGGGAAACGGGTCAGAGGGTCCAGGGGGATTCCCTGGGGTAAAATCCTCCGACGCTCAAGTCAGTAGAGCAATGGTGGGAGCAGCGATAGGGAGGGGGAGATGAGGGCGCGAGATCCCTCTCCATCGATGGGGTGAAGTGGTCCTTGCTCAGGAGTTCGGGGATGGAATCATACCCTTCTTGACTTTCCTTTCGCCGGAGGGTATCCCAGGTTTTTATAGTGCGCCGCCTTCTGGAGTCCTGCAAGCTGAGAGGTCTCCGGCGGAGGTTACGTCCCCGTCGTGGGCTTTGATGGCCTCATCATGGGGGCGTTATCCTCGCGGGGAAACCGGAGCTCCTGGACTTCTTAGTGTTTGGCCCGCTGTGGACTCTAACGGCTGCAATGATTTCATCGGTCGTCCCGAGCTTAAGGGGGCCGGCCCTATCGGGCGATAGGCCTAGCTCGGTGAGGAGATGGGTCGGATAGACCAGCTAGCGCTTCCCCCCTTCGGGCGGAGGGGTAGCTCGTGCGCGGGTCTTCCTGTGACCTGACCGAGGCTCGGGCTCTCCGAGCCTTGGGGCCGCCTAGGAGAGTTGTTTCCTCGAGCATTGTTTTATTGGGCTTTTCCGAGTGGGCCCTGTGGACTGTCACTTGGGCGAGCTTGCCTCGTTGGGCCTTGTTGGGCCTAATTGGGTCTACTCTTTGAGTGGGCTGCAGGAATCCCCCTCTCCAATTGTCCCCCTCCTACTCCCGAGCCAAGGAGGCTCGGTTGAGTAGTCTTTTTGAGGCTTTGGACCGGCGTGGCTCGGGTGGGTGGAATCTTGTTGGCGTGATGGTGCCACGTGTAGTGGTCGCCTGGGCCCATAGTAATAATGATCCTGACGGATTTTGAAACGAAGGGGCCCCCTTTTTCTCGGAGGTTGAAACGGCGCGCTACCTCCCGCGAGGGTTTATAGGCGTAGGGCGCTGCTCGTTCTTCCCAGCCTTTTCAGGGTTATCGGCCTTTCCTCCATTTCTCTGCTTCTGGGGCTCCTTGATGCGCCGTGAAGATACAGCGGGGGAGCAAACCCTTGCGGCGACATTTGAGGAGTTGGCGCGCGTAACCGCGGAGGCGATCCGGCGGCTTCCTCCTCCTCCGGAGTCTTCGGGCTCTAGCGAAGGTTCTTCTTCCAGCTCGATGGCGGATCTGCGCTCGGAAATCGAGCAGGTGAGGCGGGAGCCCGTCCCCAATCGCAGCGAGTTGGGGAAGGCTGACGTGAAGAAATTGGAGCATCGGTTTCGCCTGCCCCTCCGGTATAGCTTCGTAGCCGTTGCCCCGTACGAGACGAGTTTGGACAGCCGCACGGGCCATATTTGTACTTTTCTCCTGACGTGGAAGAGCGGATTCTGCCTCCCCTTCGAGCCTTTCGTCTTGAAGCTCCTCAATTTTTTCGTGTTGGCACCTGTTCAGCTGGTGGCCAACTCGTATCTCCTGCTTTCTGCCTTTCGGATCTTCTGCAGCCTGCAGGGGGTTCCCCCGTCCCTGGATCTTTTTCATTATTTCTTCGAGCTGAAGGCACATCCATCGGCGGGGAAAGGCTTCTATTATATCCAGGCGCGCAGGAATCGGAGTTGTATTCCGCTGGCGGCGAGGGATTCTTCGCACAAAGGGTGGAAGAGGCAATTTTTCTGGGTGAAGGCGGAAGCAGTGGATGAATCCTGGAGGTGCCAGGTTATGCCCAACTTCCATCCGAATCTTCCCCCGCGGCAGGAGGAGTTCCCCGCCGATGTGGAGGAGTACGCCGCTCGCTTGTTGACAAATCACCGGTCGACTGAGGAGCTGGTGACGCTGGAGAACGTGGAGCGGTATCTGCTTACACAGCTCAGGCCATCAGGTGCCATTCTTCGGATTCTGCTGCGGGGTCGGAGGGTCGACTTTTCGTTTCCTAACCGAATCCTCTTCTTCATTACAGACATTCGGCGGGAGCCCTTGGAAGAGGTCACCGAGGTCGTCGATCTTGGGGATGATTCGGCGGCCGATGAACCTGTTGCTCCCGCGGGTCGTTCCCAAGCCCGGGATAAGGGCAAGGGGGCGGCCTCCGAGGGATCTTCGCGGTCAAGCGGGGCGAAGCGCAAGGACCCCCTGGAAGGAAGGTTGCGGGAAGCCGCGAAGGCCAAGAAACGGGCCAAGAAGGCCGGCCATCCTACCGCCGCCGGGGGTGATTCAGGCTCGGCGGCGCTCCCCTCTCGGGGGCAAGATGGGGCCGACCCTTCAGGGCCAGCTCCCCCACCTACCACCCGAGAGGGGGCCGAGGAGACCAGGGGCCCCTCAGAGGGCGGAGATAGGTCGGTTCTCCCCTCCCCGGGGATGGAGGGGACCGGTGCCGAAGTGGCCGTCGCCGAGACCAGGAGACCGGTCGAGGTCGGCGATGTCTTGGGCGACGAGGCGCGGGCCGAGACAGATAGGGATGGGGGTTCGCCCGCGAGGGCGTCGCAGCCCCAAGTGCTTGAAGTTCCTGGTGCGGCCGATCCTGCGGTGTCGGTCGAGGTTGGGGGTTTGCCCGGAGAGGCGTCGCAACCCCAACTGACCGCGGCGTGCGGGGCGGTCGGCCCCATTGTTCGACCCGAACCTTCTGGCGAGGCGTCCGGTGGGGAGCGGATCTCCATGTCGGAGGCCTTGGAAAGGCTCGGTGTTTCGGGCGATCTCTATCGGGTTTACCGAGAGGTTGCCGCGAAGACGAGGGGGGGAGACAAGCGCTACTCCCCCGCCGGAATCCTCGGCGTCTGTAGACACGCCAAAATTGACGTTACTGTGAGTGCATCTCATACTACCTTGTAATGCCCCAATTTGACCCTCAAATTAACTTTGTTTGAGTGATTTTTCTCACTTTTTTTAGATTTCTCCTTTTTCCTCCCTTTTCTTATTTTTTTCCTATTTTTCTGGATTTTCTGAGTATTTTTCTCTATTTTTATGAATTTTCCAGAATTAACGACTTGACGTGGGGCGTCTTTTAAATAGCGGTTTAGCCTTGGGCGTTTCTTGACAAATTGACGCCACTTCCATTAGACGTCAATTCCTCTCATTTTCCTATTTTTCTGGATTTTTCTGATGATTTTTTGAAATTTTTTATGAATTAACGACTTAACAAGAGACGTTATTTTGATTTTTAATAAAATAAATAATAAAAAAAATTGAAATCACGACATGTTTGAGGGCGTCACTTTCAAATTGAATATTTTAATATTATTTTTAACCCTCTTCCAGAGGTGATTTGGTGGCCTTCCGGGTGTCAGAAAAATACGAAAAAATAGTAATTGGAATCAGCACACTGAGATACACCTCCACCTAAAAAATGAGAAAATAATATTGAGAAATGAAAAATGACTCTGTTTTGAATATTTTTGAATTAACGACCCTGAATCGGACGTCAATTTAATTGACGCCCGAATACATGGTCGTCCATTCTTTTTGGCTATTTATCATGGGGCGCGTTTTTAATTAACGCCTTTCTGTCAGGCGTCTTTCACAATTTTCAAATAAAAGAATGTTTTATTTCTAAAAATGATCCAAGAAGTGACGCCCTTGTCCCGGTCGCGTTTTTAATTGACGCCCTATGGTAGGTCGTCAATTGTTGAATTGACGCCCTTATCTAGGTCGTCCTTCACCTTCGTGTCCTGCTCGACCGCGACTTTCCCCAGGGAGTTCCCTTCTCTGTTTGGTCATCTTCCTCGATTGGGAACTGGAGTCCTTGACTCCAATGACTCTTGCCCATTCTTATCTTTCTATCTTACTTGATTCTGCCCTTTTAATAGAGCCTTGCGGCTCTGTTATTAGGTTGGATCCCCGTCTTCTTCTTCTTCTTCTTCTTCTTCTTCTTCTTCTTCTTCTTCTTCTTTTTTACAGGACTGCTGCTGCTGCTACCGGCTGAGGAAGGAGCCCCCCCTTTGCGTTGCCTGATCATCATCAAGGCTTCCTTCCCATTGAATATCAAAGCCAAAGCTCAAACGCAGGCCTTTCTTATTCTTTTTCAATTCTTTTCTTTTGTTCATACATATGCATGCATATTGCATCTTCTGTTAATTTCTCCCTTCTCAACCACGTTGAAGAATTTCCCCACAGTGCAACTCTTGCACACCCTTTATCTCTTTTTCATATCATCATCATACATCCCTCCCTTTTGCATAGGGGTTTAAGGGTCAACACCCAACAAGGTGTGTTCTTATACATGTTTTTATGCTCATCTCTATCATGAATTTGATGCTACACTCACCTCGTTTCTAATCCACGTATGTTATTTGGTGTTTGTCTTTATTTTGCAAGGGTAATCAATTAAAGAATAACTCTCTTCATCGGCCGGCCGATTGAAAGAGAAGGAAGGCACTCACAATCACCCGCTCTTTAAAAGGTATTTTTCGCGATCCCTCCATTTTATTATTGTTATATCCTTTGAGGCCCTCGCGTCTCTGGCGATCACATCTCCTTGTTGGCACCTCGTGCTTTCTTATTTCTTTTCCTTTAAATTGTTCGAAGTGGATTTTTTTAGAATCTACAGCGTCCTCATGGAGGGCGGCCTAGTCATAGCTCGGACGGCGGCCTTGATGGCGGAGACGTACGCTCGGGCGGAGGCGGAACGGTCGAATCTCGCCTGGACCCTCGGGGGGTGCGAGAGGAAACTGGCCCGCCTCAGCGAGGAACATGAGGGGCTCCGACGGGAATTCTCCGCATTCAGGGACTCGGCGCGGGTGAGCCGGCTAGAAACCGAGGCGCTGACCGAGCAGTTGGCTAAGGCCCGGGGGTTGCTCGAGAGGAAAAGCAAACTCTTGGAAGAGGAGTGTCTGCGTCATTTCGAGATGGACGGCCGCTGGGAGCTCGAACGGGCCGAGTTACTAGACCGGGCGGAGGTAGCGGAGCGCCTTCGTTCCGTGGCCGAGGCGGACCGAGTCCGGGCGGAGAGGTGGTCGAGCGAGGCCGAACGAAGGATGGTTGCGGCAGAGGAACGCCTAGCGGGAGCAGAGGAGCGTGCGGCCGAGGCGGAGCGGGCTCGAGTCGAGCTCGTTGGAAGGACGGAGCAGATCGAGGCGAAGGCGGTCGAGCGATATAGAAGCTCGGATGCTTACTCAGCCGACCTGGAGAGAGCCGCCCTACCATATTACGAGGTAGCGCTTCGCCGTGGCGCCCGAAAGGGGTTTAAGCAAGGTTATCGCCGGGCGGTGGACTACGCCTTCGATCGAGACTCCGGGATCGAGTTCCCTTTGGGCCAGGCTTATGACTCGGATGAGTCGGTTTCTAGTTCCTCTGCATCGAGCGGGGAGGATCCAGGGGGGTCTCCCTCGGCAGGGTCACCAACTCCGGACGCCTCGGGAGGGATCGCGACCGAGACAGTTATCGCACAGGCGAGGTCAGTGCCCGGGTCGGCCGTCACCGAAGGTGCTGGGGGTAACACGCCTACTTCCGTTTTTTCCGAGCGTCAAAGTGGGCCCGAGGCCTGATGTATTTTGCCTTATTTTGCCCCTTTCTCTCGTTTGTCTCTTTTTCCTCCTTTAGGGAGTTTCCTCTTTATGAGATAGTAAATGACTTACTTGTTAGATCGCCATCCTTGCCGTGATTTGGTTGGCGTATCAGAAGTAGTTGGAAAGTGCCGATATGTCCTGCGTGGTTTTCGCATGCTGATTTGGTAGGCTTCTGACGGGGCGTCCTTCCGTTCCCTCATGCTTTGAATGTCAGGCCGCTTCGTGAATCCCGCTAGGGCGGGAAACGAGGAGTTGGAGGTGACTGTTCAGGGGAGAAATCCTTTGGTGTGTTTCCGAGGGGGGGGTCATTTAAGGCGTGTGGCCTCCTTTGGCCTATAAGAAGGACCGAAAGGCGCCCTTTCCTCTTTACCACTTGGGATTTTCTCTAACAGTCTTTCCTCACTCCTTCCTCTTCACTCTGCGTCGTGCCGTTGCATTCGGAGCATGGAGGATCCTTCGGAGGGCGACGCCGCCGACGATGGGGAGCAGAGGGTCCTTGCCGTCTCAGCTTGTTGGACGGGTCCCACGGTCGCCACGCGGGTTTGAGACGGGTCCGACGGTCGCCGCGCGGATCTGGAGAGGGCTTCGACGTGTGAGGGCACGGCTCTTGCCCTTTCTCAGTTCTGGCATGGCTTCCGGGCGGGCGCCGAGGCGGAGGACGGATGGGGGTATTAGGGAAACCTGCCGCCACTCCCCCTCTGCATGGGGGGGGGGGGGGGGGGGGGGAGGCGCATCAAGTTCCCTCCTCACCAAAGCCTTCCTCCGTCTGTAGCCTCTTTTTTCCTCTTCTGCTCTTCATTTCTTTCACTCTTCGGAGGCTGCTTGCTCTTTGTTCCCTTCCAAGGAGTTTGGCGGGTTGGGAAAAAAGGGCTTCATGGTGCTCCTTCTCCCTAGCCTCCATCAACTTGGAAGGTAGCCTTCTCCGACTTTAGAAGGTGGCTATCTTCTCTGCGGTCCCTCTGTCACCTTTGGGGGTCGTCTGAGTTAACTGGATCGGCCCCCTCTTGTCCGAGCCAGTTTCTACGCGAGGCAGAGTCAGTGGCTAGATGCGAGGAGATCGAGATCGAGTCAACCGAGCGATGCCCCCTTGCAGCGGTGGTAGATGGATTTTCTTACTTTTTGTCATGTGATGTACTGGCCTTTGCCTTTCTGATGTATCAATAGTTTGGAATGAAAAGAAAAGGGATTTATTCCGTCCATCTTGCTGTACAATTTCAAAAATAGAATTTGCGTAGTGCGGCTGCGTTCCATGTCCGAGGAATGGGTTCCCCTTCCATTGTTGCTAACCTGTACGCACCTTTCCCGAGCGTCTCGACCACTCGGTAGGGGCCTTCCCAATTAGGGGACAGCTTGCCCGCCGCCACTAGTGGTCGAGAGGCTTCAGCTTTCCTGAGGACGAAGTCTCCCTGTCGGAAGTGCCTGCTTCGGACTCTGGCGTTGTAGTATCGAGTAAGGCGTCGCTGGTATTCTGTCGTTTGGATGCTGGCAATGTCCCGGAGTTCATCTGCTAGGTCGAGGTTCTCGAGTAACTTTTGGTTGTTTTCCTCGGTCGAGTAGCGGATGACTCGGAGAGACGGGTTGGCGATCTCCAATGGAATGACGGCCTCGGTGCCGTACACCAACTGAAAAGGGCTTTCACCGGTTGCCGTCCTGGGAGTCGTTCGGTGTGACCACAGTACGCTAGGCAATTCCTCGAGCCAACTTCCCTTGGCTTTGCCGAGTCTGGTCTTTATGCCTTTCAAGATAGTCTTGTTGGCATTTTCGACCAGCCCGTTGGCCTGAGGGTGGGCGACCGAAGTGAAGTGGTTGCGGATGTCTAGGTCGGCGCATCTGTCTCGGAAATATCGAGAATCGAATTGCCGACCGTTATCGCTCACTATCACTCGGGGGATGCCGAAGCGACAAATGATCGATTTCCAGACGAAACTCCATACTACTGTCTCGGTGATCCTTGCAGTGGCTTCGGCCTCGATCCATTTAGTGAAGTAGTCGATGGCGACTATGATGAAATTTTTCTGGGACTGAGCCGTGGGGAATGGTCCGAGAATGTCGATACCCCACCGAGCGAAGGGATAAGGCTCGGCGAGGGTGACGAGTTCTGTGGCCGGCCGATGGACCAAGTGGTCGAACCGCTGGCATCGGTCGCACTGTTGAGCATAGGTCGAGCAGTCGCGCTGCAGGGTGGGCCACCAGTACCCCTGTCGTAACAGGATTCTGGCCAGTGACATTGCCCCTGAGTGCGCTCCGCACAGGCCTTCATAAACCTCTCGAATGGCTCGGCTGGCGTCGTCGGGGCCGAGGCACTTCAGGAGAGGGCCGACGAAGGACCTTCGGTAGAGTGTGTCGTCCAAGACGACGAAGCGCCGGGCTTGGTACTTCATTCGGCGTGCTTCCCGAGGGTCGGAGGGCTCTTGGGAGTCTCGAAGCCAAGACAGGTAGGGGGTGCGCCAGTCACTCGGGACGGCCGAGTCAACAGCGAGGAGCTCCGAGTCGATGCTCGGGCGCTCTAGCTCTTCGAGGAGGACCGATCGGGTACCTTCTGGGTCTAGGGAGGAGGCCAATCGAGAGAGGGCGTCCGCTCGGGAGTTTTCTTCCCGGGCTATTCGGACTACCTCGAATCCCTCGAATCGTTGGGCCAAGCTCCTGACCAGCTGGAGGTATTTGATCATGGGTGCCTCTCGAGCTTCGTACTTGCTGTTGACCTGGCTCGCGACCAGCTGAGAGTCGGTGTAGATCCTGACTCGCTCAGCCCCCAGCCGCCGGGCCATACGTGCTCCCGATATAAGGGCCTCGTACTCGGAAGCGTTGTTGGACGCCTGGAAGTTGAATTTCAAGGCGTACTGCAGCTCCACTCCTTCGGGGGATCTCAGGAGGATCCCAGCACCGCTACCGACCGAGTTGGAAGAACCGTCGACGTATAGCTCCCAGGTTGGCCCGGGCATGGTCGGTAACCTCCCTTCGGCCGGGATAGTGCTCTCGGCGATGAAATCGGCGAGCGCTTGACCTTTTATAGCTGCGCGCGGGCGATACGAGATGTCGTAGGCCCCGAGCATAAGGGCCCACTTGACGAGTCACCCCGAGGCCTCGGGGTGGGCCAAGATCTTCTTCAACGGCTCGCCGGTTAGCACGGTGATGGGGTGCCCCTGGAAGTAGGGTCGGAGGCGTTTCGCGGAGGTAACCAGCGCTAGCACGAGCTTCTCGGTTGCGGGGTACCTCCTCTCGGCCTCGCTAAGCACTTTGCTGGTATAGTAGACTGGCCTTTCGATTCCCGAGTCATTTCTGACCAGGATCGAGCTGACCGTTGATGACGTCGCCGAGAGATAGAGTAGCAAAGCTTCGCCCGACACGGGCTTGGAGAGCACCGGGGGCGAAGTCAGGAACTCCTTAAGCTCAGCGAACGCTTTCTGGCATTCTTCATCCCATGCGAACGTAGCAGATGCCCACTTGGGCCCCTTCAACAGTTTAAAAAAGGGCAGGCATCGTTCGGCCGCACGGGATAGGAAACGGCTGAGAGCGGCGACACGCCCTGTCAGACGCTGGACGTCCTTGATGCAGGCGGGCGGGCGCATGTCCAGGATGGCCTGGACCTTGTCAGGGTTAGCCTCGATCCCACGCTGAGTGACCAGGAAACCCAGGAACTTCCTGGATCTTACTCCGAAGGCGCACTTGGCAGGATTGAGCTTCATATTGTACTTCAGGAGGATGCCGAAGGCTTCGGCGAGGTCGGTGAAGTGGTCCTGGGCCTTGGGGGTCTTGACGAGCATGTCGTCAATGTAGGCCTCGACGTTCCGACCTAGCTGTTCCTCAAACATGTGGTTGACCAGTCCTTGGTATGTGGCTCTGGCGTTCTTCAACCCGAAAGGCATCCGGGTATGGCAGTGCACGCCGTAGTCGGTGATGAAGGCGGTCTTCTCGATGTCTCCAGGGTTCATCCTGATCTGATGGTAACCCGAATAGGCGTCCAGGAAGCTGAGCATCTCGTTGCCCGATGTCGAGTCGACCAGTTGGTCGATGCTGGGCAAGGGATAGCAGTCTTTAGGGGTCGCCTTATTCAAGTCGGTGAAGTCCATGCACATCCGCCACTCGCCGGAAGCCTTTGGTACCAGGACGACATTGGCTAGCCACATCGGGTACAGGACCGGTCTAAAAAGACCAGTCTCTTGCCCCTTGGTGACTTGCGCCTTCATGATCGTATGTTTCTCTGGTGCGTGCTTCCTTCGGCGCTGCTGCACGGGCTTCACGGTGGGGTTGAGGTTGAGTCGGTGTAGCACGGTCTCCTCAAGTATCCCAGGGAGCTCATCGTCGGACCAAGCGAATACCCGGATGTACTCAGAAAGAAAATTCTTATACTGCTGCTGTTCCTCGAGTGGTAGGTCGGCTCCGATCCTTACTCCTAGGGTCGGGTCGTCGTTTAGGAAGATCGTCAGCAACTCGTCTCCTGGCTTAGTAGCTGCGGACTTTTCCTCGACTTCCCGGGGGCCCTTATTATTCCCGTCCGGCCGTGTGGCCTCCACCGAGATATTGTAGCACCTTCGGGCCGTGGCCTGGTTACCTCGGATTTCCCCTACCCCGTTCTTGGTGGGGAACTTCATTTTCTGGTGATAGGTAGATGGTACTGCCTTGATCCGGCTGAGGATTCCCCGGCCGAAAATGGCGTTGTACGCTATCATCCCTTTGATCACCATGAAGTCTACCATGACCGTAACGGTTTTGGGTGGGGTGCCGAGGGTAACCGGCAGGCATAGGGCTCCCTCGGGGAGAGTGGCCAGGCCATTGAACCCACAGAGGGGCGTCCGGATCGGGCGGAGTTTGGATGGACTCTCTCCCATTTTGAGGAAACAGTCATAAGACAACACATCATGGGCACTTCCATTGTCCACGAGAATCCGATCTACGTTACAATGGTTTGTAGTGGCCGAGATTACGAGGGCGTCATCGTGCGGGGTGCTCAGCCCTTCCAGGTCTTGATCGGAGAAGACTATGACCTGGGGCGGGGCCTTGGGTGGCTCTGGGGCTCGGCTCGCCCGCTCGGCATGACGCTTCCTTCCACGGATGTTGTCGCCTCCTGATGCTATTCCTCTAGGGATAACGTTGATGTGGACCCCTCGGGGGGCGTTGTCAATCTCCTCTGCGGCGCCTTGATCTTCTCTGCGCTCGGCAGTGAACCGAGCCAGATGCCCCAGGCGGACGAGGTGCTCGATCTCGTCTTGGAGCTGGTGGCAATCACCGGTGTGATGCCCGTGATCGCCGTGGAATAGACAATGTCTGTCTCGCTTGCGGTTCTTCGACCTCATTGGCTCGGGCCGACGGAGAAGTCCCGAGTCTTTGACGTCTTCATAGATTTCATAGACCGGGGCGGTTAATGGGGTGTACCGCTCGTACTTCCGCTTGCGCTCTCCATCTCGATCCCGCTTCTTTCCCGAGCTAGGATTTAGCTCTGGGCCCCGCTTCTTGTCCCCCTCCCGACCCGAGCCGGTTGCGTCTCGGCAAGCGCTGAGCACTTCCTCGCACTCGGCGTGGCGCAGAGCCAGAGTCACTAGCTCGGAAAGGGTCGAGGGGGGGTGGAGGACGAGTTCGCGGCGGAGATTCTCATCCCGGGTACCCCCGATCAGTGCGGTTGTGGCCGAGGCCACATCCAGGCGGGGGATTCGGAGGGCTTCCGATTTAAACCTGTGGACGTAAGCCCGGAGCCTTTCCCCTTGCACCTATTTGAGGGCCAAGGGCCCCGCCACCGACCTTGGGGGGGCACTTCCGGCCAAGCTCTCCTTGAAGACTCGCCCGAACTGCTTGAAGTCTCGGATGGATCCGGGGGCGAGGGCCCGGAACCATGCTTGAGCGCCCTGGACCAGAGTGGTAACGAAGGCTCGGCACTTGATGGGGTCCGACGCTCCGTGTAGAGTCATCAGGGCATCGAAGCTATCGTAATGATCGGGCGGGTCGCCTTGGCCGTCGTAAAGCTTGAAGGTTGGTATGGGGGCTCTGGGAGATACCTCCGCCTTCAAGATATACTCGGAGAACGGGAATTTCTCCTCGTCTTCCGGGGAAGAGGCCTTCTGTAGGGCGCGAAGGGCGCGCTCCTGCTCAGCGAAGCGCCTTTCGAAGTCTCGCAGCCGGAGGAATAGCTCCGGTTGCTGTCGTGCCGTGAGGCTAGGGGGTGCCTTGGCGGTCTCCGGGGGCGTTGGCTTCCGGATCGGGCCGTTGCGCCCCCTGTCTTCCTTTCCTTGGTGTGGAGGAGGCCTCTTGCTCTGGAGGCGGAACTTGCGAGGGTCCTCCGACCCTGTTATGGATGAGCTGCTGGCCGCGGAGGGTGAAGCGGCCCCCAGCTGTGTGCTGGGATGTACTCTTGCGGGGGGGGCTCCCTGACGGGGCGCGGGACCTTGCATCCCTGGCCGCCTGGGTCTTCATGAGATCCACGAGGATATCCAGTTTGGCGTTGAGGGCCTGGAAGGCTTCGGCGCCACCGTAGGGGGGTAGCCCCGCTGTTGTGGGGGGGGTGGTTGTGGTCCGTCGGTGGGGATGCTGGCGTTGGAGGGAGGGTTCTGTGAGGCCCTGGAAGGGCCATCCCCTGCCGCTACCACGGCCTTACCCCTCTCACCGGCGGACCTCCTCCCGAGCTCCTCCTCACCATGTTGGCTCTTCGTGCGTTTCCCACAGACGGCGCCAGATGAAGAGGTGAAATCTCGCGCTGGTTCCTGAGCTGGCTGGTAATCACCAAGATAATGAACTGCAAGACAGGGAAACGGGTCAAAGGGCCCAGGGGGATTTCCTGGGGCAAAATCCTCCGACGCTCAAGTCAGTAGAGCAATGGTGGGAGCAGCGATAGGGAGGGGGAGATGAGGGCGCGAGATCCCTCTCCATCGATGGGGTGAAGTGGTCCTTGCTCAGGAGTTCGGGGATGGAATCATACCCTTCTTGACTTTCCTTTCGCCGGAGGGTATCCCAGGTTTTTATAGTGTGCCGCCTTCTGGAGTCCTGCAAGCTGAGAGGTCTCCGGCGGAGGTTACGTCCCCGTTGTGGGCTTTGATGGCCTCATCATGGGGGCGTTATCCTCGCGGGGAAACCGGAGCTCCTGGACTTCTTAGTGTTTGGCCCGCTGTGGACTCTAACGGCTGCAATGATTTCATCGGTCATCCCGAGCTTAAGGGGGCCGGCCCTATCGGGCGATAGGCCTAGCTCGGTGAGGAGATGGGTCGGATAGACCGGCTAGCGCTTCCCCCCTTCGGGCGGAGGGTTAGCTCGTGCGTGGGTCTTCCTGTGACCTGACCGAGGCTCGGGCTCTCCGAGCCTTGGGGCCGCCTAGGAGAGTTGTTTCCTCGAGCATTATTTTATTGGGCTTTTCCGAGTGGGCCCTGTGGGCTGTCACTTGGGCGAGCTTGCCTCGTTGGGCCTTGTTGGGCCTAGTTGGGTCTACTCTTTGAGTGGGCTGCAGGAATCCCCCTCTCCATTACGTATCACACGTACCAGACCGTACCAGTTAGAGACCGGTACGATCGACGCATGGTACGCAACCGGTACAATACTTATATCCGTTTAAATATTATATATTTTATTTTATATTTAATTGACTTTGATAGGTAAATTGGTTGGGACGTTCTCTTGTAACGGTTCATCTTGGGTTTGAAATTCATCACCATCACATTTTTTTAATTTTCATTTTCAGGAAAGGGCCAAAAAATAAATGTCATTTTTGAGATTCGAACCGTGAATCTCACGGTTATACACATAACTCTTTAATCAACTAAACCACAAATGATGTCAACACATTATTTACTATATTAAATATTTATTATATTGTTAGTGCCAATGGCAGAGCTAGTAATATTTGAAAGGGGGGAAAAATAAAACTAATATAATAAAAATTATTTATTTTCTTTCAAGTAGAAGATATTTTATAAGTGAGCTGTCTACGACGGGTCTTCATATTCTTAAAGCGTTGCATTATTACCTCATTGTTAATGCTCTCGAATATCTCCTTCTCAATATATGTCACTAAATTATCATTCATCCATTGATCACCCATTCTATTTCGTAATCGATTATTCACAATTCTCATTGCTGAAAATGTTCTCTCCACACTAGCTGTAGTAATTGGTAAAGTCAATGTCAATGTCAACAATAAATAAACTAATAGATAGATAATATCTTTTCTTTTTTCAACCATCCTTTCAGCAAGTTCTGTGATTCCAATCGATCAGTTGAGTAAAATCATCATCAAATCGCATGTCAATTATATAAGTCTCTAACTTGTTATCAAGCACTTGTAATTGTCCAGAAGAGAACTCATTTGGATGGAACTCAATAAATTTGATTAACCTTTCCTTATTGTAGGCTACAAATGATCTTTCTGGATTCAAACATGATAGACAGAGTAATAGCTCTGTGAATCGACCATTAAGCTCTTGGAGTTACATATTCAAAACTGAATAAAATAACTCAACATGATAGTGAGGCAAATTTATAATTTGTTGAGCTCTTTGTCTTGAATATCCTCGAGGCATAAAAATACCATCCATATTAGGAATGCCAATCTCATATTTTGCACAAAAAGATGAAACCTCTAACAGATGAGAATCTCACCAATCATTTCTCATTGTTTACATCAGTTGCTTTGAGATGGCAACTAACTTCATAGCATTATCAATATCTTGATCTTTCTATTGCAGTGTTTGTGATAGCTCATTTGTTATTCTTAAGATATTTTTCATTAAATGAATATTAACCACAAAGTCATAAGTCTTAATTGACTCCAATAACATATATGCTTCAGCCCTTTGCTCTAAATTTGAACCGTCTTCCGTCACAGTCTCAACTACATCAAGTATAGATGCAAACATAGAGATCAAGTTAACCAATGCATTATAATGAGAGCCCCAACGAGTATCCCCTGCTCTTTTTAAGTTTTTCTCTTGATTTAAACCCCTCCAACTTTTGAGTTCACCAATTTCAAGAGCTTTAGCAATTTCTATAGCTTGTTTTTCTCGAAGTTGATCATACCGCTTACATGAAGCTCCAGTAACATCGAATAACATAGCAACCAAATTGAAAAAAAAGCAATTTCTACATGACATTTAGCAATGGTAACTATTGCTAATTGAAGCTAATGAGTAAAATAATAGATATAATAAGCACATTCATTCTCTCTCATAATAAGTGTCTTAAGTCCATTCAACTCACCGCGCATATTACTTGCTCCATCATATCCTCGACCACGTATTCTTGATATAGTTAATCTGTGTTTGGATAACAATAACTCAATGTCTTCCTTGAGTGTTTGAGCTGTAGTATTTAGAAGATGTACAATACCAAAAAAAAGTTCTACCACATGTCCGCTTCTGTCCACATATTACAAAGCAACTGTCAATTGTTCCTTATTTGATATATCTCGACATTCATCTACTAAGATTGAAAAAAAAGTCTCACCAAGATCGTCAATGATAGCATTTGTTATCTCCACAGCACCTGCATGAGCTATTTCCTTTTGAATTTCAGGTGCAATTAGTTTCAAATTTTTTGGAGCATTATTTAAAACAACATGAGCAATACTTTCATTATGCTTAGCAAGAAAATGTAGCAATTCAAGAAAGTTACCCTGATTTCTTGAGTATTCAGATTCATCATGACATTTGAAAGATAAACCTTGTCTTTGGAGAAAACGAACACAATCAACTGATGCCTCTAAACGAATTCGACAAGCATGTTTTTCCCGCTCTAATTACTTAATCAAAATTGACTGAATATTTTAATTCTGCTTGAATAAGCTCTCACGCTTTCTTCTAACCTCGTTATGTGCAATACTATGTCCTCCAACATGACTTCCTATTTTCTCCTTTTTCTTCCAATTTTTAAATCCATCAATATCAAATTAATGCATCCACTCCACCCTCTTATTTCTCAGGTCTAAAACAATAATAGTATAAACATAAAATAACATCTTTCTCTTTGCTATACTACAACCAATCATTGTACTCATTAGACCATGCAGGATTAAATTGCCGTTCTACTTTACCAAACTTAGTATGTGAAAATTTATTATCCTTAGGTTGAAAAGGACCCTTTTGTAAATATATGCTCTTCTAATTTGATCTCGATCATTTGGATGGTAATCAATAATTCCGTGATTGGAAATGCACGAAACAAGAATTAAAAAGAAAGACGGAATCAAAGTCCTCGATGAAATGTCTTCCCGAGATAAAATCACATGGTAAAGCCCTACGATTCCAACAAAACCCACCAAATAGATAACAATAGAACTTAGCAAGGGGAAAAACTCACCGTATTGACAGAGAAGTTCCTCAGAGTGGAGTGAGGTGTGGGGGGCCAGACGTAACCTTGTGCACATCCTGATAGCCTTTTTTTATTTCTACTCAACCATCAAAAAGCAACCCTGCATGGTTGCAGACAAAGTTTCTCAGCCAGCAGTCGCGATACCCTTTTACGGTTCTACTATGCTATTTTTGTCCTCTTTTATCTCATTTAGGTTTCTATCCTCAAAGGAAAATCTCCATCGTCGATTTACGGTTAAACAATCAAATAAATGTGGGTGATAAATACCCACCATCACTAGACATTTTAACTTAATCGTAAGATCTAGATATCCACCATCCATAGACATCTAATGGGCCCAAAAAGCCCAACAGAGGGTTGGGGGCAAATGTAAAGAACTCAATAAATTTGCCCTAGTCAATTGCCCCCTGGCTCCGCCAATGGTTGGCGCGGTATAATATGGTACGTATTGTATCGTACCAATAAAATATCCATACGATTGATATGATCGGACCGTCAAATTTTGATATATATCACAAAGAAACTTATAAGGAAGGTCAGCATGATAACGTTCCTTTTAAATACTTACCCTGTGACTCCCAGTTGTCCCCAAATGATTAATGAAAGAAACAATGAGTATCATATCAGACTGACAGTCAGAAAAGTCCCTTCGGAGACATCTAATAAAAAAAAGTTCAGCCAGAAAAATAATGAAATAATACATCAGAAAAACAAACAAAAAAAATAGAAACCCTCACACTATGCATGGAGTTTTGAGGGTTAAAAAAAACGGTGATGTGGTCAACAGACTCAATGCAGACACCCCACCACGGGAAACTCCAACCCCAGCTTTAGCGCGCAGACGTCCCCATGTTCGTCCGAAGACGGCAGGCTCAGCTGCAGGTCCAGGTCCAGGTCCAAGTCCAACCTGAGGGCTCCCCTCTTGTCGCCCCCGCCCACGTCGACGGGCTTCTTCTCCACGGCCACCAGCGGGAAGGCCCCGGCGGCCGCGCGGTGCCGCCGCATGTGGCCGCCCAGCGCCTGCCCCATGGCGAACTCGAGGCCGCAGATGGGGCACGGGTGCGCCACCCTCGGCTTGGCCGGCCCGGCCGCCCGGACGTGATGATCGGCTCCCGTGATCAGGCGGGGATTCTTGTGGCTGGCCCGGTGACCGCCGAGCGCCTGGAAGGACGGGAACTGGCGGCCGCAGGACTTGCACCTGAAGAGCCGCCCCGGGTAGCGCGGTCCCTCCCCGCCGGCGCCGCGGGAGAGCAGCAGCAGGACGTTGGCTGCCTCGTCGGCGCCCCCCACATCGCCCCCCTCCTCAGTTCTGAACCGCTTCATCCCGACGATGGCGATGAGCAGCAAACGACGACAAAAGGGTGGCAGTACTGTATGCCTGCTACCGCGGGCTCCGCTCTCTCTCTCTGATGAAGGGTAGCTGCCACTACTATAACTCTCTCTCTCTCTCGCTATCTATCTATCTGTGTGTGGGGGGGGGGGGGTCTCAGAGGTGTCTGATAATTAGGTTTTGCAGAGGAAGCATGGAGCTGAGAATGGAAGAGAAGTGAAGGGTATATATACTCTTTATATAGTGTTGGTGAGCGGCGCAGGCGCGTACAGGGGGGGTGGTCTAGCTCCTGCTGAGGCCACGGGTTCCTCGAGAAGTCATAAACGATACCTTGGGACGCCACGCCCTGCGTTTGCTTAGCGCGGCGGGAGGCAGCCCTGTTTGGCAAAGCTCTAAGGCCACGGATTCGTTGACTGCTGCCGGCTGGTGGAACACTGGAACCTACGCACGCTATGTGGTCCATCCGTCAGTCCAAGTCGCGGTGGAGCGGCTGTGCGCCGCAAGCCCGAAGCCACCAGGCAGGTTCGGATCATGGGGGCCATAAGAATATGAATCTTCGCCTCCCCTGCTGTCTAGAAAGCAGGAAACTTCTCTCACCTTCTCTTTTGTTAAATGGAGTATTTTAGATATCTCTGTTAATGGGTCAACCATTATGGGTCCATTTAGGGTTTATGATCTTCTTTTTTTATTATTATCATTTTATCCGTCAAAACTTGTACAAACATGTAAGTCAATTTGGAGCGACCTCGAGACAAAATGCAGCATGTAAAGGTGTACATAATATGTGATAACTTTGCCACTTCAGGCACATGATTATCGTTGACCAAGCATACTCCAACTTTCGACGGACCATGTAATGATATGCACTACCAGTCACTGTGTATCGATCGTCAGTACCCTCCCCGTCACTAACATTCACAAGTTCATCACTCATCACTAGCCGTTGAACATAGATCATTCACCGCTCCAGCCGGCAATAGACATCACCAAATTAACTGATGAGACACATTTGGCGACCTACAATAGAAATTTCTAAGAAGTGTGAAGTCGGGATGATGATAATAAAAAAATACTCACAACGCTATGCGGTGGAACCATCTTAATAGCACGATCTACGGAGTCCTACTCGATAACCGATTAGAATAAGTTAACTGGGGTGGACCTTAGTGATTTATTCTTTAGGTTTTTAATTTTTTAGTTTGATAAATTATCTCAATCGAGGTCGGATAGGACATTCCACATGAGAGCATGTAGACTAGAATAATAGTCTTAACTACAGACCGACTGTACCGATCTTCGGCCGGTGCGGTCCGATACGGGTGATTCACCCGATTTCGGGTCGACTTGTAAAATTAATCATATCCCAAACCCTAAGAGGATGGTGGCGATGCCGTGGAAAGGGACAGTGGCGCCGATGGCCTGTAGCCCCCCCCCCCCCCCCCGCTACGTATAGGCCTACAGCCCCCACGCCCCTTTGCCCCCTTCACCCTCTCCCTGTTGACGGCGCCCTATAGCGCCCCCTCCCCCTCTGCCCCTGCTAACCCCCTCCCATTCCTGCCCTCTTCCCCCCCCCCCTCGCCGCCCTACTATCCCCGCCTTCGCCCCATCATCATCAGCCTGCTACCCCCCCATCGTCGGCCTACTATCCCCTCCCACTGTCGCCGCCTTCCCTCTCCCTCCCACCAGACTAGAAACCCACGTCGTCCCCTTCCCTTCCCCCCCACCATCGGCGTACCCCCCCTCACTATTGGCCTACTACCCCCTCCCATGCTGCCCCCTTCCCCCTACCCCCATGGCGGCCCTACTGCTGCCCCCTTCCCCCACCCATCGCTGGCCTGCTACCCTCGGCCCACCACCACCGTCGGCCTACTATCCTGGTGGGGACACCGGGTTCACTACCGGGCCCAATGCTCGGAGCCGACGCCGCACCGTCACTGCACCGAGCTTATGGCTCGAAGATCCTTCCTGAAGACTCGGCTTATGGCTATGGTAATATATTGCGTATTGAGTATATGGATTTGTGTGTGTATGTATATATGTATTCCTACATGTATTTTTCCTTTCGTCTTATTAGGCTAGTCATAGTCAAATAACATGTGTGTAATTTTTGTATCTTATTTGATTAAAACCCACAAGTCAAAGTGAGGTGGGTGGATTTTGTTTTGTTAGGCTATGATATAAACACAATTAGTGGAAGTTAGATGGTATCTATGTCATGGCTTTCCTTCCTATATAAGGAGGCCAAGGGATGTGTTACGAGACAGGAATGAAAAGAATTGAATGAAAACTTGTTTGTGTGTGTAAGAGCTCTCCCTCTCTTGCATTTTTCCTTCCCTCTTTCTCTTTGTGAGTTTGAGTGTCACCCGGTGTGAGACCGTCCAGCGTGAGGCCGAGCTGCGCGAGGTTGCATCCTATCCAGTCCCGTTCGTGTCCTGGAGTTGCCGTCGATCCATTTCCACGTCGCCGCCGCGTCAAATTGGTATCAGAGCCCAACACGGCGCCTCGGTCAACCCGACGTCCCCGTCGTCTTCCCTTATCTCTCTCGGTTGTTGGATAGTGAAAAAAAAAAGAAGAGGAGTAGAGAGACCACGGTTGAAAAAGTTTTGGAGAGAAAAAATTAGAAAAAAAGAAAGGAAACCTCTCTCTCTCTCTCTTTCTCTCTCTCCCTCGTATTCCCTCTCTCCCTCTGTTACTCCATCTCTCTCTCTTTCTGTTACTGGTAAGAAACAGAAAATGGAAAAAAAAAAGGCTTTTACATTTCGCGGCATGGGCATCGTCGCCCGTTCCCGCTTTCAAAAGCGACAGCGACCGTAATGTCCGCTTGCGACCCGCCACCGCCGCCGGGTGCCATCGCCGCGCCCCAACACCCCGCCACCGCACACCCGCCGCGCCCGCCGGCGCCTGTCGCGCCCGCCGTGCGCCCGCGCCCAGTGCGAGCGCCCGCCCGTGAGCCCGCCTGCGCCCCCGCCCCCGCGCAGTGCCAGGCCGCCTGAGCGCCCGCGCCCCGCGTGCCCCGCCTGCGTGCGCTGCGGCCGCGCCCGCCTGGCCCTGCCACCCCGCCTGCGGACCCCACTCGCCCGCGGGTGCCTGCGAGCTCCGCTCACCCAGCCAGCGCCCGCTTGAGCGAGCCCTGCCTGCGCTCGCCCGATGCCCGCTCCTGAGCCCATGCGGGCTCGCACACCTGCGCGCCAGCCAGGCGCTCCACGCCCCCCCCCCCCCCTGCCGCATTGACCGCCTCACGGCGGCCTCTTCCCACGTCGGCCGCTTGCGAGTGTTGACCACCCGCCCACGTGAATTGCACAGGGAAGGGTAGGTAAGGTTTGAACAAGAAAAGTGAAGATTTGAAAAAAAAAAACGTGTGGAAAGAAAAAAAAAGAAAAGAGTGTGAAAAAAAAGTCATAAAAAGGAGGTTGAAAAAAAAAGTGTTAAATATATATAATATATATAATATATATATAATGTTATATATATATATATATCTATATTTATATATATTATTTGATTAAAAAAAGAGAGGTTTTTGAAAATATGTTAAATATATATAATATATATATATTTGAGATATATATAATCTTATATATATATATTATTATATATCTTTTTAACTTATTATTTCTTGTGGCACCCGAGTCCACTATTACGGCTCGGCCCGTGTCTGAGTCGCCCGGATGCCGACAGAAGATCCGTAGATTACGGAACGTGTATACGCGAGAGTCTCCCTGCGCAGAGAAAATTTTAGATTGATTTGTTCCCCTGCGCGGGAAATTTTAAAGTGGTTTTGTAATAATTGTAACCTCCCTGCGAGGAGTGAATTCATTGTAACCGGTGAAGCTTCTTCAACGCCGTGCGGGCACGCACGTCCCCACTCGCCTTCGTCTCCGGTCGGAGTTAGACTTTTCAGTCTAGCTAGGTACGTGCTCCCCTCACTTACTCATTTAGTATCTTTTCAATTGCCGCGCGAAGTGAGAGAGAGCCCGATCCATGCAGCCAGTCTCCTGAGTGCATCGCTGTGGACGGAAAGCGAGAGCTTGTATGTACCCATCCTTAGGCCCTAGACTGTCACATTAGGGCACCCTAATTGTCAGGAGGTAGTTCCACAACTAGTTCGCCTACGGGCGAGCAACTCTCCCTGACCAGTCCCTTCAAACTTGGCCCTTTACCTATTTAGCCAACAAATTCGGGTCGATAGCTTGCTAATTATCGGTCCCAGGACTGTATCATTTAGGTCCGAGGTCGTGCATGCCACGTTGGTCTAGGAATTCATCCGGCCGTCTAGAGCGTCCTTCAACGCTACCCATGGATCAAGAGAGCGTGACTGCTATGCTAGTCCAGCTCGAGCACAATCTCGTGGCCCACTTTGAAGAATCCATAGGCCAACTACGGACGGAACTCGATAAGAGGATCCGAGCCTTAGAGGATCGACTGAAGGGAGAGGAAGGAAGAGTGAATGGCCACGGCAATCCCGTAGCCAATCCTAGGGAGGAAAGAGAGCAAGTCCGCCCGAATCAGGCTCCCCAAGGTAGAGAGCAAGAGGCCCGTACGCCTCGAGAGAGAGACCACGATGATGAGGATATCATCCTACGGAACGTCAAGATTGACGCTCCGAGTTTTGATGGGTCCCTCAACCCCGCTACATACCTTGATTGGGAGACCGGGATGGACTAATATTTTGATTGGCATCGCCGCATGACCCCTGCTACAAGGTGAGGTTTGCCAAAATGAAACTCCTAGGTCAAGCCAAAACTTACTGGTGTAACGTTGAGAATCTCCTAGCAAGGAGACGAGAGGAACCCATAAGCACGTGGGAAGAAATGAAGGAGAAATTGAGGGAGAAGTATCTGCCACCCTCCTACCACCAGCGTCTATTAGACCAGTGGCAGAAACTCACCCAAGATGGAAAGTCTGTGGACGAGTACATAGCCAAATTTGATGACTTCTTCCTTCGGAGTCGAGTCATGGAGGATGCCGCTGTCACCCTCTCACAGTTTAGGGCTGGCCTACACGAGAGTATTCAGCGGGAATTATTCTTACGGGAGGTTAACACCCTCGAGCACGCCTACCAAGTTGCACGAGATGTTGAGAGGTTTCAAAGGGTGGTCCCACATCGGGTTCCCATTTACTGTCAACCTGAACCCCGAAACCCCATAGTCCGCTATACTGAGAGAGCTGGTCCCTCCACTTCCTATGTCCCTACTGCTACCCCACTTAGGGCCGTTGCCCCCACTGCTCCTTTCCCACGGAACCCCTTACCTGCACCCGCTGCTGTGCCTAGGCTAGAGTATACTCCACCAGTTGAGAGAAGAGATGACAAGGGAAAGGGAGTGGTCCCTAGCACCTCCCAACCAACCCCTATCTCGGGAGTCCGCTGCTTTAGGTGTCATAACCTAGGGCATATTGCCACCAATTGCCCCACCCGAGCCTTGGTCATCACTGACCCCCAGCCTGTGGAGCTTCCACCTCAGGAAGGAGAACCCCTTGAGAGATATGAGCCGGACCCTGATCTCATTGCCCAGTTTGAGGAGTTAGATGCAGGGTTTGATAGTACGCATATCGAGTACATGCAAATGGGAGATATTGCCGAGAGTTTGAACCAGGGAAGACTGGGTGTAGTTCGCTGCATCCTAACCCACCCACAGGAGGACGACTGGCGTCGAACCTCCATCTTCCAAACCTACATCATGGTCAAATCTCAACCCTGCAAGGTGATCTTTGACAACGGGAGCTGTATCAATGCAGTCTCTTCAGACTTTGTATCCCGTCTAGGTCTACCTACCCATCCTCATCCGAGGCCATACAACGTGGCTTGGGTTGACGACACGTCTATCCCAGTCACCACTACATGTGTCATTCCCATCCAGTTCCAGTCCTACCAAGGACAAATCCTATGCGATGTAGTGCCTATGAAGGTCGGGAGCATCATCCTAGGACGGCCATGGATCTACGATGTAGACCTTACTACATTCGATCGGTCCAATTAGTGTTCCTTCTCCCACAATGGAAAGAGGATTCAGTTGTGCCCGACACCCCCAAAGGTGGCCACGGAAAAGAGTCCTACCTCCACACCCGCTGCATCCCCCAAAATTCAGGAGAATGTCCCAACCCCCACCAAATGGAAGCTTCTCATGCCCTCCTCTCCTACACCTGTCATATCCATCCCTAAGGCCCCTAAGGTTGACCATGACCTGATTAGGCGCCTTAACTTCATAGGTTTCCGTGAGCTGAATAGGGAGGTTGCCGAAGGTGCCCCTGTCTGGGCTGTTATTGTCATCATCACCCCCGAGGAGTCTCGAGTCTCAGTCCCACCCGAGGTCCAGGCAATTCTGCATGACTTTCCAGATATTTTCCCAGAGGATTTGCCCTCTAGACTCCCTCCCATGCGTGACATTCAACACGCTATTGATCTTGTCCCTGGGTCCACCCTACCCAACCTTCCCCATTACCGATTGAACCCAAAGGAGCATGCTGAGCTCCAAAGGATTGTCGAGGACCTTATCCAAAAAGGTTTCCTCAGGGTGAGCAAGAGCCCATGTGCTGTCCCTGCCTTGCTCACACCCAAGAAGGATGGCACCTGGCGGATGTGTGTTGACAGCCGCGCCATCAATAAGATCACTGTCAAGTATAGGTTTCCCATTCCCCGTCTTGATGACATGCTTGACATGATGAGTGGAGCCACCATCTTTTCCAAGATTGACTTGAAAAGTGGCTACCACCAAGTCCGAATTCGACTAGGGGATGAGTGGAAGACAGCCTTTAAAATAAAAGAAGGTCTATATGAGTGGCTTGTCATGCCGTTTGGGCTATCCAACGCCCCCAGCACTTTCATGAGACTTATGACAGAAGCCCTTCGTCCTCTCATTGGTCGCTTTGTTGTCGTCTACTTTGACGACATTCTCATCTATAGCCACAACCCTCAGGATCACATCCACCATTTGATGGAAGTTTGCGAGACTTTGAGGAGAGAAACCATGTTTGTCAACCTTGCTAAATGTGAATTCATGACAGACCGGGTCACTTTTCTCGGATTTGTGGTTTCAAGTCATGGAGTGTCTGTGGACCAATCCAAGGTCTGAGACATAGTAGACTGGCCAGAGCCCCAGAATGTCCATGACGTTCGAAGTTTCCATGGGCTAGCCACTTTCTACAGACGCTTCATTCAGGGTTTTAGCACCATTATGGCACCCATTACGATTGTATCTGTAAGGGGAATTTTGAGTGGACCAAAGCCGCCTCCCAGGCTTTTCGTGCCATAAAGGAGCTCATGACTAAAGCCCCTGTCCTCCGCCTGCCAGACTTTTCCAAAGTCTTCGAGATATCCTGTGATGCATCTGGCGTAGGAATAGGAGGAGTGCTCAGCCAGGAAAGCCACCCCGTGGCTTATTTCAGTGAGAAGCTTTCTGATGCAAAGCTTCGTTACTCCACCTATGATAAGGAGTTCTATGCCGTGGTCCAAGCCCTCAAACACTGGAGACACTATCTCTTACCTCAAGAGTTTGTCTTATACTCGGACCATGAGGCTCTGAAATTCCTTAGCTCTCAGAAGGGCTTAAACCCTAGGCATGGTCGGTGGGTAGAATTCCTCCAGTCTTTCACATTTGTCCTAAAACATAAGGCTGGAAAGGAAAATAAGGTGGCCGACGCCTTGAGTCGAAGGGTCTCCCTTCTTTCCACTGTTCGGGTAGAGGTCACTGGATTTGACCGCATGAAGGAACTCTATGGAGAGTGTCCTGATTTTAGCCCTGCCTACTCTGCTCTGTCTACTGGACCCTCGATAGCCTTTTCTGACTATCTACTCCAGGATGTTTTCTATTTCGAGGGCAGCAACTCTGTGTCCCGAGGACTTCTGTTCGGGACTTCCTGATTTGGGAAATGCATGCTGGAGGTCTTGCTGGTCACTTTGGCCGCAACAAGACCATCCATTCTGTGGAGGAGCACTTCTATTGGCCTGGCCTGAAGAGAGATGTGGCCAAGATTGTAGCCCAGTGTAGGACATGCACAATGGCCAAACAGGTCAAACAGAACACTGGTCTCTACACTCCTCTCCCCGTTCCTGATCGACCATGGGTTGATGTGAGCATGGATTTTATCCTTGGTTTACCTCGCACTGCTCACAAGCATGATTCCATCTTTGTTGTCGTTGATAGGTTCTCTAAGATGGCCCACTTCATTGCATGTTCCAAAACATCTGATGCATCTAGAGTAGCCCATTTATTCTTTGATGAAGTCGTGCGTCTGCATGGTCTCCCCCAAACCATCGTGTCTGACCGAGATGTCCGGTTCACTAGTTACTTCTGGAAGACACTTTGGCACCTAGTTGGCACCAAACTCAAATTCTCCACTGCCTATCACCCACAAACCGATGGGCAAACAGAGGTCGTCAATAGGAGTTTAGGGAATCTCTTGAGGTGTCTCGTAGGGGAACATTCTGGCACTTGGGATCTTCTCTTGCGCCTAGAGCCGAATTTGCATACAACAGTTCAGTCAATCGGTCCATAGGTATGAGTCCCTTTGAGGTCGTGCATGGCTACAAACCTAGAAAACCTGTGGATCTCATTCCCCTTCCCCTCGAGTCTAGGATGTCCAAGTCAGCTGAGGAGTTTGCACAGCATGTCAAGAGTCTACATGAGTCAATTAGCAAGCAAATCAACCTCAGTAATGAGACTTATAAAAAATTGGCTGATTCGCATAGGCGTCACCATGAATTCCAAGAAGGTGACATGGTTATGGTACGGGTTCGACCCGAACGACTCCCCTCGGGAGCCGTTAAGAAGTTGCAAGCCCGTAGTGATGGACCCTTCCCAATTCTGCGGAAGATTGGCTCCAATGCTTATGTTGTGGACTTACCTCCCGAATACGGGATTAGCTCGACTTTTAATGT
This sequence comes from Amorphophallus konjac, assembly GCA_022559845.1. Classification (NCBI taxonomy): domain Eukaryota; kingdom Viridiplantae; phylum Streptophyta; class Magnoliopsida; order Alismatales; family Araceae; genus Amorphophallus; species Amorphophallus konjac. The sequence goes on from CM040126.1 coordinate 57,858,177, forward strand.
GGCAGACTTAGTGGCCTACAAGGAACCCACAGCGATTCCTAGTGACCCTTTCGAGCCTTCTCCCCCTATTGAGAGTGAGCCCACCCCTGTGCGTCCCACATCCTTGAGCACACCACGCGAGCACATTAAGAGGATACTGGATGAGCAGGTGACCACTACACGGAGCAGGGTGTACCAGCGCTACCTTGTCCGCTGGCGAGACCGTCTACCATCAAATGATTCCTGGATCAGCCGGGAAGATCTACAACGCCTCGATCCAGATCTGCTGAAGCACTACCACAGTAGTGTCCCCCCTTACTCGACGGAGTCGAGTTCCAGCCGCCCCGGGAGGGTTGGTGGGGACACCGGGTCCACTACCGGGCCCAATGCTCGGAGCCGATGCCGCACCGCCACTGCACCGAGCTTATGGCTCGGAGATCCTTCCTGAAGACTCGGCTTATGGCTATGGTAGTATATTGCGTATTGAGTATATGTATTTGTGTGTGTATGTATACATGTATTCCTACATGTATTTTTCCTTTCGTCTTATTAGGCTAGTCATAGTCAAATAACATGTGTGTACTTTTTGTATCTTATTTGATTAAAACCCACAAGTCAAAGTGAGGTGGGTGAGTTTTATTTTGTTAGGCTAGGATATAAACACAATTAGTGGAAGTTAGATGGTATCTATGTTATGGCTTTCTTTCCTATATAAGGAGGCCAAGGGATGTGTTACGAGACAGGAATGAAAAGAATTGAATGAAAGCTTGTTTGTGTGTGTAAGAGCTCTCCCTCTCTTGTATTTTTCCTTCCCTCTTTCTCCTTGTGAGTTTGAGTGTCGCCCGGTGTGAGACCGTCCGGCGTGAGGCCGAGCTGCACGAGGTAGCATCCTATCCAGTCACGTTCGTGTCCCGGAGTTACCGTCGATCCATTTCCACGTCGCCACCGCGTCATATCCCCCCTCCCATTGTCGCCCCTTCCCCTTCACCCCCTCTCCCGTCACCCCCTTTCCCCACCCCCATCCTGCTACCCCCCCACAACCACAGCCAGCCTACTACCACCCCCCACAGCTGGCTTGCTGCCCCCCTCCCCCTATCGCCTCCCCCCCCCCCACCACCGGCTTCCTACTCTCTCTCTCTCTCTCTCTCTCTCTCTCTCTCTCTCTCTCTCTCTCTCTCTCTCTCTCTCTCTCTCTCTCTCTCTCTCTCTCTCTCTCTCTCTCTCTCTCTCTCTCTCTCTCTCTCGGGGGGAGTGGTGTGAAGGAGGGATATTTTAATTATTTGACCTCTAATTAATGCCAATAAAGAAATTCGAGGTTGATCGACGAAAGTTAACCGTAATGTTATTTTTGTAGAATAGTGGTGATATATATGTTAGTATATTTTTAAGAATAATATATCTATAATTTTACCTATACCAATAGTTTATTTATAAAAAAATCTTAAAAAAATTGCAACTGGGCATTGTGCATAAACATTAGTGGAGAAGTCATACAATAATCAGAGTGCAAATTCTAGAAACAGAACCATTCTCTCTCTCTCTCTCTCTCTCTCTCTCTCACACACACACACACACACACACACACGCGCGCACACACACACACGTAGCCACATTCGTTACCCATTCCAAATTCAGAATAAATTTGGAATATCGCGTTACATACAAGAGAATACCGGCAATATCGGACTTATCTTGCGGGAACATCTTAGACGAGTATTTAGCACTTTCATATCTTGTAATGCAATGACACAATTATTCGGGTCAAAAAAATTTAAGTGGCAGTGATCATCACCGTCAGTTTTAGTTTCATCAATTTATAAGTGACTAGATTCAAAGAAAATCAAAAGATTTTGTTAGCACCACAAGAAAAATGCACATTGGTGACGGTAAATTCTAGTCAATAAATCGATGAAATCCTGACAAAATAAGTGGCTAATTCTATCCATCCTAAAACTCTCGTCGCTAATTTGAAAATTTTAGTGATGGTCATAGATCTATCACCTCTAATCAGCGATGTATATATAATAGGCCTGTCACAAAATAGTGACCGGTCGATCGCTCAACCACTAATTAAGGAGAAAATGCCGTCACGAATTCCAGTCATCAGCTTCTCTATGTGAGCCACTGTTTCGTGACCTAACTGTGACGGTCAAGATTCCATCACAAAGTTTCAGATTAAAAATGCTGAAAAAAAAACGACTATGCCATTGCAAATTCCATTAATAGCCTTCTCCTTATCTTATCTGTCGCTATTTTGTGACAAATTTGTCACAAACTGTAGTCCGTCACAAAATTGGTGATAGATAAAACACTTGAGGAGGGTAAAAATTAACAGTAGTCTATCACAAAAATTGGTGACAGAAAATATTTGAGGAGGGTAAAATTGACCGGAGCTAGTACGTACGACTCAATAATGCTAGGCCCAAGACGACTCGACCCAATCAAATCAGAGAAAGGTTGATCGACGATCTGCAACCCAAGCCGAACGGCCCGGCTGATGCCCACAAAGGATTCACCAGCCCACGGGCGAGATTGATACGCACGTCCCGAGCGCCGAAGAACTCGCCAATGGCCGAATGTTGCCTCCGCCAGGGACAGGGTCACGCCCACGACGCCGAGATTCTCGCCACGAGGCACCTCTTCCTAAATAGACAGGTGCACAATGAGTAACTCTCCCCACGATGAAGGGGGCGTTACTCCACAACCCACGTCCTTTCTTCATTGGGGAACATGCCCTCACCGTCAGGACAACCAATATAAATAGGCCCTCAATTAGACGTACATGGAGACACACACACTGACATACATAAATAGAGACACGTATAGAGAGAGATGAAGCCTTCGTCCACCGCTCTGAGTACTCTCTAGATTCTTCGAGCACTCTAGGAGTCTTTGTTCATACACACATACTTGTCCACTCTGTTCTTAAACTCTCTCTCCCCTTTCTCCTCCTCATAATTCTCTTCAAAGTGCCTTCATGACTTAACCATCAGAAGATTATCCTTTGGGGTAGCGTCCAGGGTTCCTTATGACGCCGTCTCTCTAGTGTTTGCAAACTCTCACGGATAGTTAGTCGATCTTCTCCAATAAATAAATCTCAAAAATATGATACGAAGACTAAGAATCACTTTTCTATCTCTATAGTACTCATAAAATTTTTTGAATATCTGAAGCACATCATCGGTCAGAAATTAGTGACAAATCTTTATCATCAATCCGTAGCTAACAATAGCTTAGGAATTTAGTGACGAATCGTGATAGATGTGTCACGTCAAAAAATTTAGCAATTAATCTTTTGTCGTGAATCGGTCACTAATAAAAGGGTCAGAGGAGTCTGTTTTATTGTCCTTCAAAAGTTAGTGAGGACTTATGATAGATGCATCTTCTATCACAAAATTCAGCTACTAATCCGTCACCACCCGTCACCGTGTATCGATCGTCGGTACCCTCCCCATCTCACTAACATTCACAAGCTCATCGCTCAATCACTAGCCGTTGAACATAGATCATTCACTAATCCAGCCAGTAACAGACACCAATTAAATTAACTGACGAGACAAATTTGGCGACCTATAATAGAAATTTTCAAAGACGTGCGATGTCGGGATGATAATAATAAAAACATACTTACAACGCTATACGGTGGAACCTTCTTAATAGCTCCATCTACGAGAGTCCCACTTGATAACATGTTAGAATAAGTTAATCACGGTGGATTCGAGTGAGTTATTCTTTAGATTTTTAGATTTTTAATTTAATAAATTATCTTAATCGAGGTCGGATAAGACATTCTATATGAGAGCACGCGTAGAATGAGTTAATATCAGAATGTATAAGAGTCTTGATCTTAACAACTCCATATACGATGAACTTGCTATCGTACTCGATTAAAAATGAGTAGATGAAATAATTCACCCTAATCAACTTTTATTCGATTATCAAAGTCTCCCAAGAGAACATGCAGTACTATCACACCATGAAAAACAAAGTGTGACACAACTACTAATTAGTAAAGAATCACAAGTATATGGCTATATGCTCATACATATTCCAGAATTTTAAAACAGTAGAGCTAGCTAGTGACTATCGTCAACATGAGCAGAGTCCCGTGTTTGGATGTCCGTGCCCAACTCATGCAGCAGGAGGCTCTTTAGCTCTGCACGTAGCCGCTCATATGCAAGTATAAGTATCATATCTCAGAGAGTATACATAGCCCATCATCGCCTCCTCCATCGACTGGCATCTCACTTAAAAGCTGCCTTTCTACTTGATCTTGAATTTGTTGGTCTATGGTTTTGGGACAACTGATGTTGCCAAGATATGGTGATGTAACAGACGGAGAAGTTGAGCTACGTACTCCCCTGCACCATTCTTCTCTATTATATAAGTAGAGCACTATGGATCCACTATCGATCCTTTTATGCTGCCCTTGCAACTTATTTGCTATATACGGGGCAAGCACATAGCATTTGGTAAGGGTCGCATATACCATGATTTTTTTTTTTACGAGTAATGAACTCATCATCACTAGCTAGCAATGTCAAGAAGCCCGACTTTAGCCTTCTTAAGAACATGTGTGATTTCTTTTTTAAAAAAAAATTGAAATCCATTCTCAAACTTCGATCTTGAGTCAAAATCACATAATTAGGAGTAGTGAACTTGTTGGCATCCAATATCCCACGGAATGGGTTGGTTGGTGACACGACGATCTATAATATAGAGATCGATGAAATATAATAAATAAAAGCATGCATTCTTAAAAATACTGGGATATGGACTTGTATCTTAATACCCTCACACTAACTTTTATCGAACTGCATAACCCTCGATATAAAAATGGAAACTTGTTAAGTTTCCTATACTGAGGATCGGAATCTGATCATTAACATAATGCATGTGTCCCTGTGGTAGCACAACCATATCATGCGTAATGAGTAGATAATTCTTATCGATTGCAATTACTTACAACTTCTGATCATATGCAGTCCCTAAATTTAATGTGGTCTCGTGATAGTACAATAAATTAGAAATTTGTTATTAAGTCATTACCTTTATTACTTAATGGACATATGCACTGGTGATATTACGCTTCATTAACATCATGGATGTGGCCTTGTTGTAGCACAACCACATCGTGCTGAATAAGTAGATGACTCTCGTCAATTACAACTACTTACAACTTCTGATCACATGCAGTCTCTAAATTTAACATGGTCCCGTTGTAGTACAATAAATTACAAAATTTTTGTTAAGTTATTACTGTTAGAAATCGGAGTATCTGTAGAGATGGACAAACAATAGAGGAGGAAGAAAGAAGGGGAAAAAGATGATCAAACCACAAGAACACTGGGATTTACGTGGTTCGGAGGCGATGTGTCTTCCTACATCTACGGTCGCACTGAGATCTCTTATTTCGCACACACTATGGCGATTACATGCAGTCTCTAAATTTAACATGGTCCCGTGGTAGTACAATAAATTACAAAAATTTTGTTAAGTCATTACCATTATGACTTAATGGACATATGCACTAGTGATATTATGCTTGAGGTTGCACAACAAAATAACGGCATGTCTCCACCCCACTCTTAACATCTACCATGTCATAGGTTAAAATGCCATTCTCCTGTTAAGTGGGTTTTGAAGTAGCACAACAGACTCACGTAATGCTAATACTAGAATGGCATAGTTAGCCTATAATGATGGAAGGCCACGAGAATCGTTCTTAATGTCTCACATTCATCAACTTGATTTGAAAATTTTGAGTAGTTGTCAGAACATGTGATCTCATCTAAATTATTAACGTCATACACAAATAAGTATTCAACATATAAATATTATCGCATGCATATATTATACTAGTATATTGCATATGCTTAAATTTCATTGATCGGTGAACTTTGTTAATGCCCATTAGTAAGTTAACTTAACCTATGATGCATTAGACATGATTGATAGCCTCAAGGTTCATCGGATCTATCCATCACACACGATACAGGACATAACAGATCGTACCTAACAAATACCGGTACAATCAGTCCTGGTATGCACTTGACATGCCCTCTCCACTTATTAATATGTTGAGTGGAGAGGGCTCCACTATATATATATTATAAATATATTTTATTTGATCATGTTTCTAATACGGGACTATTCTAACATAAGAGTTTTCTTTGGGAGGCCAACATATATATAGTTTCAGGTGCCTGACCTGAGGGATAATATATGTTGAGACCTAGAGACATATTCCTTGGCTCTGTGATTGGAGCCCCCCGACAATCACTTGACGACCACCCAAGCAAAACCACCGAGCTCACAATTGCACACTTATTCGAACTCTCCTTCCCCAACGTCCCTTCCTCATTGTAGTTTCTCGTAGTGAAGGCCAAATGAGAGTACACAATTTTCTTTGCTCCCTCTCACTACAGTCGAGCTCTTCAATGTCCTTGACAGTTGTACAGAGACCTCCAATGAGCATTATGGATGTTGTTTTCGGGAGGAGATGCATCACCACTTCCAATACTGGCCATCCATGATCTTCTACACCACTATATAACTGCTGTTAGAATAGTCCCATATTGAAAACATGATAAAATAAAATATGTTTAAAATAGTGGAGTCCTCTCCACTCAACAGTTTAAGATTTTGAGTTGGATGACCTAGTCTAATAAATCCTAACAAAGTATCCAAGTCTATGGTTATAATATAGTAGGCACCCTACATTTGTGATAGTCCATATGACAGAACTTAAAATTGACCTATAGTGGAGTCCTCTCCACTCAACACCTTAAGATTTTGAGTTGGATGGTCCAATCAAATAAATTTTAATAGATGTGTTGACAAGGATAACGGTTGCGCACTACGTACTAAGGACTGACAATGCAATCACAAGTAGCATGTTTCATCCTTCCTCCTCTCCTTCGTAGGAAACATCACGATGATGAGGTCCATTAGGACTAGGAGCTTGATACATGAACCCACCTTCAAAGGAGATGCTATGGTTGTTGGTGTGACAGTGTCCAAGGATAAAACTAGTGGGTTTCAAAATGAAGAGAGAATAAGAAGAGGATGAGGACAAAGATGGTACACTTGGTGGAAGTAAAAAGTGGCCACCCAAGCAAGACCTTTGAGCCTTACCCTTATACATCGACCCAAACCCTCCTTCCCCTAGCTTTTCTCCCAAGTTGATGTTTCTCGTAGCAAGGGTGAGCTCAAAGTACAGAAATTTCCTAGCTCCCCCGGCACTTTGAACTCAACTTCCTCAACGTGGCATCCCAACAAGCAGTATGGATGCCATGCATCTTCAAGAGGAGAAGTATCTTCTCTTCCGAGCATTGTCGTCGTCAATCTCCTATTCCATCATATAGCTACGTCAGTAGGAACAAGATATAGTTGCATCACGGAGGACTAAAAATACAATAAGTGATAATATATATATTTTCCATCCTCCTCACCTCCATAGGAAACATTAGGATGATCGACGAGGTCCATATGGACATGGAGCTTGATTCACGAACCTATTGAACCCCATGTGCACCTAGATTTTAATGATGTCAAAACAAGCATTTATTAAAGATTTAGTATTCTACGACATTCATTAGTGGTTGACAAAGTAGGCATGAATGGGAAGTCACCACTCACTCTAGTGGTCAAAGTGTTAAGCAACATAAGTCAGTAGTTGGGAGTCAAATGGTTGATGAAATAGGCCCACTTGACCCAGTGGTTGTTCCACTACCTATTTGCATCTTATTGGTCGATGACCAAAGGCGAGTGGCTGACACCACGAACCACCGACACTCGATGGTCTAAGACTTGTCTAGGTAATGGCTAACAAACAGGTAGCAGCCATTGAATGGTTGGGATCTCACCTTCTTTTAGTGGCTGAAAACATATGATATATATCTCAATGGTCAATGTCCAAATTAAGGCTTCAAGTGGCTAGTAAACTTTATGTATATATCTGAATGGCTGATGAACCTTGTGTGTCTCTCAGTCGACATTGAACTGTGAGCAGGCATTCACAATCCAGGACCCTACTCGTCCCTTGTATTCCCCTCATATTATGTTACTTTTCTTTCTGCACTTCTTAATGGAAAATCGTTTGCTTGGTGACCGGGGTGGCACGTTCTGTCCTTTTCGCAATGAAAGGATGACCGGACTCCCTCGTCTCCCACCTTACAAGTATTACCTTTCAGTTAAAAAAAAATGTGAGTAGACATTCACAATCCAGGAGCAACCATTGGCCATCTGTCTGATGTATGTTTACTAATACTGGGTGTTCAAAAGTTACGTCATTTTATGTACTCAATACTTTAGCGAACATATATATGGACATTGTTGATTTTTTGTCAGGTACCAAACTTTAGATTAGAAAAACAACAAATGCACAAAATCTTGTCGATCTTCGGATTATGGATGCACATTATAAATGTTTTAAAGTACACATTGAATGACTCCTCCTTCACCATGCGGCACTTTTTACTTGACCATTTTTGAAATGTGTTGACTCACCGACCAATTGTTGCTCTATGTCGTAGGTAAAACTCTTTTATCCAGCATTCAGCCAAGCTGTGAATTGATATCATGAGGTACAGTGATGGACAAGGTGGTGAATCAAAAAAGCTCTATATGAGACGACTGTTTTCCGACATGGAGAAGCTCTAGGTCACAACAGATCTCCCCATCAGAAAGCACCATATATATATAAGCAACTGTTCATCATTGGGAGAAGGGTTGGTGGAGAAAGGAGCGAGGTAGAGACAGTTGTTCCACATACTGAAAGTTTAATTTCACCCTTTTCAGTAGCGAAAGAAGAGTTTTTCGCCAGATGAACCTGTGGCGACCATTTATCTTATGTTCTTCATTTTTGATGTATTCCGAAGTCATTAACCTGGCTAGAATGGGTTAAAGGGCAGGTTGGTGGTGCAACAAAAAGTAGGATGGAGCAAAAAGTTAGATGAAGCAAGTTTGATAGAACAAAACTTGGACGATAGCTTTTGACCTTCTTTGAAGTTGGATGAAGTACTTTGGATGGTAGCTGTTGGCATTTTCCTAACTTGGATGATGGAGTTGCTTTTGGACTTTTCTGAACTTGGATGATGGCTTTTGAGTTGGACGATGGAGATGGGCATTTTGGACAGTGGGTTTTGATGGCTGGGCTTCTCTTTTTGTTGGCTTTATTATTATATATAGTTGATTGCTAGAGTGTTTTCTTTTTCCTAAGATGATTTGTCATCAGCTTTAATTGATGAAGTGACTCTTGGGATAATGTAATGTCTTTAAGAGGGAGATTTTCTATACTCCTCCATAAACCCCATGGAGGGTTATGCATGGTTGAATGAAATTTCCTTCTGCTGAGCATATGCTCCAATACTCTTCTCCCTGCAACCCACTTCTTTAGTGAGAGAGTGCGGCAACCCCGAGCCCATTTGCAGCCTACATCAATTTTCTATCTTCTTCTAATGTTTTGTTTTCTTATCCCCATTGTTGTTTCTAACCGTCACTTTCAAATGCTATAGGAGAACTGACGTTTCACTGGCACACACCACTCTAGACTAAGTAGGGATTCTGTGCTTCAAATTTTCTTCTTCTTTTTTAGTGAGCTGCCACTCTATCAGGTAGCGAATGTATTGATAAGTTGTCACTGGATCAACAATAGAAACTTGGTTAGATGACACCAAAATAACAGCTACTTATGGTGAGTTGACACCGATATAACTAGCTGCAACTTGGATTTATTTAAGTTAGTAGAACCCATGCAAGGATGGGAGTGGAATTAAATAGGTTTTGGGCTCAAGAACGAACCACTATAAAATTTTTGTGTGCTGTTGTGAATTTGCTTTAGTAGTTGTTGAGGCAAGGGATGTCTCAACATACGAGAGAGCTAACCTAAGAAGAGAGGGATAATCGTGGAATAGATTAGTTTCAAAAGATTTAAACACTTGCAAAATTTTCAAAACCCTACTCATCCCCTTCTAGGATAAGTCTATAACTACTTTCAAAACCCTCCTTCGAAGGAGATGTTGGGGCTATAAACACCAATGTCAAAGGACCAGTAGACTTTGACAATGAAGAAAGAACAAGAACGTGATGAGGTAGAGGGCAGAGATGGTACCCTTGATGGAAGTAATAGTGGCTTGGGTAACCATAAGAGTTGGCATCATAGAAGAGGTAGACTTAGGCTTTTTCTTTAGGGGGCACAATATAAATATATATTTATATTTTCCATATATTTATAAAAATATTAAAATAGATTATAAAATTGGTGTGGCACTAGCCAAGTAGTTTGATGAGGTTGTGGTGCCTCAGTTGGGTGATGATGTTGAACTCAAAGATGTGTTTGAGGGGAAGAAGATGTCCCTGAAACTTATTATTTGGCAGGTCATTTAGCAGTTTCATTGGGTTATATCTTCATCTCCACCTTGCTCTAACAAGTTTGCTCATTACTAGGTCCACATTCTTCATAACTAGGGATTATCTACGTACCCCTCCCTCTCAAAGAGGCATTCTTCTATCATCTGATGGCTAAAGCTTATTGCTCCAGGGTATAAGCTTAATATAGATGGGGCCTTCAAAAGGAGTATTGGGGCAAAAAGGTGGTGGTGGTATTCTCAGAGACTCAATGGGTGATCTGATATTTACTTTTGTTCACTTTTATGATATATCTTCTAGCCTTAAGGTAGAAGCCATGGCTCTTATTGATGGTTTGAGGTATTATCAAAATTTACATCTACATGGGATGCTTGTGGAGTGTGTCACACCCTCACTAAAGCAGAAACGTGAAGTGCGGCACATAAGTGTACATGTTCGAGAGTAATAACATTTGGATTGCATGATCATAAACATTCCATCACATAAAATCATCCATGTTTATCTACACATTATGAAGAGAAATGAAGAAGGATTGTTTCCCATTCATAATCCATAAATAATACAGAGTGTCATTGTACATAAGCCCACACGGGCAACCAAAATAGACACAATGCAAAACACATCTGGACTATGAAGAGAAGCCACTAGCACAACAAATGACCGAAACCAACCTCCTTACCTATAGACGCCTAATTTTAGACATTCCGCGGGCCTTGTCTAGCCATCAAAGAAGTGACACTTTTTTTTGGATGATTGGGAGTGTGAGGTCTTATCCCTATTTAGGTAGGCTCCACCATGTCCCTTCGCGGATCCAAGGTACTGGCCGCCCAGATCCTAAGGCGACTAGATACCTGGACACCCAGCCAAGGCGGCCAGACTCCTGGCCGCCCAGACCTCAAGGCGGTCAGACTCATGGCCGCCCAGTTCTCAAGGAGGCCACAACCTTGGTCGTCCAGCTCCCCTGAAACGGCCATCGACCTGGCCGCCTCCTGGTAACCGTAGTCAACTCCACGATCCGCCCACTCCGGGCACGTCCTCCACAACCATTCCCACTCTGGGGGGGTCGAGATGCACATAGTCCCACACGTACTCTATTTTCGAAGGTGGATAGGGAGAGAAATCCCCCACATACAAAAATCTCATTCCGAACAATCTCACGCGGGGGGGGGGGGGGGTGGAACATTTTTTGGGAGGAGGAGAGGCTGGCAGTTCGGAGAGGGCAGAGAGAGCGAGCTGTGAGGACAAGAGCATCCTTCCCAACCTTCCCCAAGAAGAATAATCTGAAGTCGAAGAGCTCCGCCGCAGGAGAGTCCCAGTTCTAGGAGGCGGCCATCGACATGGCTGCCTACCACCCTTGAACGGTCACACAGTAGGCCACCTTCTGTTTGTCGACGGGCAAACTCCGGCTTTCTTCCCTTATTCTATATTTTGCTGCATTTTAGTCTGTTCTACTGTATACACGCATACTAGATTTTCCTAGATCCCTATTCTAAAGAGATTTTCCAATCCAAAATATAGGGAAGGCAGATGGTCGAAAGTCTCGGCCATCCTCCTTCCCAACCCCCTTCCCGGTACGATTGACCCCATTTGCATGTTTTCTTTACTTCTCTGAGCATATATTGCATTTCCTCAGTCTAATGGTCTACTTTCTTCTATTTGCTGGTTAATTTGTAGGAACTTCGTCACCGACTCGCAGAGCTCCCCGTTCTTGGCTGGCCAAGAGCGAGGACAGGAAGAACTCACATATCCCGTTCCTAAGACATTCACGATCATCCTATCCATGTGAGGCTCAGGTATAAGTCTTTGGCGATCACCCTATTTCTATCTTTCTAATTCGTGCATTGTAGGCCGCAGCAGCATATTCGGGTAGAGGCGTACACGCCCCCTTTTCGGCACCTACAAATCTTCTAATACCACGCTTCTTGTTGTGCTACTCAGATCGCCTACCTCCAAGTTTGGCCAGCACCTGCCCTCACCGATCGGCACCTAAAAATAGATATAAGAAAATCATCTGAGCATGACGGCTCAGTGGGACTGCTAACATAAACGCAATACCACCCATCGGTACCACATACAAAATATTGCTTAGGAAGCAACCATACCCAGTGCTGCTATAAACTTGAACACACTCGCAATTAAAACTAGTATATTCATGTTGTACCAGTATAGGTAAGTGCATGTAATCATGATTCAAAAAAGAGTAAGGTAGAAAGATCTCGTAAGACTAATTGTCAATATAATATTATGTGGAACACCAATAGGAGCGTCCCATACCACCATCCAAGGTTGTTGAGACCAAGGATGAAAACATATAAACTAGACATGAACTTGAAATATCATGACAGAACTTAAACTTACAACATGATCTATCATGTCAATTTCACAGGAGAGTCTTTCAACTAACACGCATGGGTTTAAGATAATACATATCTTACTCTCTTATCATGATGGTCAACATGTGGAATCGGTGGGTCAACGCACTTGCATAACATACATATAACCTGCATATACTTGCATTCTTTCATAACATAATCATATCATGGAGCTCATACCCATATTCTCAACATATTAACAAGAGTAATCAAGACAAAAAACATGAATCATAAGCTAGGCATAGCTGGAAAATGTAGTGGTGGCTTCATCTCTGGGTGGCTCCACCTTCGGGTGGCTCCACCTTTAGACTCCCCTCCAAACTTCTAATCCGGGTAGCCCTTTCCCTCGGTTTCCCTTTCCTATGGCACGTTTGAGTTATGTTTCCAAGGAAAGAAGTATGGCTCGAGTTGGGTGCTCAGATTCAGATTCTTGCTTAGTCATGACATAGTAATGTACATCATGTCCAGATAGATGTAGTCTTATGAAATCGCATTTCATCATAATGTCAAGTAACATCATGGCCTACATCTATTGTTCATTTTCCTTAGGAAACACATACATGCAAAGCTTGCTTTAACCATTGGCATACTTAACTTGTGTTCATTGCTTACATACATAACTTGTCTTGCACAGAACCAACGTAAACAGTACATAGAGAAAGGCTACAAGCATATTAGAGCAAAGCCTCAATCATGATCTTGTACGTGTGATCTTTAATAAGTTGGGAAACAAAGAACTTAAATTGGGCAAAGATAGACTTAAAGATTCATGCATAATTTATACTTAGAAATCCTACCTCAACTAGAAGCCTATTACCACTAGCCTTCAGCACCGCCTTCATGCTGCTAGTTCTACCCTTCCAAGTCTCACTCTTAGAGAATGAACTGGATAAAAGATAAGAACATTGAATTGATCTTAGATAACTATACAAAAGGTTGAAGTCAAAGAGTTAAAATGGGATCTGATGGTCTACTAGAGACTTAGTAATGTAGAACAAGCATCACTGAGATGAAGAAACCTTAGGAGCTCTTAGGAATCACTCAGGAGAGCAGAAGAATTCAAGGATGGTTAGAGTGCAGATGCTCTGAAGGGTAAGAGAAAGAAGAGGAATGATAGAGGCAGAAGAGAAAAGAGAGAAAAAGAAGACTCTATATAGGATTCTTACCCATGTCCTGACCTCTGCACATTGGATACATTGCACACATCCTCCTCTACCTTCCGCTCCTCCAAACACTTGTCAGACCCGCTCCATACCTACTTGTCCACTAAATGGCCTGCTGAACACCCTTACCAGAGGTACACCCCTTTCCGCTACTAAGAGATTGTCCATGCCCTGACACACACCTAACACTCAGTCATATCATCTCAATCACCGAGAGATCCTGCATAATCTAATTCCTTCTTTATTTAAATCCATCTCAAAAGGTTTAAATCTTAAGTTCATTATTGAATCCTCCATCATCCAATTCTACAAGGCCAAAGTCTGTTGTCCACTTTTACATTGTCTAAGCTCATCGCCTACTATTCACTGTCTATGTTCCTTCACTCAAGTGTTATATCGTTTAAGTCCTTTCTACTCTTCGAAATTTGATGATATATCATCTATCTACTTTCATCTAGTTCCAATGTATCATCTACTTTTGCACTCTAACTCCTAACGTCCAATTTCTTCCGTCTAAGTCGGTCTATGCTTCCATCTAACTTTCTACCGTCTAAGTTGTCTAATTTCTACACCGTCTAATCTCTGTATTGTCTAAGTCTCTAGTATCATCTAAGTGGTTCATCTAAGGGTTCATGAAGGTAAGTTTGACATATATATAAATATAAATAACTATATCTTGGGCTTTTTATCATGAAAATTAATATAATTAAGCTCTTAAAAATTCAAGATGTTGCAGTGACTCTTTTGTTTTGGTGCATATTATTGCAGGCTCCTACATACTCATCTCTAGAGGTTATTCTTATTGATGAGGCATATCTTAAACTTGGTGGTTGATCTTCAAATCTCTATTAAGCATGTCTGTAGGGAGGCCAATCATTGTGCTGAAAAATTGGCTAATCATACTTGTAATATCTCGGACCTTTCGGATCCTTTCTTGGTGGGTCCCGGATTTGGTTTTCGGAGTGTCCGGCTCTGTTGTGTCCAAAATTTCGTTTCGGACATCTTTCGTGTTCGGATCGGCGTGATCTGGAGTTGTTTCGGAGGTCCGGAGGCGTTCCGCGGCTTTTCCGTGTGTGTTTTCCGATTTCCGGTGTGTGTTTCGGCTTTTACTTCGGAAGCTCGCTGCGGGTGAACCGGGCCGCTCACCTGGGCACGAGTGGTACCATTGCGATCGGTACGTTCCGAGGATCGCGGGGGTGTAATTTTCTATTTTCCAGAATTTTTCAGAATTTTCAGATTTTCTATAAAACCCCCCCTATTTTCTCTCTCTCCCCCACTCTCTTCTTCTTCTTCTTCTTCCTCCTTCCTCCTCCACCGTAACCCTCTCTCTCTCCCTCTCTTCCTCCCGGTTGACCGCGGCGAACCCCTCTCTGGCTGCAGACACCGGCGGGGCGACGGCGCGGTGACGTGGGCGGCGGCGAGGCGATCGTGGGGGCGTGCGGTGCTCGCGGGAAGCTTGAAGGACGAGGGTTTTCTAAGGCGTTTTTTGCGATTCACGAACGATCCGGCGGAGCATTCGCTCCATTGAGGTAGGGTGACGTTCCTTAGTCTCTTGCCGTTCATTTCCGTGGTTTGTAGGCCGCGGGGAGGCCGAGAGGGGCTTGATTGAGCGGGTTTGGGGTTTTCCATGATTTGGGGAGAGCTCGCCCGATCTATGGTTTTAGCCCGTGATTTCACGTTTGGACGGCTTAGATGCATGCTAGGGGTCCCCAGGGGTCTTCCCCTTTGTTTTCCCCCTCTCCGGTGGAGGTACGGGGGCGTGGTCAAAGTTTTTGGGGTTTTCCCGCCGTAGCGTGCTCGGGAGTGTGTAACGGTCACTCCAGTGACCGTCACATACTTGTGACGCCCCTAGAGGGGTGCGTTACATTCCTGAGTAGTGTTTTTGGGGGTCGGGGGCTGTAACGGCCTCACGATAGACCGCCATTTGCCTATGACGCGCTTGGGTAGGGCCGTCAGGGGCTTTCGACCGTTGGTTTGTGACCGTTGGGGGTCAGGCCATGTAACGCACCGGGCTAGGCGCGTTATATGCGTGTAACGCGCTGGGGCAGGCGCGTTACTTCCTGTTTTCACCCCAAGTGTGAGGGCCATGTAACACGATGGGTCAAGCGCGTTGCATGCGTGTGACGCGCCGGGGCTGGGCCGTTACATCCCTTTTGGCTTTGGGAGCGTGGGGGTGTGTAACGCATGGGGCCAAGTGCGTTACATTCTTGTAACGCGCCTGGACCAGGCCGTTACATCCCTTTCCCCTCTGACCGTGTGACGATCTGTTTGGAACTGTTAGGCGCATGTAACGGTCTCGCCTAGGCCGTTACCGTCTTGTGACGGCCCTAGGGTGGACCGTCACATGCCTGGTTGCCCCATGAGGGTGGCAACCCCGTTTTTACTCCGACTGTGGCCACCGTGCGACGGGGCTGGTGCGTGGGGTGATTCCCTCACGTTGTCGGATTCGGACGTTGTTTTCCGTTGACTCGAGAGTCTACTCCTTTGTGACCCTCCACTAGTCGTAGCCTATCAGTACGCTTGTGCTGGTCGCACCAGGGAGTGGTGTACGGGCTTACCCTGAGGACGGTTTTAGACTGGTTACCGTCGGGCCCCTCGTCACATCAGAGTCCAGTGCCAGGAGAAAACCGGTCAGAGGGCGAGACCTAGGACGCGTGGTCTGTGTGTGCACACGTGGTTGGGGACAGTGGACGCACGTCGATGGGCGTGACCCCAGCTAGTCACTTGTTCTGGTTACTTGTACGGTGTTCGCGCCTCTGGTAGGAGCTACCACGCCAGGCGGTTCACCTGCGGCGCGGCGTAAGACGTCAGGAGACGCTACCGGCTGTGCTTCTAGTGGGTGGTACTCCTGTCGAGTACGGAGTGACAGTCTGTCAGTCGTGTGTTTCCGACCTTCGGGTTTTGTCGGGTTGGCCGTTGAGCTTCGGTCTTCTTACAGTGGCACGGGTGTCAGTTTGCGTGCCATGGGACCTTTGTTCTGTAGAGTACAGGGCTTTCTTTTCCGAGGTACTCTCCTACCGCTAGTGTAGTGATTTCTCGTTTTACGAGGTAGGGTTCGAGTGATCCCTACTGAGTCTTGTTCCGAGACTCATTCCCTGCGTGTTTTCACCGTGTTTCAGGTGAGGCGCCGCCCCGGGGGAGCGCGTCTGGGGTGCAGCGTGGTGCGGGTGCCCAGAGGAAGTGCCAGAGGTCAGAGTCGGGGTATGCCCCGTGTAGCTGTACTTTTCTTCCTTGTCACTGTACTAGTCGTGGACTATTGTTATTGTTGTTAATTTCTATTGTGGACCATGTAAAATGTTAATTTATTTCCTGCTTAATATTATAACTGTTTAATTTCTGCAATTATTTGTGATACTTGTGTAGTCTCCACACCATCCTTTTAACCCTTCCGAGTCTTCGGGCTCGTGGGTGGCGGTGCGAGTCTCGGGTTATCAGGCCTTCCCGGTAATCGGATTCTCGGGTCGTTAAAATACTTGTCTCTCCCATTCCTTTTCTCTGTGGAATAATTGGGCTAGCCTACAACATGATGTTAGGGGGCATTCAAGTTAGACAAAATTGGATGTCCTTCCATTTGGCCTTAGTCATTGGTTTCTTTTGCATACCACTTCTATTCTTGTTGTATTTTCAGTGGTATGCCCCATTGCATCTATATTATCTTCATTTCTATCAATAATATCTCCTGTTTGAGGTTGTTTTGGTGGAGTGGGAGCACACCTATTCATACTAACAAAGTTTCATATTTCTTGATCTCAGTTTGTGAAGACATTCTTATCTTAGAAAAGGAAGACACATGTTCAAACTAACACACTCTAATACCGTACTGTCGTGTTCACTGGATGATTCATAACTAAAAGAAAGCATATGTTATAGATCATGGCTTATTCAACTGAAATCAAGAAATAATTAATGATACAAAAGACCTATTAGACAAGAGATCAATAGATCAGAAGAAATACTTTTCACTCTACAAGCATATTCAAATCTTCGTTCTTTTTGTGTCAAAATCATATCTTTCAAATGAACATGCATCCAACCACAGCATAATGAGCAAATGAACACATAACCAAAGAACTTGGACAATAGAGCTGAGGTCTTGGTCACTGCAGCTAGTGGGGGAATTCTCCCACCATTCACTAAATCATGGTTTGACTTTTGGATTTAACTTGTTTCCCATGAGTTCTAAACTTCCTGAGCATACTTATAGGGTCTATGTCATTGTCCATGCACAAATCTCTTTAACAAATATATGGCACACTTATTTCATTACTATACATTTTAAGCTCAACAATCTTTCAGATGGAATAGCTAGAGAAAGGATTGAACCAACTATGATAGGAAAGTTTAAGGATTTCTCTCTCTCTCTCTCTCTCTCACACACACACACACACATATGTATGTATGTATATATTGAACAAGAAACTAAGCTCTAAAATCATGACAGAATAGAACCAAATAACCAAGGAGATTTCTTGAAGTTTGGAAGATCAAAGCTTCAGTTATAATGTGCAAAGAATCTTAAAATAATAGAAAACATGTATTCAAAGAATACTCATGCATAGGGTGATCATTCGTCTACTTTCTTGACCAAATTGCCCTCCTAGATCACCTACTCTTAAAATAATAGAAAATATATATACAAAGAATACTCATGCAATAGGGTGATCATCTGCCTACTTTCTTGATGAAAGTGCCCTCCAAGAACACCTAGAAATCGCCTTTACCAGAACTCCTCCTATGCTCTAGAATCCCCACTAGAAGCACCAACCAGCAGCCTGTCGTGTACTGCTCGCAATTGATCCCTTATATGAAGAATTTCCTTCTCTAAACTGACTCATTCCTTCCTAGAATTAGAGTTCCTTTACATAAAGTTTCCTTTCCCTCATAGACTTCTAACCTCAATTAAACTTACTTCCTTCTTGCAAAGAGAATTCTGTCCAAAATTTAAGGTTCTATATTTAAATCTTTGGTCATCAAATTAGGGAAAGCCATGCCTTACATGTATAATTCTTCAAGTTGGATTCTACTTTCACTATACTCAGCTATTTAAGCAAATGTAGAACACTTAATTTAATCTAAAAACAAAGTCTTCCACCTACCCTTATGATTGAAACACTTCAACTAGCAGTTTGATTCATAGCTAAGGTTCCGCTTATTCTCTAGATGCATCAACTAAATACTCTTTCTAATTGAGTACAACGACTACTAGATCCGCCTACTGACTTATGCCTGCTAACTTTGCCTGCTAACTTTCAATTACTAACTCTATATACTCTTTTGCTTGTTATCCATCGACTAACGCCTATTGACTACCACTCATGACTGCTACTTATCGATTGGTACTCTTCGACTGACTGAATAGGCGAAAGGGTAATGATTGTAAGTGCATCAACTAACTAAATATAAGAAAAGGTATTGGAAAAAAAAATTGATTATAAATGTATTAACTGATTGAAAAGGCAAAAAGGTATTGACTATATAATGAATATCAAATGTGAACAAATGAAGGAAGTTTTTTTAAATAAACTACTAAGGAGTCTTGGGAGAGTGTACACCTCTTTAGGTAAGAGATGCATTCCCACTCTACCAAAACAACCCTAGATAGGTGATTTTATTGATAAAAGTAAGAAGATATAAGTAAACTATTAAGGAGTCTTGGGAGAGTGTACGCCTCTTCAGGTAAGAGATGTATTCTCACTCTGCCAAAAGAACCCTAGATTGGTGATTTTATTGATAAAAATAAGAAGATATAAGTGCATTGGGGCGTACACCTAAAGATACATCATGAGGAAAAGGGGAAAGTAAATTAAAGACAATGGGATATGACTTAGTGGAAGGGCATCCAGTTTTATCTAACTTGAATGCCCCCCTTACATCTTGAAGAAGGCTAGCCCAATCATACCAAAGAGATAAAGTATGGAAAGTACAAGCATAATTAATCAATCTATCAACGTAATGATTGGCCTCCTTGTATAGATACTAAATGGAGATCCAAAGAACAACAACCAGATCTAATATGTGCCTTAGCAGAAAGAAGGGCCTCCTTGGACAGGAGTAAAACTTTGTAATAATCTGCACCAATATTGAAGAATCACACTCTACCTGAACACTAGAAATATGCTGATGCTAGTAGTACCGCAGACCATCTAGGAGGGTTGTGGCCTCTGCATCAAGGTTGGAAGAAATATGATAATAATGTGGAAAGGCAAATACCAAATCACCCTTGGAATCCTTAAGAATACCTCCTCCGCCTACAGCTCCAACACCCCTCTTGAAAGTACCATCAATATTAAGCTTTAGCCCTTGAGCAAGAGGCCTATGCCAGCAAATGATCGTGGGGGTGCTGACAATTGGAGGAGCAGACAAACCCCACTTAGAGAAAAGATCAAATTGAAAATATGAGTGTCTACCAAAACAACGAGAGATAGAGAAATGACCCAATGTAGATGATGAAGCACCTGCCAAATAATAGCTCCGAGAGACATAGATTTCCCCTCAAAGATGGATGAATTTCTAGCAAACCAAATCTCTCATAAAGTACAAATGAAAATCACCTTAGACAAGAAATCACCGGTAGAAGAACTTCTAGAAGATGAGAAATCAGTAATGAGCGAAGCACAAGAATCATGCTATGGAGGCGGAGACACAAAAAAATAGCAAAGAGACTGGGCCACCTTTCCCTCATAAAATAAATGTATATACTGCATAACCAAAAGGGAATCATAAGACATCTAGAGCACAACAACAAACCACAACACTAACCCCACCCATATGTGGAAATAGAACTATCCAATAACCTCCCCGTAAAAGTGGAGACCTTGATGGGAATAATAGCTGATCAAATCTTGGACCTAATAGGGGAAGGTTGAGTAGTAGAAAGAAGAGGCTTTCTAATAGATTTGGTAGAAAAATAAACCACTATAGATGGGACACCAAATCCACCTATCTTGTCCAAGGGGCAATTGGATAGCCATGATATTGACTAGAATACAGTTCGATTGAAACGTAAATGATAGGTGGAAGGTAGATCACTTGCAATATGGATAAGTTGAATCTGCGGTTGATGGTATCGCTAACATAAAAAAATAGTCAAATAGGCGCAAGACCAAGAGGCTAAAGCTAAGGCCTGAAGAATCATTAGGTGAATCACATGTCACACTAAAGGCCTTAATAATTGAAGGGTTTCACTAATTTTTAGATATTATATTATTATTTGAATAATTTATAGTGACTCATACGATCCTAAGTGAATCATGTATCAGGTTCGTCCAGATATAATCTGATTTGCCCCAGTCTGACTGACTCGGCGAACCACCATATTACACTAATTCGTCACAAAATATTTTTTGCACATTAATATAAAATATCACATTCACGTGACTCACATGAAATATGATTTTTATGATGTCTTGCACTATTTTACACCAAATCAAATGACCACTTCATGAAGATCATGTCCAACCATAACGTTAATTATTTTTAAGCACCTTTCGTAGTTCCTAGTTGAATTTCTTCCCATTAAGAATCAATTAAATTACTTTTAAATATTTAAGGTGCCCTCTTAATTAGAATTTTATTTTGCGTTACGAATCAACCAAAGTGAAGGAGGCTATGTATTCCTTCTCAACCTACCTTCAACTCAAAATCCGTCTATTAGTTATAGGGTGTTGATAAAATCCGAGTGATCCACATAACTAAAATGGGTCGAGTCCGAGACATACCTGTGCACAGCGAAAGCGATAAGTCTACGTAGCGTCGTGGAGACAGAGAGTAGGCTACTAGAGTCTACCCTTTCAAATTCACACTCCAAGACACAAGGACGACGTTGATGTCCTTTCCTAGAAGATCAAGCTGAGATGACTGTGTGATGACGACTCACCTACGGAGATGATGTCCTACAACCTTCTCTCTACAAGGCACAACGATATTCTTCTTTATTCCTCCTTGTAGCAGCGAGTAGATGGAAGAAGTCGAAGAATGGTGTGAGGGGGAGAGAGCGGTTGGCTCTCTCTCACAGGCGAGACAAGGCCAGTCGTAGCTTGCTCCCTATCTCCCTCACACACACACACACACACACACACACACACACGTAGGGTGGAGAGAGCAGCGACTCTCTCTCTCTCTCTCTCCCTCTCTCTCGTGCGAGCAACAACAGCGATGCCGGCGAGCGGCGGTGGTAATGCCGAGCGGGGGAGCAGTTGTGGTAGCAAGTAATGGTGAGACAAGGGGGATGGCAATAAGAGGAGCAGTAGCAGTGATGGCAGTGAGCAGCGGCAGCACCCGGTTGTCAAGACAACGGCGGCAATGACCAGGGATGTGTTGGCGCTCCTCCAAGGGGATGCTCACAGGGGGTAGTTGCTCTCTCTCTCTCTTTCTCTCCTCTCAAGGGTGCAAGGAACTAATGAGGTATATCATCCTTCACCTCCCCTTACCATATTATTTATAGAGGTATGGGAGAGGTAGTAAACCAATGAGAAAGCATAGTCGATATCATGCTTGGACATGGAGGATCGGAGTTCCCTTCCATCTAAGGTGTCAGGATCCCAATCTGACTAGGAGAGTCGAGAGGGCGGCCAACTCAAGGCGGAGTCCAAGCCTAACTTCTTTCCTTCCTTAATCCACCACAATTCCACCCTAGGTGGGCTCCTTATGTGGGCTAGTCGCGAGCCGTCCAAGTATGGCTGGACTTGGGACATGCACCCATGGGCTGCCCTTAATGGGCACCCAATTAATGGGCTTTAGGCCCAAATACTAACAGACGAAAATTCTTAACTAACTAAATTCTTTCAACTTTTATACTCATTAACAAAATCGGTCATTCTGTCCCTCTCCTATCTCATTAATCAAGCTCATGCTAATCAAGCTCATAAAACACATGCAGTTACTAATTATTTTTAGTATATCCATTCCCCTTTGGATCTTCAAATTATCCCTCCTGTGTAAATAATAACACATTAGTTTTTATCTAAATTTGATGCTGCACAACAATATGGTTGTCCTTGTTGCTCTCTTTCTAATTAAGCTATGTATGTTAATATAAAAGTATTTTGAAACATACACGTTTAATTATTTTTCCAATGATATAATGTAATTATATATTCATACATTATGTTCTTAAGTTAAAACGTTGAAATTTTTATGATTAATGCATAGTTTTAGATAATAAAATTGCTGAAATAATTACTAGCAAAATTGATGTTAAACGTCTTTCATTGTATGGAGGCAGAATGGGAATATTAAGGTAAATTTCATCCGCCACTTACGATTGGGCACCGGAAACCCCCATTTGGGTTACTGCAAGGATGAAATGCAAACAAATTGTGGTTGATGGACACATATATAATACAACAGTATTTTTCCAATAAGATTCTGAAGAAGGATGCATTCTAAATTGGGAGACTCGTGTCTCAATACTAATGGCTCGCATAATAGCGTCGGGTTAAGCAAGATACCCCACCCTTATCGATCCTAGTCAGATTTGATTACGTGGATCTCATATTTTGACTGGTCTCCGGATTAAAGGTCGATAGCGGAGTTAACAGCTAATTAAATTGTTCGAGAAAAAAGATGGAATAAACTAACTCTAGTTATGATATCTCTCGAACAAAGTAAAATTACTTATTCTTTAGAATAAGTTAACCTGATTATAACATCTCCTTGACCTATTCTACAGACAAGCAGAGCCAATAAATATAACGTATATATTTCTTGTGTCTAACAAATCACACAAATCACATGAATCGACCAAAGGTCACACCAATCACATGGAAAGCACCACAAATCAACCAAGGGATTTTTGGTTTTAAATCATTAAATTCTTTCAAAATTAAAAAAAATTCTTAACCCATCTAGTTAGTCAAAAGCTCTCAAAATCTTCTCCGTTACATAAAAAAGTCCGTATTATCTCTCACATTGAAATAAAGTCTAGTTAGACAAACCTAATCACAATCTAGTCTAAGTTGAGGAGAGACAAATACTACAATCCCCCACCTCACATGGAGACAAAGAGATAGAGAGAACAGCGAGGGAAGGTGCCAGAGGGGAAACTCCTCTATCCCGAAGCTGTCAATTCCCCCTCTTGATATATATATATATATATAGAGAGAGAGAGAGAGGGAACCTCTCCCTCTATGCCAACAACCCCCCACCCCACAGAGAGACAAAAAGACCCCTTCCCTCTCGGAGCCGACAATCCCCCCCACCTCACAGAGACACAGAGAGAGAAAAAAAGTAGAGAGGGGACTCTTCCCTCCTGACGTCAACAACTCCCCACCCCACACATAGATAAAGAGAGACCCTCTCTCTCTCTCTCTCTCTCTCTCTCTCTCTCTCTCTCTCTCTCTCTCTCTGAACCGACAATCCACACACACAGCCCTTCACTCCCGACGTCAACTCTCCACCCCAGAGAAAGAGAGAGAGAGAGAACCCTTCCCTCCCGACGTCATCAACTCTCCACCACAGAGAAAGAGAGAGAGAGAGAGAGAGAGAAGAACCCCTCTCTCAAGAGGGGGGTTGTCGGTGTTGGGAGAGGGGTTCCCCTCTCTACTCTCTCTAGGGTGGGGATATTGTCATCACCGGAGAGAGAAAGGGGGGGACTCCTCCCTCCCGACATCGACAGCCCCCCCTTCCCTCCCGACATCATCAACTCTCCACCCCAGAGAAAGACAGAGAGAGAAGAACCTGAGAAAGACAGAGAGAGAAGAACCCCTCCCTCTGGTGACGACAATACCCCAACCCTAGAGAGAGGGGAACCCCTCTCCCAACACCGACAACCCCCCTCCTGAGAGAGGGGGGGGGGAACCCCTCCCTCCAGGCATTGGCAACCCCCCACCCCCGCACGCTTGCGGGAGAGAGAGAGAGTCTGCAACACCCAGCAGTGTCTGGAACCCAAGTGCATCGTCCTTCCGGTATCCTTGCATTCAAGATCCGCAAAGCAAACAAGAGACCAAACACGTACCAAAAAAAAAAACTAAACATAAAGTTCAATCCAATCCGCCTTGTCACCAAAGGAAACTTGGTTATAGACTGCAGAAAGAAAGTGTGCAAGCGGCACGAGAGGGACACCCAGCATAAGGCCTGCTTAAATTAGTGACCAATGACATTTCATTCACATTGTTAAAAGTACAATCACAACTGTTGAATAAATAGTCTGAAGATATTAGGCTATTTTCTAAAATGAAGACAGTAAAGACTAACAGTCTTGAAATTTCCACCATATTAATCCAACATAAACACAATCAAATTGTTGATGACGAGCACGTTGCTGCCTTCCTTTATGGTGACAACTCCCGGCGATCACAGATATCCTACCCTTGCTATGGGTATGGGAGAACTGACAAGTCATATCCAACATGGAAAAGCAAAAAAAAAAAAATTAGAAGGCCATACGTCCAGCAAGCCTACTCTCCGATATCCGTCGGTCTATTGCTGCATCGATGGAGTTCATCTGAAAGGTAACCACAACATACAATTAGATGTGACTTTCAACTGTTACCTTCCCCGAAGCAAAACTAGATTCCAAAATTCATATATCTAGAAGAGAGCAAAATTTTCTGGCTGAATAAAAGCTGACCTGTACCAAAAGTCTGGTCGCACACTGTGGTCAAAAACAGATAACAAAAAAGCCTACAGATGGGCAAAAGTCTCCCAGCCATATTCGTGTTCCACCCAAACTCCCAAGCTCGTGAACAATAGGGAGGATGAATGCATACAATTGAAAAGTTGAAATTTTAGTAGAAATAGTAATACATACATATTTTCGCATGGGCACTTGCCATGTTGAGAACCTTATGTCAGTTGCAGCACACGCGTGTCAGATTTGTAATACTAAACTAGCAGAAAGAAAATTTTGAATACCTACTTGATCTTTGATGCCAGAAACTACGTTGAATTGCCCGCAAAGCAAAGGCTGAGCATTAAGCATATGCCCGTACCATCCAACGTGTCTCATACTAGAAAACATATAAATATAACAAGGGCCTAGAATAATAAATGTTATATAGGCCCTATAATCTTCTGGAAGTTCATTAGTCATTTTAGTAAGAGATCTCGGTCTCATGTTTAACAGAAGACTGAAGGAATAAAAATGGCAAGCTTGATAAGCAAAAATCTATCACAAAAGATCAGTCTACATACAACTTTTTGGAAGTGCACATCTTGAGCACATGTACGTGCAAATTGAAAGAGATAGCGACAACTTACCTGGGTAGTTTCATCATGCACCTGATACTTTGGCAGAGACATTCTTCTTTCCTCCTGAAATTTGAAAGGTGATATAAGATCTTGCAAATAGATGTACAAATACAATAGCAACTGAAAATAGCGTAATATATTTGATTTTGAATACCGACCATTGACATTGCCTCATCATCCCAGACCAAGTAAACCTCATTTGTGGCGGGCTGAGAAGCAGGGAGTTTATTAGATATCACAGGCGGTGGTCCAATTGAGGGTCCACCAGTATTGGGTCCAGAAGCATACATGTGAGAGTTGATGAATGATGCACCACCTACAGGGGGGACAGAAGATCCCAATACATTCAAATATGAAGCACATTTCACAAACGGTATTCTACTCGAAAGACAAGGAACTGAGCACACTGAATTACTTTTCCAACATATGTCCAGTGAAACACAAGATGCTAAACAAGAACCGATGCACAAGTTATAAACCAATGGTAATATGAATATACTACCATATTTTATCCCTGGTCCAATTCCTTAGAACAAACAACATTCCTTTGCAGTGTGAAATTGAAAAATATTAACAAAAGGAAGTCCACATAAAAGCTAAAATGTTCCAACAGAGAAGGCAATGGTTAAAAGAAGTTAAGAACCAAAATGGAGCAGATATCCGATGTAAACATGAAAAGGATAAGAATAAAGGAAAAGTAGACAATGTCAAACATCCCTGACCAAAAGGATGGACCACTGACTGGAATGAAAAACCAAGAAGTTGTTTTAGAATTTAGACAAACTAATCAGTAAGTTCACACTAATCTCAGAACTTGGAGAAGAACCTACCTACTAGGGCTGTAAATGGGTCGGAGATGGAAACAGAAATACGTCTTTCTGCTGTCCGTTTCCTATATAGGGAGTCTTTGATAACGGAATGAGTTATCCTGGATGAGTTGCACCAGAATTGCTTACACCAGAACGGCCATTTTGCTTTGGCAACCATAATCTTATTTTAGATAAACAAATTGGCAAAAATAGGTTAAAAGAACAGAATAGATAAAAAGGATTTTTAGTTTTTAACCGCTAGAATCTTTCATACTTACAGATTAGCCCTCCTCCAATCCAGATATTTATAAGCCCCCACAAATACACATTTATTTGGTAAACACCCTTTCCAGGGGCTCTTTCATGAACATTTGAGGGGCTTATTCGTAATGACATGGGATGTCTCACTAAAAACTTCAGATTATCTAGAATGTAGGAAATAATCCATAAAGATGAAAAATTTTAGAGGTTAAAAACTAAAAACCTAGGTGAAAACTAATCCTATTCCAGCTTAAAATAAACAAGGGATTTCTAGTTTTCAACCCCTACAATCTTTCATATTTACGGATTTCCTATCCAGTCTAAATATTCATTTATAAGCCCTCACAATTACACATTTATTTGAGAAACACCCTTTTCACGGGTTTTTTTAATAAACACCTGAGGAATAATGACATGAGGTGCTTCACTAAATAGCTTGAGATTTTAAGGAGTTATAAATAAATATTTGGATTAAAGGCGTTAATCCGTACACATGAAAGATTATAGGGGTTGAAACTAAAAGTCCCAATAAACAATTCACGCCTTTTACTCGAATTAGATATTCGGGAATAACTCATTCTCAGTCAGAATATCTCATCCGCCTTATCAAAAAGAATGCCACAGATAACCCAGGAACAACTCACCCTATTCGACCTTAACCAGTTACAAAAGGGGCCTAGATGGAATATCGGAAATGGAAGTGCATAAATGAATGCAATTTTTGTTTCTGCTTCTATATCCGATTTGGAAGTGGAAACACAACTGAAGTATCCACTTCCATGTCCCCTTCTCATGCACATTGATTCTCGCAAGTTGCACACAATGCGCATTGCTGCTCATCATTCATCATCTAATACATGCAACCTGCGGATGTCAACAATGTGATGTCCATCAAACTAATGTGTGCAATGCACGCAACAGGCTAAGGTAGGATCTCTCCTATTTAGTTCCATGTTTAAAGAATATAAGAGAAGAGCCTGATCCCTTCTATAAAAGTACAACCTCCCTCCCAAGGAAGGCAAAATGGGGGATCGGACACGGATCGCCAGGCCAAAAACCAATCTGAATCGGTAGGATCGGCCAATCCGAGCCGATCCTGACCGAGCCCACCTATGTTCCATGTAACATCCCTTGTGAATGCTATATAAAACGCCTTGTCAAATAATATAAGTACTATTCATTTTAGGGGTCTTTATATAATTTTGTACCTTCTTCTTGAGGCCAATCGCAAGGACGGCGACGAGGCGGCACGTGAAAGAACTCAGAAAGATGAGGACGACGAGGAGGAGGCACGTGAAAGAACTCAGGAAGACGAGGAGGATGGGTGGGGATAGCGACGGATCACTCGATCCGGGCCAATCCATGGCGATTTAGGTCGATCCAAGCCGATTTGGGCGATCCAGCGCAAGGACCGGGAAAGGTGGGAGCGGGATTGGAACGGATCGACGCGAAACAGATCGGATCGGCCGATCCAGTCTGATCCGATTCTGCCTTCCTTGCTCCCTCCCCCACCCAATCAAAGCACGGATAAGGAAACCACCGACTTGGAACCAAGGATGTTGCTTGGGCTCCCATGAAGGGGAAAAATATAATTAGTATTAGCTATTTATTACACTGTAATAGTATGGTTCGCCGACTCATCCCGACTCGGGCAACTCGGATCGTATCTAGACAAACCCGATACGTGATCATCTTAGGATCATACAAGCCAATATAAATTATTTAAATATTGATATACTATCTAAAAATTAGTCTAAATTTAAAAAAATTGAAAAAATTATAGTAATCATACAATGACACAACAGCAGTCATAGATCTTGCATTTTATAGATAGAGAACATTAAACTCTATTGTCAAGTTTATTCATTTATTGATTATCTAATAATGAAAAATTAGTTAAAATGAAAATATATACTAAATAATGTATACATACTTTAGATAGATGAAATAATAATTCTACAACTTAAAATATATGGTGAACAATTCAAACATTGCAAGAAATTTTCATTTTATAAAAAATAACAAAAAATTCAAACATGCGACTTGAATGAGTCGGTCCAAGTCAAGCCGACTCGTACCGGATCAGCGGGGATCCAATACGAGTCGGCAAACCTTGTGTGATAGTATATCTTTAAAAGGTACTACAACAGTATATCATTGGAGTATATTTTAGAAAGTGGAGGGGAAATAAGTGTTTCCACTCTGCATCCTTAACAAGAGTCTATCAGTTACAGAAGAGTTGTACTTTTGCACTTCCATATGTTTCAGAAATGGATTGGAAAGGAAAGTTGGAGTGTCATTTACAGCCCTACTACCTATTTCTAATGGATTGATCAATTCAGTCAGCTCAACCAAACCCCTGATACAAATAGATTAACTGGCCCTTAATTGCCTCCAGTAAAAGATAAGGCTTTTTAAACAAATTCCCCATTTTTTGCGTGCAGCCACTTTCTTGTTAGCATGATTAAAAGAGTTCTTTTACATGTTAGATTTGCTTTAATTCCTACACTTGATTATAAAAATGCATGACTCAATATATTTTAGTCAACGGCCATAATGTCACCATATGTGAGAAAATCTGAGCTAGACAATCTAGCCAATAACAAGATGGAGCTTAAAGAATAGGTTAGTTAGATTGGCTGTATGTAGTTTATAACAATTGAAGATGCGCGTGCATGTCCTAACATCCCTAGCCTGCCTGGATATAAACTCTAAGCCTAGCAGCAAGATAAAAATGGATAAAAAAAATACTTGAGCCTGCACAGGTTAATCCATCTTCAAGCATTTATCTGTTTGAGCAATGCAAAAAGGAGTTGGAACAGGAAGAACTGTTATTGGATATTCTAACCCCAAATACTCTGTTGCCACACAATTTTTGGCACCTAGTCTCAGATAAAACCCTATTTCACCCACTCATCCAGTTGTCAAACAAGGGCCAAACAAACAATAGAATATCATTTACTTCATGCAACATAATTTGTTTTTTTTTAAGTGGTTGGTACCACAATTATATTAAAAGTAGAAGGGATATGCAAGTGTAATCTGTGAGCTCTCAAAAATCCTTGTACAAAATGACCACGCCAAGGTAGTGTGGTGCCCATTATCCCCCCAACAAATCCAAAAAGGAAGAGTTTTGTGAGTTCACGTTACATAAAGTCAAAGTCCATTCCCTCACTCTCTCCAAAACAGAAGACACAATTCTGTTCACAGCTCTAGCTTCCCTCATGAAGATCATGTTGTTTCTTTCTCCCCATATAGCCCAGAGGGTAACACTTAAAGATGAGCCATCAAATGTGGCAATCACCCTTCAAATGCCACCGCCTGTGCCACAGCCGGATTAGGAGATGTACACTATCCTGCATTGTCTCGACACCTGGAAATCTGCTCATCACCTCGATTCATACCTCTTGAGAGAAGAAGCATCATGAGGAAAGGTGGTCCAGAGACTCTTTCTCATCCCCACAAAGAACATAAATCATGGGAATATCTGCCAGGAAAGAGGCCAACCTATCACAAGTAGGTAGCCGACCACATGAAATCCTCCAAATCAACACTTTCACTTGAAGTGAGCTCTTAGGGTTCCAAATGAGTGACGCAACTCATGTCTTACACCTCCATTAGAGATAAGCTCATACACCGATCTGACTGAAAATTTTCCATCCTTCTCCCATCACCACCACCATTTGTCAACAGTTGGCTATCAGTGCAAGATCTAGGAGGAAGAAAAGGAGCTCCTAGAGTTGATCAATCTCCTCCACCTGCAAGTTTCTTCTAAAGGCTGGAGTCTAAGTACCTCCTAAAAGTTGAGGCTCAAAAACCTAGGAGACTGCAATTGTCGATGAAGAGGTGATGGCAAAGAGCCGAGGGAACCTCTCCTGAGGGGTGAAGTCACCATACCACCTATCCAACCAAAACAAACATCTCTGTCCAGCTCCCAAGTGGCTGCGAGCATAGACCAACATGATATATGAGCACTGTAATATACCCCTCCAGATCGGAGAGATATTACACACAGGCTGGGGTTAGCTCCTAGTCTCTCACCCTCCGGTCTGTGTCAAATGACTTGCAGCCATAGCCCACTTTTAGCAGATACCAACTTCCATAGCCACTTACAAAGCAGAGCCATGTTAAAATCCCTCATATTCCTAATGCACAGGCCACCATCCTCCTTTCTTTTGCAAATTCTGTCCCAAGCTACATCATGCGACCCCTTACTTCGATCTTCACTACCATGCCAAAAGAATCTAACTTGGAAGAATCAATATTCCTCACAACTGTACTCGAAATCCAGAAGACAAAAAGATAATAGATGGGGAGGCAGTTTAGCACCAGTTTGCAAAGCACCAACCTTCATAGGAGAGAAGCCTCGCCTTCCACCTTGCCAGTCTGGTCTCATACCTTTGGATCACATTGTTCCAATCTTTGCAAAGTATGACCCCTGGAGAGAGCAGAAGATCCAAATAGGAGATAGGAAAATCACCTATCTAATAGCATAAGATGAAAGTTGCTCTCTACAAATCTCTATCCTCCAAGATAATCCCCACGATCTGACTCTTATTAAAATTAACTTTTAACACATTGACAGTCTCCAGAAACTCCAACATAAATTTAGTGATATAGAGATGTGTCTCTCTCTCTCTGCTAGAAAAAGGATGATATCATCAGATACTGCAAGTGCGTATTGCGAGGACTGACCTCTATAACTTGGAAACCCTTAATCAACATGTGGCTCTACTCTCAACCACATCCTGCTAAGAATATGTGCAACCAAAATAAAAAGTAGGAGAGACATCGGGTCTCCCTATTGGAGATCCCTACCACTATGGAAATATGATGAAGGTTGCCCATTGATTAAGATTGTAAACCTGGCTGATGTAACATAGGCCCGAACCCAACCAATCCACTGATCGTGAAAGCCCATCTTTCTCAGGACATCAAATAGACAGCTCCGGTTAACTCTATCATATTCTTTCTCAAAATCCAACTTGAGGACCACTCCCTTTGTGGGAATGAGGAAGAGTCTCTGGACCACCTTTCCTCATCCTCTGGTTCTTCATGGCATGTAGGCATTCATGAGCAACCAAGAAGTTCACATATATGTGACGGCCTCTGATGACAGCCACTTGATATCCACTCACCTAACCATCAATCACATTATCAAGTTTCATGGGCCAATAACTTGGAAATAATTTTATATGTGTCATTCAAGAGGCTAATTGGCCAGAAGTCCTAAAATTCCAGTGAGCCTTGCTTCTTCGGAATAAGGACTAAGATGATCTTGTTGATCCCCCATAAATATGCCCTTCTCTCCTATAACTCCTGCACTGCACCGAGAAGATCTACCTTAACGATATCCCAGCATTTCTAGAAGGACAGAGGAAATTTGTCTAGTCCTGGAGCTTCATCACCTGCAAGAGAGAAGATAAGCGTATGGACCTCTTTGTCCAAGAAAGGCCGAGCAAGAGCCACACTCCTCGTCTGAGATGCGTGGGAGAAGATCATCAACAACACACGACCTAACCATATCCTCCTCTATGAAGAGACAAGGGAAGTACACCCTAGCATGCCTCCTAATGCCCACATCACTGGAAAATAACTAATCCCCAACCTTGATGCATCTAATTGATTTTACTCTTCTCCACCCTGAAACTATACGCTAAAAGTATGCAGTGTTCCTTTCACCTTCTTTGAGCTATTTCTCCCTACATCCTTGCTCCAGTTAATCCCCTCTCTAATAAGGATCTCCTCAAACTCTGCCTTGAGAATCTTCCTACGTTGTCTGTCTGGTTCATCTAGTAGCCCAACCTCCTCCAAGCAATCCAAGCCCTCTAGTTGATCTAGAATTCTGTCTTTACCAGCTTTTCCAGGTAGCACTTTGGATGCCCCACATTGCTTGAGGACCTGTGCCAAGTGCTTCATCGTGCTTACAAATGTAGCCATTGCCGACTACTCGTCTTGGAGTATTCTGTGCCTGACTGACAGTGTTCATATAATCCATTTCCCTGAACCAATATCTTTCCAACCAGAACACAGGCTTCCCCCTCATTCTGCTAGTAGTCCTCAGTAACAATGGCTTGTGGTTAGAAACCGGCCTAGCCAAGCAACAAGAGGGAAAGGTCTTCCTATTCAATAGACACCAAGAATCTGTCCAGATGAGAGCTAAGCGTCATCCTTCGTATTAAACCATGTAAATTGAGCATTATATGGCCTAATATCAATTAAGGCTGCATCTGCAATAAAAGCAGTAAAGTCCTCCATCTCCCTAGTGTGGTGGTTTTCCCCTGATCTCTCCCACTCTACAACCACTGCATTGAAGCCACCTCTCACACACCACGGCTTGCCTGAAAGCTGATGATGACGCAACAACTCCTCTCAAAGAATTCTCTTTCCTTCTCTGCTCTGTGACCCATAAACACTAATGAAGTCCCATGAAAAATCATCCCTAACATTACGAAAGAGGAGAGATAACCCCACTGTCAACTTGCCCATCCTCCTCCACCTCCTCTATCTTAATTGGTTCCATAGAATCATTATGCCTCCTGACCGCCCCACAACTGGAGAGGCCACTGCCCCTATCAACCTTGTCCCCCCTATCTCTCTCATGATAAAGTCTCCATCTCCTACACACTTGGCCTCATGAATACATATTATATCAACTTTACAACTTCTCAGCAGCTCCCTCACCACCCTCCTCTTTTCTCCCCCACAAATCCCCGAGACAATCCTCATAGGGACACAATAGGAGTAGCCCCCCTACTCCAGCACCTCACCCCTTACCTCTTCTCCCCCCTCAATCTCCCCCTCCACCCTCTTTTGTGATTTCCCTCCCCTACCCTCCCTCACCAAACTAATAAGCTATTTCTTTTGTATCTTAGTAAAAAGCACATTTCAGCGCCTTCTCCATCCCCACAAAAGAAACCCACATCCTCTCTGCTAGCTCCCTTATGTGACACTCCATTAGTCTCTCCACCTCCCCCACCATCTCCTTAATCCCCTCCTTACCCAACTTGCTCCTCCCCTCTCAGGCCCTCCCCTTCTGCCTCCTCATCCACTGCTCCTTCATCAACACTCATTATTTTCGATACACTGGCAACAACCGGCAGGTCATACTAGATGGACTGAAACAGGACCAGTCCGCCGATATCATCTTTGTCCCCCTTGAAATAACTGCCTGCCTCCGACATGGACGCTGCATAGACATCTTCATCACCTTTTGGATCCTACTCCAGTTCCCTATGGCCATGTTTGATTGCAGAATATGTTAAGTGGATAAGCTAAACCGCAAGTAAGATATTCCATAAAATACACCAAAATGCTTTGATTGGGAGATAAGATAACCCGGAATATCCTTGAGAATTGTGAAAAAGCTTAACCCTCCTTGTTCTACCTTTTTGGTAGAACAAGTTATCCCGGGATAAATCTCCTAAGAGCCTATCCCATGGAATACCTTGTATGAGCAACCAAAGGGAATAGGATAACTTTCAGTTGGGTATCCCGGTTTATCCCCCAAACAAACAGGCCCTATGTGAATCCACCGAGTTTGCCATTTAGGAGGTGTGTCACGGCCATGATGTTCATCCTCGTCCACGGACGTTTAGGGCTCAAGCTGTCCCAACCCCCCCTCCATTCTCTGACCACCCATCGCCACCACCTAGACTGGGGGGTACCCACAACCGCAGACCATAGGCACTCCTCCGGTGTGAAAACGGTGGCCGGACGACTCGCCTCCTGTGTCAGACGACGTCGTATGGTACTGAGAGGTTGCTTCCCCACTGCTACAGTCCTCCCCAACTGAAGATCGCCAGAGAGGGCCGTCGGCGCCGTCATCACCGTCTGAAGGACATCGGGGTGAGACATTGTAGCCGGGAAGTAGCCGTCTTGCACCGTCGAAGGCTCCGAAAAGGGGTCCCCATGAAACCCCACAGGTATCAGGCGGCAGGGAAGACCCTTAGCAGGTCCTTGTGAACCTGTTACCCCACAATACCCGGATTTAGGCAAATTGTGGGTTGACGGGTCAGCCACCAGGTCCTGGTCTGTCCCCACTCCACTACTGTAGCATTGTGCCAGCATGTTCGCGCCTCCTACAGCTACTGGACCAGACGACTTGTAGCTAGTGGTTGGCCTACCCGACACAGCCCACTGAATCGGCCTAGTGCTCAGCCCAACATGAAACACGGTTCAACTCAAATTCGAATCGACCGCCAATGGGTCATCTTCCACCTCCAACCCGCAGCTTGGACGCCCTAGCTCCTGTGGCAGTCTCTGCGGCCCTTGTGTCACCGGCCAGACTAAGACCCTGACAACGAACTCACCCCTTCGACGGCGAAGAGGATAACCGGAGGGACTGTTTGATGGGGTGTTCCCTCTACGAGAGCTTCGACGCAGTTCACTCTCCCTTCCGGTACTAGTCTTAAGAGTGCCGACCTCCACCCTTCCAAACAACCTAGCTAGGAATCCCAGTCCGGCTTCATCACAGAGAAAGGCTTCATCACAGAGAAGATTTGGCACCCCTGCAAATTTGACCCAGAGGGCCGCCCTTCCTGGGCTGGGATAGGCTCCCCTCTCTTAAGTCCATGCTTGGACTCATAGGATCGGTCCTCCGCTCGCCAAAGCCCCGACTTCCACCACTACCTTCACTCCTTCCGCACAGGTTCCGATAGCTAGCAGGCCATCCTTGTGCATTCGTCTGACTTCCCAAGGCCTGCCCCGAGCCCACCTCTCATTCAATAGTTCCCTCACTGCCTCCGCATCCATTCCCCATTGAAGAGGGGAGACCCACAGGCATTTGTCAAGCTATTCCGTATGGCCTATCAGGCTGTCCGAAGAGATACCCGGGCATGCAGGCTTTCCCCACTCCCAACCTGAGACTTCGAGGCTGGCCTCCTTTGCTTCACGGCCTCCGCATAGGAGACTCTTCTCTGTCCCGGTTGGATCTCCTCTAGCCTTCGTCTTCTCTCATGTTCCTTGCAGTAGCACTGAAGGTATCCTCTACTCCCACAACGATAGCAGAGTGGCCCCAGAGAACCCCGGAGCTCTGCCAGAGGCATCTCTGTCCTACAACCCCTGCTTCAACCCCGAGACGAGGAAGCGCTGGAGAGGTTCCGGAGAGGGCCACCCTGTTAACTAATGAATGCGAGCTTCATGCAACATAATTGAATAGATGGAAGCCAAAAAAACACTTCCTCCTGGAAAAACCACCAACAGCTGTCAATTCTTCAATTCAAATCAAACTGTGAACCTGAATGCACCAGTCTAAGAAAACATTTTCCACCAGACGCCGAATTTCCCAATTGTTACCTCAATTGTGACATAATCTCAAATAGGCCATCAGCTAATGTTGTCTTTTGTTTATTACAAGTACATATGCAATCATTAAGTGGTTGAAAGTACACCTGATCTGAATCAGCATTTTCATTCTTTACAAGCAGTTATTGTTAGCAAAATAGTAAAACTCCCACAAGTGGCCAGTGTGCATTATGCATTCTATAGCTGCTGTCTCTACATTTTTCCAGATCTATGTTGATCAACAATTAAATTGACAGAATGGAAAAATATATGGGATCTGTTTGACATCCAGCCCTACATGTACCACACTCACCAAATCAGTACAGATACTTGTGTTATATTTGGAGCAACAAGAGAAGCACAGGTAGTAATGGGGCAAAGCAGCTGCCACCAGCAGAATGAAATGATCACACTCAACGTGATAGTACATGACAACAAAGTAGAAAGAACTCCGCAATATAAACAGCTCCAAGCAACTTAAGATATATCAGATTAATGGATGAGACAAAAGAATGCATAGCTTCAGAGGCACTAAACTTCCTCACCTAAAGGCACTCTAGCTGCCATCCTGCCCAGCTGATTTGTTGTCCATCTCAAACAGGCAACATCATATAGTATCTTCCATTGACTAGGTATCTAGGGAGTATGGAAATTGGAGGTCCAGGCGGCAGATATTCTTCTTGCATGGCAATGTCATGGGCCAGGCATACCTACCTGTCGGTCAGCCCTCCACCACTCTCTAAGGCAAACTTGCCTCGGCCTCATCTGAGATGAACCTTCAGCCTGAGACATCTTGACCATCTCCTAAATGAACTGAGGGTGGGATCAGGATTTTCTCCATTGTTGTAATAAGGGTGTAGAGTTTATACCAGAAGGACGTGACAGCCTCAGGGTTTATACCAGGACACAGTAGCCTCATCGTAATTCCCTTCTACATTCCCAACTCCCCCAATCCCTTTGTGGGGATCCCCAATCCCTAACAGCCTCCAGAGGCAAGCAGTCTCAGGACTGCAGTCTTCAGTCACACTGCAACCATCAGCAATCAATGCAGCAATCAACAGCAGAGCTGCCTAGATCCACAGAATGGCAATCCTACACCCAAGAGGCTCGATGCACATGAAGATGCTTGGAATCTGATTACGTGTTTTTCTGTTCCTTTTGCATCTAAGGTTCAAATGAGCCCACTCAAGCCAAATATTACTCTGCTCAGCTCATGCACCTTAACCTGAGCTTGAACTCGGTCGAGTAGCTAACAGAGCCCTCAGAACTTGGATCATTAAACTACTCAATGAGTTCAAGCCAGCTCACTGAGAAGATGTCATTTACAAAATGAGCTTAACCAAAACTCAATAGATATTATATTTACATTTGATTCAAATTTCTTAATATTTAATTAAAATAAATAATCATTTAATACACACCATGGGACTCAGAATGAGTCAAAACCTGTGCAGATGCCAGTGACGGATGGAGACTGTGAGTTTGTGAGTACGGTGTACTTAGAGAATCCTACGCCCCCTTTTCCTCTGGGAATCCAATATGGGATTAACCTGGGGAAAGGCACCACTGGCCTGGGCTGGAATAGGAAGTTGCTCCGAGGCCATCACTTTTGCGGTTATACCTGTGAAAACAAAGTTATTACTTATTAAAATTTTAAAATTATATATCTTTAAATAATTAAAAAAACATGTTCATCAAATGAGGAAAGTAGACTTTGTGCTCCAACATGGCTCATTTATGTATCGAGCTTAAAAAGATGTTCAAACTCCACCTTGTTTATTTGGTAAATGAGTCGAGTTTGGGTATCATTCGAACCAAGCTTGAATTACTTGTCAAACTTACTGGTTCATTCACAGCCTTTATTTGCATCCCCTTTTTCATTTTGTTTCTGTTCAGTGCTAACAGAGAGATCAACAGACAAATCCATCAAAATCTTTAACTTACTGTGTCCACAGACTTTTGTTACTGTGACTCAAAATCTAAGAACCACCAAAGTGGCTGCTGTTTTTGTTGGGGACTGTTTGGGGCAGGCAGGTGCCATGCAGCATCTATAACCATCATGATTTGGATCCCCCAGCTCTTCTTAAACAGGCATCAGATTTGTTCTATTGATGTGAATCTAAGGTTGACACCAGCTACTGGATGGGATGGACAACAGAGTGAGTGGGGATGGAGGGTGTCGTCCAGGTGGCTGAGTTGAGGATGAGGTGATGGGACAGGGAGAGGAGAGAGATTTTATGGTCCTTATGGGCTATCCCAGGCCTAACGTTACAAGTCTGGGCTGGGCCAAGCTTCCTAAGACCTGCCCCCATTGACACCTCTACCAAGATGGACCCTAGACCATCCATTGTTTACCATCTCTGGCTGCATATTCTTAAGCATCCCACACATTCAGATAACCTCAGGTATCCATGTCATCAGTGTGCTAGTGTATATTTAGTAATGGAAATTGTCCTTTGGCCCAGGCCAAGCCTATAATATCTTGATAATTCCAAATTATCATGTATGGACTCAACTTGCCAGCTTCTTCTATCTGATTGATGAAGCTGCATGTCCATTCAGTGTTTGACCCACTTGTCCAGAAGTTCCTTTGGCCTCTACTAACTTCCCAAGCAAGGAAGATGATAACCGAACACCTTTAGCTGATCATAGGTAGGATATAAGTTGCTTACCCAACCAAAAAAAGGTTAACAGGTCATATCACCCTCGAGTGTACTAGGGTTTGCATTCTTTGTTGAAAGTCTCCAGACCTCTATTCATGTTCACTTGCTTGATTCAATAAGTCAGTAGCTTTGTACCGTTGCACAGTTATGAAATGTGGTCTAGTCCATCTATTTTAAAAAGTCAGATGCAGAGAGAGAGCTTCGTTATGCAACTAAGACTGTGGATGGCTATCTTTCTTGGACTTGATGGATTCACTCATAAAGCCTTCACTAAAATATGTTTAGTTTCTGAGTCCAAATTATCTATACATTTAGTAACTTAAGGAATAAAACCAAAATTGTATCTAACCTTTTTCAATATTATAGTCAGCAACATAAATCCCCACCAATAGAATTACCCATAATTTATAATTTTAAGGGGAAGAACCTCTCCTCCCCCTTCCTGATTGTACTACCTCTATTTATCAATAAAATTGGTAGCACAATCCACCTTTTTCAAATAATAATAATTTGTCTATTAAGATTCTTTTATTTGTACATGCAATTACATTGAGAATAATTTTAGCACATACAAAAATGGTAGTTCACTATATGCTGGAAACTCCCAACTCTTAAAGAACATAATAGAAAAGGATTATAGAGTGGAAACTGTTTCATAATTGAGGGAGCAGTCTTGGAGCCTAGGCAGTTCAATAGGATGCAAACTGAGCCAAGGAATTCAATACTGGAATCTGGAACAAAAATAATCCCAGCTGTTTCTTGCTCTGGTTCTAACTGGAATCTGGTTGGCTTCTAATGGAAGTAGACAGGGACCAGCGGCCATGGCAGCTGGAGCCTCCATGTCCCTTTTCCTTGTCATTCTTGCTCACCTCTTCCACCCAGTAGCGTGACAAACTAAAAAGGAGAAAAGGAAGGGAGACCTGCACTGCTACTGCGAAGCCTTCATACTTGCATTGCATTACATTCACAGCCACCGTAGGAGAAACAGCATACACTTCAGGAAGGAACTCTGACAACCTTTTGAAATTATAAAATGCTGTATTTTCTCTTTACATGATTAGAAACTTTGTAATGTTGGATTCAGGATCAGGCTTAGTCCCAAAAATGTACAGAGAGATATACGAACTGTAAAGTGCCTCAAGGGATAAGGATGTGCATATGTTGTGGAAAAATACCATTCACAATGTAAGATATGTTTTATTTGGTCTCCAGCTTTATGTTAACAAATTATGGCAACATAGTTGCCTTCAAGAAAACCAGAATGAAACCACAATAAGCATTACACAACCATAAATGCACATTACGCCATGCTAAGATTCTATTCAAAGCCAAGATGCAAATACATCCAACTAATGTATCTGATGCAGTAAAAAGAGACGGTTGATGATGCAATTAACAAACTGCATCCCTAAATTATAGGAAAAGCTCAAACCTTGGGGGGTAGAATTATAACTTGCCACTGCAGTATTTGCATCCACTGTACTTTTTAACTCTGCTGGAGAGCTTAATGGAATGGTTCCAGAAAGTTTGGCTGTGAGAAATGAACTTTGTGATGGAGTATTACTAGAACTACTAATAGGAAATAATGGCTGGGACACAGGAAGAGGTGCTGATGAAGGAAGTCCTGGTGGAGCAGGTGATGGAGTACTACTAGCACTGCTAATTGGGAATAATGGTTGGGACACAGGAAAAGTTGCTGATGTTGGAAGACCAGGCGGAATAATTTGAGATGATGGTTGAAGTCCAGAAGCGACAGCGGAAGCCAATGGATTCTGAGCATTCTGTATGGGAAATAAAGGTGGTTGTGTCAGTCCTGTAGGTGTGGCAGGAGGGAGAGAAACAACTGGCACCGATGAAAACCATGGTTGTGGAGGGCGAGGTGGAATTGGCCAACCTGAAGACTGTGCAGCCAACGTTGCAGGATTATAACTGCAAGAAAAAGAAAGAAAGATAAACATGTTTAAATTATTCCTCAAAGAGATAGTTGATCAGTAAGACACAATCCAATAATATGAAGAAAAACACCCCATAGCTCTCAAAAGCAGAAAATCTTTCTATATAACAGACTCGTGGACAGTTAAAGGAAAAACAGTGAAATGAATTAGAATCATTAGTTTTACATAGCCTGGGTGCTAGCCATGGCCTTACTACCAGTAAAAATAGCAAGTATGAGGAAAGTTTGTACATTATGGAAGTCATACATTGGTTGTACAGCACCATAAGCTGGCTGTGATGGAAGCCCGACTCCAGATACCAAACTACTGACAATTTGAGATGGAGCATCTGCTTTGGGTACCTTTGATGGGGCATCTTCATCTGCAAGAAACGTAATGTATAAATGATCAAATATGAGAACAGGATTATCAAAATATCATTTGCACAATTTTAGACATGAATTGTACCAGAAATTCATCAATGTCAAAATTAAGGGTGTACAAGTATGAGAAAAAAAAGGAAACTTCCCTGGAAAGACCTTCCATGAACAAAAAGTTACTTGCGCCCAAAAATCACCCAAAAGAAAAAAGCCCATAGCAAAATGGTGAGGGGCTCTCTAAATACCTAAATAGCTCAAACAGAAGAATGTGGGATCTCTGCATTGTCCAAAAGTCTGACCCATTCCAAATTCCAAATGTGCTCACAAATAAGAACAGATGCGTTTGGACATCCTTGTCCACATGTTGAATATCTTGTTATTTCTTCCCTCCCAAATGGCTTACAGGGTCACATGAAGAACCAGCCATTACATCCTACAGTCTCTCTTGAGTGTCCACCTCCTATTCCATATCAAGAGTAAGCTTTCAACTTTCCCAGCATATGCATGCCAATTCATACCTAAAGAGTCTGAAACCAAACACCCTGTTCGAAAATATCCAACAAATGGTCCATACTCCCTATCCTCCCCACATAGGCAGCACATTGTTCCAATGCCCTCCACAACAAGGAATACAGTAACAGATTAGCTGGCCTAATAAGACAATGCTGATCCTAGTACATATTGGATGGATTGGTAAAACAACTGATTGCATGAAAAACAGCTGATCTGGCTAAAAAGGGGGGGAAGGTGAAGATGAGGGAACAATGAAAACAAAGAGAAAACTTATCTCTTCACAGTTCAAACCTTTCTCCGTTATATACTCATCCTCTCATTTTTCTCCTTGCTTATCTGGACCAATCAGCTCATGACCACATTGCCATGGTAACACCACCTCCTCTTCTTTGACATAATGAAGCTATTGTTGCCTCCCTCTTCCTCCAATTTTGAGCAGACTGCTATTGCACAGTATGTTTCAATGTTTTGAACATGGAAGTTCAAGGAAAGGTAAGTCTCCTTTCTAAGTTAATTTTAGACTTGTTTAGCATCAATGCTGTAGGCATCCACATTAGTTTTGAGCTAACAAGAGTAGCTCAAAATGCTTTAATAGAAACATACTATTAAGATATCATGAGATTGATAATTTTTATAGTGATAATTGTTATACAAACCACAACTTCTCCAAAGGCCTAATTTCTCCTTTTTTACATTTTTCTCATGTTCCCCTACAGTCCCCTTCCTTTGAATTTTAATCACCCACCAAACACCAAGCTTAACCAAAATCCTCATCAAGCTTGCCCCACATAAAGGGTCAGACATCTATAAGAAAGGGATCCTCCTCTCTTACTAGCATAGTTGCATCTGCACACAACATACTACCATAACA
Organism: Amorphophallus konjac; assembly: GCA_022559845.1. Classification (NCBI taxonomy): domain Eukaryota; kingdom Viridiplantae; phylum Streptophyta; class Magnoliopsida; order Alismatales; family Araceae; genus Amorphophallus; species Amorphophallus konjac. The sequence continues at coordinate 57,900,967 of CM040126.1, forward strand.
GTCAGGGTGGCAGTCTTTCAGTGAAGTGCTGCATCTAAATGGGAAGAAATTTACACTGATACTATTTCTGTTCATTTTTATGAAAATAAAGTTACGAGATCCAAAATCAATCCAGATGAATGGTATTATTGACCTCATCAGTAACTTAAAACTGGAATATCAACCATTCAATCAGCAATTATACAACATTTCCCTTTGAATAATTTAGGAAAGGAGTAAATATATTAACCTCAAACAATGAAATCTCAAATTTAGAAATGTCAACATCCTAGAAGTTATGCAGGCAACATAAGTCAACCTATTGTAGCAACATGGTTAGCACCAGGGTCACATTTCCCTTAGGAAAAATAAGATAGCCTAGAAATAGCAAATCTGCTGCTGACTCCATCCCCTAGCATGCCAAGGCACAAGCAAATCAATCCATCACCTCTTAGCACTAGACAAAGGATGAATTGGCATGTACACATTTGTATGTAGTCTTTCTGTTTTGGGCACACTTTTTATTTTAAAGTGTTTTGGGCATGCAGTTGCATGGCAAAACTCATGACCCAGGACGGAAAGATTAGCTAAAACCTGCAACTTAATCATGGTCAATGTTCACCAACTTGCATATACGTATCGACTTGGGGCCAGCTTGATTCGGTACAAGTCGGCCCGACTCAGGCAAGTCGCATGTTTGAGCTCTTTTATTTTTTATTTTTTGGCAAAATTAAAGCATCTTGTAATGTTTGGATTGTTTACCATATACTTTAACTTGTAAAATTATTATTTCAACAATCTAAAGCACGAATTTTTTTAGTCTACATTTTTCATGTTTAACTAATTTTTGAACATTATATCATTATTAAATAATCAAACAAATCAATAAACTCGAAAATTTAGTTTAATGTTCATAATCCATGAAATGCATGATCTATGACTGTTGTTATATCATTATATGATTACTATAATGTTTCAGTTTTTAAAAAATTAGAGTAATTTTTAGACATTATATCATTATTTAAATACTTCATAACGATTCAAGCAATACAAGTCGTATCATGACTCGAAACTCTCTAGATATGATATGAGTCAGCCGTATCGCACCAAGTTGGCACGATACGGCAAACCATGATCAAGAAAAGATGAAAAGGTCCATGCATTACACAAGCTAATGGTTCCAAAACAAATAATATTTTACATGGGGAAGAAGATGATGCTAGAACTAAAGGAGATAAGAATCACCAAGTAACAACAGCAGCAAGACGGTGAAAGAGTTAAGCACTACAAAGAAACAAAGACAGATGAATCAAGATGAAAAGAAAAACGGAGTTACAAAATTACAGAATGAGCTACCCACAGAGCTTGTGAATACCACTCGTGAAAATAAATAGGCCAATTCCAAGGTCTGAAAAAATGGTACCGGATTCGGTACCAGTCAGGGTCGGTAACGATACCGGTGCTGGTATCAACATGGATGGCAATATCGGCCGAAACCGATACGTTTCGGCCGAAACGTATCGGTTTCGGCCTATACCAAAACCGAAACGGCCTTGTCACTGTAGCAAGTCCGATACCAAAAAAAATTATTTTTTTAATAGTTTCAGACCGAAACCGTCCGGTTCGCCGAAACCGACCTGCTCAATACAATTTTTACCTTTTCTGACTGTTTTGAACCGGTTTCGTCCGAAACCGATACCGATATGTATCGGTTTCGGTACCGGCCGAAACCGATACTGCCATCCTTGATACCCAAGGATGGCAATATCGGTTTTGGTATCGGTTTCGGCCGGTACCGAAACCGATACGTATCGGTATCGGTTTCGGTTTCGGACGAAACCGGTTCAAAACAGTCAGAAAAGGCCAAAATTGTATTGAGCAGGTCCGGTTTCGGCCGAAACCGGACGGTTTCGGTCCGGTTTCGGTCGGTTTCGGTCCGAAACCATTAAAAAATATTTTTTTTTGGTATCGGACTTGCTACAGTGACAAGGCCCGTTTCGGTTTCGATATAGGCAGAAACCGATACGTTTCGGCCGAAACGTATCGGTTTCAGCCGATACTGCCATCCATGGCTGGTATGAACCGGTACCGACCGGTATGGTACTAGTCCCCCCCTCATGAATATCCCCACCTCTGTCTCAGTCTCTCTAGGGTTTATTCTGTGTTTGAGGGTTATATGGTATGCACAATGGTTTTATAGACTTTTACATAAATTTCAACCTTCACTTTAGTCATTATCTTCTGATCTCGACCAAAGACTCTCCAGTCACGAGAACGTCACATCCCTACCTTGCCGGTACGGGATCAAATGACCCTGCTTCGATTCTTTTTCTTCTTTTTGTTTCCTTTTCTTGTACTAGCCGAAATAGGATCAAATGCCCTGAATCGTACAACCAAGGTCGGTACCGGTAAATACCGGCCTGGGCCGGTACAGAACATACCGTACCGGGCAGTACTGCAGACCACGGCTGACTCAGACAAGATATTACAAAACCAGAGAACAGTCAATAGGGTAGACAAGTTGTGATATTCCAACTTATAGATGAATCATTTTGCAAAATCTCGGAACATATAAAAACAATAATTAAAGTCAATGTTGAAATATGTTAAATCATTTTTAGAGGGATTAAATGTAAAACTCATTAGCATAATAGCCCTTTTAATCTATGTTATCAAAAGCGCGCCTAGGCACTCACCTAGTCTGTTTTTGAGGCGAGGCGGTAAAACAGAGGCGAGGCGGCCCCCAACCGCCTCACTTTCGCCTCAATTGCCTCACTTCCATGAGGGCTACTCCCAGGAGATCTTGATTGACTTACCCTATGTACTTTTGCCTCAAATCTTGAATGTATGTATGTATTTTCGCCTCAAATCTTGATTATTGTTAATTTTATTGAAATATTGATTGTATGTATGTATTTTTGTGATATTTAGATAAATATTTATATTTTTAATTATATATATATATTTTTTAATAAAATACCTCAAACGCCTCAAATGCCTAGGCCATCGCCTAAGTGTTTGAGGCATGAGGCGACCCCTTAGTCGCCTCGGTCGCCTCACGGCTATGACTACATAGACTTTAATACCCTTATGATTTGGTGCCATGTTTTTTTTTGAAAGTAAGTGGTACCACTATTGTATTAAAAGAAAAAAGGATGTACAAATAATGTCAGTATGATCTCAAAAAAATCCAGGTACAAAAAAACCTTCCACACACTAATCCCCCAACAAACCCAAAATGGAGCAATTGTGAGAGTTCACATTACAAAGGAGCTCCGCCCATTCTCTCGCTCTTACACAAATAAAAGATACCACACTATCCGCAACCCTAGCTTTTGCCATGTTGCACACTAGGACATGATATGACATTCAGCACCTATGTCTACCACTCTATTTCAAGATCTCAAAAGGAACACTTTAATAATTCATCAAAAAAATGTTTGAATGTGAATGTTTAATAGTTTGATTAATATTTCATTTATAACTTTTATGTTTTAACAAATTTCAATAACTATATTTTACTATAAACATATATTAATGAATATAAATACATGTAGATCTATATAATTCCATGTCCTTGTGTGTCGTCTTTTTTTTTCTAATTTTTCTTGTGTCCAAACAAGTGCTCATGTTGACACTCGAGAGGCATGTCCATTGCCTATAGATCACAGTAATAACCTTAGTTGGGCCATGGTTTGCAGTACCACCCGCTACGTACCGATACTAGGCAGTACGTCTCGATACCGGACCCGAATGGTCCGATTCTGCCTCTTTGCTACTAGTACCGGCTGGTACATACGTTGAGAGAGAGAGAGACATCGAGAGAGAGAGAGTGTGACAAAGATCGAGGGAGATCAAGAGAGAGGTTGAGAGAGGAGTACCGCCGATGACCGCCGATCGCCGATCACCGCCGTCGCCGATCGCCGTTGGCCGAGCCGCCGTCCGCCGAGCAAAGGGCCTCGGGCGGGAGGGTACTGGGGAGGGAAAGGGGGTCGGGGGTGTAGGGGGTCAGGGGGTGGGGTTTTTAAACATTTAATAACCGGATCCGGAAAGCCGGATCAGGTTATGGATTGTGAATGGGTTCGCGGGGGGGGGGGGGGGGGGGGGGAATGGGTTGGGAAATGGGGTTTTCGAAGGGGTTATTCCATAAGAAGAAAAAAAATAAAACAAAATTGAAAGGGTTATTGGGGATCCGCCGGTACCATACCGGTACTGGGCGAAATGTCCGATACTGGCCCTAATCGGTATCGGTTCCGGTACCGGTATTGCAAACCTTGAGTTGGGCCCATTTTATCGGGCTGTTAATTGGATGGATGGGTCACCCATTAATGAGTTGCCGATAGACCGACCACTAGCGGGCCTTCTTATGGGTTGCCTTAAGGCCCATTACAGGGAGGTAGTTGAGAGGAACTGCCATGCTGCTCCCATTAGAGGAAGTGGGCAGCTAGCTCCCTCCAAGCCTGGACAACTGTGCAGCTCATTTGGGTTGGGGGAGGGGCGTGTGGATGGGAAAAGCAAAAGAGCAAGGAGACACAAAGAAAAGAAGAGCTAATGTGCTCTCCTTGTGAAAGGGCATCTACTTCCACATCCTCACCCAAAGGAGCTGAAAGGTGATTATCTTCAACTGTTTTTGGACTGCAGCTTGGGGAGAAGACACCAAGAAGAAGCTTCTCTCTGAGGTAGAGTAAGCAGGAGTTTTTTTTTCTTTTCTCTTTTTGAGTCATGAGCTGCTCCATGATCCCTCACTGTTTTCTTTCATTTCTTTTGGGTTTTGGGTGGTTTAGGGTTTGTGGAAAGTCTCCCAATCAAAAAGAGATGATGTGAAAATTTTCTTAGACAAAGAGAGGTTTGTTTTCGTGATTTTTAACTTGGAACTAACCTAAGGTCAAGGATTTCATGCGTATTGGTCGGGTTATTCCTCCTATGGTCTTAGTTGCTTATGGCTTCCTCTTTTTGCTGGAAGTATGGTTTTGGGTAGTTTTACTGCTGTCATCCAATAACTATGTGCACTATTGCTTTAAATAGTATTTGAGACCATGTTTAGTGACACAGAGAATTGCATAAGCACACCCATCATCTGCTATTAAATCTGAAAATTAGTGCCATTCACAGCACATGAAACATGTAACAGCACAAAGAAGAGGGGTTTCCACCTTTGTGGGCAGTAATCCACAAACCCTACTTAGTCCAACCTACTCATGATGATTGCTCATGTTTCCTAGAACATTTCTTAACATTTTAACTTGCTGTTTTCAGGTATTTTAGTTGCTTCTTCATTAGATGCTTCTTGAAACGTTAATTAGCATAAGATATCGTGCATCTGATTGTGTCTCAGTTGATCTCAAAACATGATGGGGACATCGCCCGAACCTCGCTCTAGTTGGGATCAGATACGATGCCAGTGCACTATGGAGCTAAGTAGATGGTCGCATGGAGGCATTCGCCATTTTTTTGAATTCATTTCTATGTATTTTCCCTTTTATTAGAGTCATTTTTCCTATGTTAAGTAAGTCATCAAACCCCTTAATTACCCCCTTGGACTGCAAGGGGCATTCTGTTGTTTGTCAAGGGTATTATGGTCATGTAAAAAGTTTGGTTCTTATAAATAGGGGCCCAAGAGCTCTCAACTGAAGTAATGGAAAGTTTGGCAAATGTTCAGAAATCTCTCCCTCATGAGTGCATTTTTGGTGAGAAACCAAACAAGGTGAGAAGCCTTGGTGGGGAGTGAGAAACTCCCTCCCTATCTCTCCCTCTCTCTCTTACCCGCCCCCCACTCTCTCCCTAGCCTGCACCCTCCACCCTCTCCAACCCCTCCACATCACCTTCCACATCAGCCCTAGCCCGCCACGTCATCCCTTTGACCGCCACCTCACCCTGCCCCTCCATCTTCCCAAGGGAGCATTCACACCCCTCCCTCTCCCCCATGCAACCTTTCATGAGCCATCACCAATACCCCACCCCACATTAACCCAAAGCCCCATCTCCAAGGCCCCCTTCACATCCCCAAGGCACCCCCTCACTTCCCAAGACACCCCTTGGCTCTCCCAAGGCCAGCCATTAGGGAGAAACCCTTCCCCTCCCAACCACCTCACCTGCCACCTAGACCACCCACTCCTCCATCTCTCCCCCCTTGGTCTGGTTGCACACATCCCCCCCTTTCCCCCACAGCCAGCAGCTCCGCCCTCCTCTCCCTCCTCCCTCTCTTCACTCCCAGCAGGAACCGCCCCCTCTCCCTCCAGACCACTATCCTCCCTCACCCTCTCTCACCCTCACACAGTCTGGCTGCTGCAAGAGGACAGCAAGGCAGCATCTACCTCCGGCGCCGACGGAAGCCTTCCTGGACAACGACGTCGTCATCCACGGCACCGTCCACCTGCTGATCTCCCCTCTCCACCTGCAACGTTCGCTGCTGCACTTACAACTCGACTTCGCCCCTGCACCGGTTGCGGCAGTCTGCCCAGCATCGCCTCGCCTGGTCACTAGTTCGCCACCGCCACTATCTCCACCTCTGATCGCTGGTCGCCACACTCCACACAGCCTCAACCTGCAGCCCCTGTGCCACCAGAGGTCGACCCGAGGGCAACCCGCATCCTCACCGCGTGTCCAACTGCTCAACTTGCTGATGTACCAGCACTCCAATTCCCCGTGGCACCAACTACGACCTGCCGATCAGACCACCCTCCTATTCGCCACCTCTTTGGGCCAGCTATACACGGCCATGCCTTGCTTCCCCTGCACCTCCGGAGGACGATCAAGGGGCCACCAGTGTTGTCACTTCGTGTCCCGCCGTCCGGTTCATCGCTGTTTCAGCCCCCCTCCCCCGACTCGGCACGATGCCGACTGTGATCTGCAGAACAGACCGTCCTCTTGTCGCCGCCATCCCGGTCAACCAAGGGTTCATTTCCAGCAAGCTGCCATCCTCCCTTCAGCAGGGTTTTGTCCACTTCAGGCTTCCCTGCCCTCCGGTCGTCGACCTCATTCCAGCAACCGTGTCGCCGTCAGCTTCCCCGTCACTAGCTCCGGTTCGGCTCGGGACAGCAGCAGTGACCTTTCGGCTAGTCACTCCCCCCCCCCTCGCCTGGCCGGCTTACTGCCCCTCCCTACGTGGAGGTCCTGTTGGTTATAATCTTCACCATCCCCTCCCCGTGGCCAACCCTCCTACGTGAGGAGTTTAGTGATTGTAATCAGGTCTCGACGCAAGCTCCATCAACGTAGCGTGTGGGACGTGCTAGCACGATTCTCCACTCGCCCACGTCTCCGGCCGAGCCGGTTTCTTCAAACTGGCATGGTAAGCGCCTGGCCCACCCTCTTCTGGTCATTTCTGTTCAGTTAGTATTTTCCAAGCTCATGCCGACAGAGAGAGAGTGCCCGCACTCGAGGATCCACCCTCGACGAGTGCACCGCTGCTGTGAGAAAGAGAGTGAGTGTTCGCCGTGCCCGGAGGCACGAGTTCTACCCGACTGAAAGTAGGCATCCTAGACCGAATGTGGGCTACCTAAGCCCCGCTAACGCCAAGATTAGAGAGGGTTTGCCACGGGACTCGTCCCGTCCTACCTACACCGAGTCACCATGGGAAAAGGTTTCGCTGCGAGTGTCTGCCACTTAGCTGAACGGAGTCTCGTGTTCCATTCTTGTGCTAACTGCGTAGGTCCGAGGGCATTCCCTGACCAGCCCCTCCCCTAGGTCCCGAGTCGTGTCACATCAAATTGGTATCAGAGCAAGTTCTCGACTTGCTCCTGCAAGCCGAGTCCAGGACCTAGTTTGACCCATCCCTGCACCACCTCCGCGGTCTGTCCTTGCTGTGCAACCAGTCCGAGTTTGTCCAGTCTGTCCTGTCTACCCAGTCCCGACCAGCAGGTCAGTTCTCCCACACCGCAGTCCCCATGGCCACCCGTGTTGATACCTTGTACCAGAAGTTCGGCTGTCTGTCAAGCGCTGACCGGCAGGTCAAATTCTCTCACCGCAGCCTCACCACGACTGCACGTAGTAGCATCGCATACCATCCGTCGGACTGCATGCACAGTTCTGACCTGCAGGTCAGATATGCACCTCGCAGCATTCACACCGCTCATACCAATCCCCTCAAAGTCCTTTCAGCTAGGACGAACGAAATTCAAGGCCAAATGAACCACCTAAACAATGCCGTTATGGCCATCCTTGGGAGATTAGATGCCATGGTGAACCAACCAGCCACTAGGAATGATCGGAGCCCACTCGAACCTCAAGCCTACAACCACAGGATCCCACAAGGGTCTCCCGACCCTAAGGAAGAGGACAGCCAACCCTACGCACCTAGGCGACGTAGGGACGACCTCAGACATAGGAAGGAGAGAAGATACCCCCAAGAGCTAGGCGATTACTCCCTCCGACCTGCTTGGTCCGAAGCACCTGTTTTTGAAGGCTCCCAAAACCCGAGGGACTACCTAAAATGGGAACTGCCATGGACAAATATTTCAAGTGGTAGCTCATGTCTGACACCATGAAAGTCCATTTTGCCCAAAAAAAGGCTTTTTTGTCAAACTAAAACTGATTGGCAACACATTGAAAGCCTAAGGGACGTTAGGAGACAAGCACCCATTGACACATGGGATGAAATGAAGGCCCAACTTAGGGAGACATATTTACCCTTCCCATTCACCTCCAACCAAGAAGGCCGTAGCCGGAGGAGCTCAACACCTTCCCCACCCTTGCCATACACGGCGAAATCTGCCTCGGCAACTCATCATTGTGTACCCACAAAAAATCAATCGGGATCATCCCAAGGTTTCACTCCATCCCTCAAGCTGAGATCAAAAGAACAAACCCATCAAAACCCCCATCCCACACCATAGTCAAGGTGAATCACCATCTTCCCCGCCTCCACAACCCACTCATAGTCCTTCCCTAACCCAAACACTCATGGTGGAACCAACACCCGTTCACTCAACTCATATCCCCATAGTGCATCCCCTTTCAGCCCCGCCAACCCGGACTCCCTCCAAAACCACCTCCGATGGGAACAAGGATGGCAATATCGGCCGAAACCGATACGTTTCGGCCGAAACGTATCGGTTTCAGCCCATACCGAAACGAGTTCGGACTTGCTCAATGTAGTAGGTCCGAAACTAACAAAACCTTTTTTAATAGTTTCGGGCGAAACCGATATCGGTTTCGCCCGAAACTCACCTATTTCGGCCCGAAACCGGACGTGCTCACTGTATTTTTTGCCTTTTTTAAATGTTTTGAACCGGTTTCGGCCGAAACCAAAACCGAAATCGAAACCGGTACGTTTCGATTTCGGTCCTGGCCGAAACCGGTACTGCCATCCTTGGATGGGAACACGAGCACGGGAACTGAAAGTCCCAAGAGTGAGGAAGAGATCACCCTTAGCTCCGAGAAAGAAGAGGTCCACAAAGTCGATCCAACACCGAATGAGAAAAAACTAAACCAAGAGGATGTCCTAGGAGTCACTCAGCAAAACCACGCTTGCATGGATCTTATCCTTCCCCCAAAGGACACCCACACTCAAACCACGGAGAGAGATTGGCGTCAAACCTCTATTTTTCAAACCAACCTCAAATTCCACCTAGAGCCATTTATCCAATCTGGTGGAAAGGCAGTGATAGAAGAGCCCCTAGTTAAATGGCTAAAGAGCAACCCAATCCTAGGTAGCTCGAGCTCATACTGCCCTCCCATGGAGCACAAACTCCAACTGATATCCATCCAAACCCCTCATACTACCTACCGAACCTTCAGTTTCATTGAACAATTAGAAGATATGCTTAGGTGTCTGAATTGGCAAATAGAATTGACAGGCATGCTAGCCTTGGGGTCATGTGAACTCGGACACCTTAGCTTCACTTGTCCCTCTATTGGCTCCATCACCTCTATTTGCACGAGGGGCCAATGCACTAGCGAACTCTTGTTGTTCCTACCTACACCCGAGGGGCTTGACCAGGGCTAACCCCATGACACCATCTCTCAAAAAGAGAAGCCCACCCAACCCAAATGGTCAACCGTGTCATTGACCCCACCAGCCGATGATGACCTAACCCACACTAGGGAACTTGTAACTTGGACATACCTATGCCAGGGGTTAGAAGAGACACATTGTACCAAAATCCCAGCCATTCTTGATCCTTTTGACCCATCATCTGGGAACACCTAAACCAACAAATCCTACCCCGATCCTTTAAAGATGTCCAACACCTGATCCCTCCCCAAGTCGGTCACACAAGGGCCGATCAAATCCCATCTTTGCATCCACCTGCACATAGGAGTTTGGTTAGAAAGAAACATGTCATATGGATAGAGTTGCATGTATCACTGCATCCAGCATCATATATGGGAGTCAGTGAGTTTGGATGTCCAAGTCCTCCTATGTCCGTCAAAATTGATAAGAATCATGTGCGTGATAAGTCCACATTCGGATGTCCTGGGCCACCCATACATGTTAGGGTGCCTAAACTTGCCAAAACACTTGTCCCCTATAAACATGTCAGCAAGCATAATAACCAGGACGATGAATCCAACAAGCAACTGGCAGTCACTCATAGGCGTTACCAAAAATTCCATGAGGGCGACTCTATGATGGTGAGGACTGAGAGACTCTACCCCAGAACCTCTTCAAAGTTGAGATCCTGTGAGACAGGACCCTTTAAGATCTTGAGGCGTATAGGCACTAACGCTTATCAGTTGGACCTCCCCTCAGACTATGGAATTAGTCCCACTTTCAACATGACAGACCTTGTGCTCTACAAGGGCCCAGCAGTGGTTCCTAGTGAGGCATTGAGACTGCGACCCCCCCCCTTCAGAGCGAGCCTACCCTTGTGAGACCACCCATGACTAGGAGAGCCCGGCGTGAGCAAATCGAAAGAATACTGGATGAACAGACTATCAACACTAGGAGCAGGGCATACCAACGCTACCTTGTCAGGTGGAAGGATCGACCTCCGTCGGAGGATTCATGGGTGAGTCAGGAAGACCTTCTATAGCTTGACTCGGACCTTCTGGAGCGCTACGAGAGCGAGGTGGACCCATACTCGACGAGGTCGAGCTCTCTGCATCTCGGGGGAATTGATGGAGACATTGCCCGAACCTCGCTCTGGTTGGGATCAGATACGACGCCGGTACACTATGGAGCTAAGTAGCTGGTCGCATTTTGGCATTCGCCTTTTTTTTTAGTTCATTTCTATGTATTTTCCCTTTTATTAGAGTCATTTTCCTATGTTAAGAGACATCAAACCCCTTAATTACCCCCTTAGACTACAAGGGACATTTTGTGTTTGTCAGGGGTATTATGGTCATGTAAAAAAATTGGCTCCTATAAATAGGGGACCAAGAGCTCTGAAATGAAGTAATGGAAACTTTGCCAAATTTTCAGAAATCTCTCTCTTGAGTGTGTTTTTGGTGAGAAACCTTGGTGAGGAGTGAGAAACTCCCACTCTATCTCTCTCTATCTCTAGCATGCGCCCTCCACCCTCTCCAACCCCTCCACATCACCTTCCACATCAGCCCTAGCCCGCCACGTCATCCCTTTGACCGCCACCTCACCCTGCCCCTCCATCCTCCCAAGGGAGCATTCACTCCCCTCCCTCTCCCCCATGCAACCTTTCATGAGCCATCACCAATACCCCACTCCACATTAACCCAAAGACCCATCTCCAAGGCCCCCTTCACATCCCCAAGGCATCCCCTCACTTCTCAAGACACCCCTTGGCTCTCCCAAGGCCAGCTATTAGAGAGAAACCCTTCCCCTCCCAGCCACCTCACCTGCCACCTAGACCACCCACTCCTCCATCTCTCCCTCCCGTGATCTGGTCGCGCACATCCTCCCCTTTCCCCCACAGCCAGCAGCTTCGCCCTCCTCTCCCTCCTCCCTCTCTTCACTCCCAACAGGAACGGCCCCCTCTCCCTCCAGACCACTCTCCTCCCTCGCCCTCTCTCACCCTCACACAATCTGGCTGCTGCAAGAGGACAGCAAGGCAGCATCGACCTCCGGCGCCTCCAGTGATTCCATTGGCAACCCTCCCTCCAACGGCCTTCCTGGACAGCGACGTCGTCATCCACGGCACCATCCACCTGCTGATCTCCCCTCTCCACCTGCAACGTTGGTTGCGGCACTTACTACTCGACTTCACCACTGCACCAGTTGTGGCAGTCTGCCCAGCATCGCCTCGCCTGATCGCTAGTTCGCCACCGCCACTATCTCCACCTCTGATCGCTGGTCGCCACGCCCCACACAGCCTCGAGCTGTAGCCCCTGTGCCACCAGAGGTCGACCCGAGGGCAACCCGCATCCTCACCGCACGTCCAACTGCTCAGCTTGCTGCTGTACCAGCACTCCAGTTCCCTGTGGCCCGACTGCGGCCTGCTGATCAAACCACCCTCCTATTCACCGCCTCTTTGGGCCAGCTTGCTACACGGTCGTGACCTGCTTCCCCTGCATCTCCGAAGGACGATCAGGGGGCCACCGGTGTCGTCACTTCGCGTCACGCCGTCCAGTTCGTCGCTGTTTCAGCCCCCCTCCCCCGACTCGGCACGATGCCGGCTGTGATCTGCAGAACAGACCGTCCTCTTGCTCACCGCCATCTCCGTCGACCAGGGGTTCGTTTCCAGCAAGCCATCGTCCTCTCTTCAGCAGGGCTTCGTCCACTTTAGGATTCCCTACCCTCCGGTCGTCGACCTCATCCCAGCAACCGTGTCGCCGTCAGCTTCCCAGTCACCAGATCCGGTTCAACTCGGGACAACAGCAGCGACCTTCCGGCTCATCACTCCCCTCCTCTCGCCTGGCCGGCTTACCGCCCCTCCCTGCGTGGAGATCCTGTTGGTTGTAATCTTCACCCTCTCCTCCCCGTGGCCAACCCTCCTACGTGAGGAGTTTAGTGATTGTAATCAAGTCTCCATGCAAGCTCCATCGACGCAGCGTGCGGGACATGCTAGCACGCTTCCCCGCTCGCCCACGTCTCCGGCCGGGCCGATTTCTTCAAACCGACATGGTAAGCACCTAGTCCACCCTCTTCTGGTCATTTCTATTCAGTTAGTATTTTCCGAGCTCATGCCGACGGAGAGAAAGTGCCCGCACCCGAGGATCCACTCTCGACAAGTGCACTGCTGCTGTGAGAAAGAGAGTGAGTGTTCCCCGTGCCTGGAGGCACGAGTTCTGCCCGGCTGAAAGCGGGCATCCTAGACCAAGGGTGGGCTACCTAAGCCCCGCTAACGCCAAGATTAGCGAGGGTCTGCCACGGGACTCATCCCTTCCTACCTACACCGAGTCACCACGGGAAAGGGTTTCGCTGCGAGTGTCTGCCCCTTAGCTAAACGGAGTCTCGCGTTCCATTCTTGTGCTTGCTGTGTAGGTCCGAGAACATTCCCTGACCAGCCCCTCCCCTAGGTCCCGAGTCGTGTCACATCAAAACATGTCACTGCACACAGCCCACAAGTCTATGGTTTTGCTTAAAACAGCTGCAACCTTATCGAGAGTTAGAATTACAGCCACAGAACCGAGGTACTTAATACTTTCACACTCTCAAGAAAACAATTAAGATTTCCTGCTTTGCCTGAGACTTCGGATGTGTGAGATGTGATCCAGGTTGTGGTTTGCATTTATATTGAGTCATTCCTTCATGTTCATGTCACAGTGAAGAGTATGTCTATAGCTCTAGTCTTAACCTAACAAAAGTCAAAGGCTAATCATGAGATGTCAACACCATATGGCCTTAGGGTTATTACCCATTGATCTTGGGTTCATAATACTTAGGAAGCCACGTGCCAATAGCCAAAAGTTGGTTTGTCGTTAAGTACCTTAGGAAACAGTGTGGTGGTAGCCTCATTGCTGGCTAGTTCACCAACTTCAACGCTTCCTGAGTTGCATTCTTGGATGAGGTTTTTAAGAAAGGTCTAGCATAACCTTAAGTGTAAAAAGGCCAGAGTGGCTTGCTATGTTTGGATCTTAAGTGGGAATCCATGACTGCTTTAGTCTTTCCCTCTTGCTTTTATTACTTAGGACGGAGTGACATCTCAAACTAGTTCCTTTCCTCTTTATGACCATGGATCCTTTCAAATTAGGGATTGGGGGCATTCACCCTACTATGACCTTCGGAAGTAGAGACTTGTGCCCACACGTAGCAGAGTCCAAGGTGCCACAATTTTGCAGACTGTGTAGCCTGACTAGTCTTACATTTGCTTGTCATTTTGGATGGTCGGCATCTCGTATTACTGATTGAGTTTGTCTGTTGGTAATTCCATCAAGATGATGTGTTCAAACATGACTAGTATACTGGTGACCCTATCACTTCTAGAAAATTTGTACTAGGATGCTTTGATATTAACAGAGAACAGACTGACCACACACGATGATATATGCGAATTGGTGCCAGTGGCCCAGTGTATAACTCACCAAGTTGTTTGAATAGAAATAGGCAAGTCTAGGTAGAGCTGTCAATGGTTGGGTGGAAACCAAAAATTGTTTAGTCGCCTGTGCTAATTGGCCGACTTAGCTGCCCAGAACTATCTTTCCCTTTGCCCCCTTTCTTTTATGTATTATCATATGAATGGAGTAGATGGTTTAAAAATAACCAGGTGAAGCAAGTCAGCCTACCCCCTTGCTGCCTGGGTGGAGCATCGAGGCAGCAAGGCGGGATCTTCAATTCTGAGGCAGTAATTTTCCAGTCTTAATTTCATGTATATCCTCTCTTTCAATTGATAATGCTATTGGCTATAGATATGATGATGAGGAGGAGGAGGAGGAGCAGGAGAAAAAGAAGAAGAAGAATGTCAAATATAGATTCCACTAAGCCTCTAAACACACCAGTTGCAGTCACCATCTGTTGAAGTAATAGGGAAGGCAGAGATGGAGAGTTGGTGTCTACAAAGGAGTCAAAAAGAAGCTTCAGTCATGGGCTTCATAAGCATGATGCAGAGAAGAAGATGAAGAAGAATGTCTTTTATAAAGTTAAACATTTAAAAATCATAACACTGGGTTGACCCAGATTGGTTGGGGATTGGATCGAATCGGCAGTTTTCAGGCCACTGATCTGAGCCCGATACTGGTGGGTCAGCCCGGATCAGTTGGGGATCAGGCTCAGATCGGCTGATCCAGCCAATCTAGATTGGTTTTCGTTTTCGGCCACGAATGCGAGCCCAATACCCAATTTTGCCAACTTTGCTTTGGAGTATGCTACATGTCTCCGAGTCTAATTGCTCAGCACATGCATCATCCACTTGCTCATCTAGTAGTTTTATAATTGGCATATTTCAACATTTTGCCTTCCTGTTCCTTTAGTTTTGGTACTTACATAAAACAGAACGGTACTACAGATGATCTGCGTGTGGGTTTAACAAATCATTGCCACACTTTTTTATTGTTTTTATTTTCTTTTAGTAGCAGATTCATAGAATCTAAGCAGAGGATGAAGTTGGGCTACAGAGTGGATTGTAATTTCAATGGCAGATTTTGGCAGCTTCCCGTTGTACTATAATTTTACTTTCGTAGTTTGTGTTTTTACTTCTGGGATATGTAACTGGAATTATACAAAGGTTATGCACTTATACCGGAGGAAGTGATGTAAGGAATTGAATTATTAATGAAATATCTTTTATGTTTTGTTGTATACTGTTCCTGGTGTGTGCTTCACTTTTGACTTGTACAAGTCTCCAAATCAATCACCGTAAGACCATCATGACAGCTCCAACATGACTTATGGGAGTCTGAGCTGGGGTCACCACACAAGCACTCTTGGGGCTTGGAATGGAGGGCTAAGATCTCAACAAAGTATTGTAAAGGAAACTCCTACTTACATGCCAAGAGGGAAGGGAGGGGGGAGAGGGTTGCATTCTATCAACCTAATAACACCAATTCTCAGAGGCTTGGAGTGGGAGAGAGTGGGGTTTGGCTACATATCATCAGGCTGAGATATTATAGCAAATCCAAAGAGTGGGATTTGACACCGACTTCTTTGTACAATGTTTCCCCGATTTGGAGAGGCATCATCCTGTGCAGTGACATCCTCAGAGCTAGTGTTCAGGTCAAGCTTGGTAATGGGCAGAGGAGTCTATTTTGGAAGGGCAGGTGGTGTTGTGATTGTACACTCGAAGAAGCCTACCCTAGGTTCTTCGCTATTGCGGCTGCACCCTTGTCTTCCGTGGCACGTTCCCTTGATAGCCAGCTTTCTGGAGGTACTTGGGCGCCTACTTTCAGAAGGAATCTATTGCAGGAGGAGATGAATCAGCTAGAGAGTCTGTTGGCGTCTCTCCTTCACTTTAGGCTGGTGGACAATAGTGCTGACAGGTGGGTGTGGAGATGGAGGAGAAGGAAGTATTCTCTGTCAGGTCGGCTTACTCTCTTAATTTAAAAGGAGGTGTGCATCATCATTTTGCTCCACAGATTTTGGGCCCAAAGAACCCACTGAAGGTGAAGATGTTGACATGGAGGATTTCACATGGTCGGCTGCCCACGTGTGATAGGATTGCACCGTTCATGCAGGCCATTGTCTCTTTGTGCTGTTTGTGTGGAGAGGTGGAAGAGGACCTTAACCACCTATTTACGGGCTGCCATTATTCCAAAGAGGTGTGGTCTAGGATCGGTGGCAGGATTCAACACCCCTTGGGCCAGTTTGGGAGTGTGCAGCACCTACTCCTCAAATGGCACAAGAGGTGGGTCCTTAAAAGGGATAGAATCATCTGGTGGCTCATCCTCCACGCTACTTTGTAGGCTTTGCAGGGCGAAAGGAACGGAAGAATTTTCAGAGGGATAGCAAGGGTGGAGGAGAGGATCGTTTCTTTTGTCTGTGGGAGTGTATGTGAGTGGGCTAAGCATATTCGTAAAGTGGAGTCTCATAACTCCTTGCTTTTCCCTTTGTTGATGGGTGGTTATGAGCTTGCCATCTTGGCAGGGGACTTTTTGTACAGGGATTCTTTTGGGAGCTAACTGTTTACACTTGTAAATCCCTATTTCTTTTCGTTTAATACAATAGTGGCACTACCCACTTTTTGAAGAAAAAAAAAAACAGCAATTCTCATAACACAAGGAAGAATCATAAAAGTAGGCATGAAGAAAGTCTACCTACTAGTTTTATCCACTTAGCCATTCTACACATCTACAATTTCCAATGACATGCAGATATTTTAGCAATTACATTTAGAAAAAAATCCTCCCTGGAAAAAAAATGGTTTTCAAGGGAGGAGACAAAGCACTGGAAATTAGATGATACCCATCACGAAACAGAAAAGAAAGTAACTAAACTATTTACTGGTATATGAGTACTTCAGAATGAATGGTGGTGAAGTGCTTCAAACTGAATGAGGATCAGAACTCATCAACAGATGCACTCTATCCCTGTAATCAGTCATACCTTCTCCATAGTGAGCTGCCAAAATCTCTGGAGGTATTCCTTGCATCCCATAGATTTCAATTTCAGTTGACTCCCGGTCAGGCTTAGCATTGGGGACCCTGGAAGGACAAATCTCAATTAATTTAATTTTTATTTATAAATAAGAATAAGAGAACAATAAAAACTGTAGCAGAGAACAGACCAGAGATGACTTTCTGAAGAAAAACAGCATAAGCATATACTGAGGATGCATATAATACAATAAAAGAAAAATAGATGACAGAAATAGCAGCTGCAAACAAATACATGATAACGAACGTAAATGCACTGTGATGCACTTCAGGAAGCCATGTCCTCATGATTATGCATCATCTACATGCATGGCGCCCCATAAAACAGGCTTTGCAGATCTTCTGGATGTTCACTTGTGCATGTACCATCTAGCATTCAAAAAATAAAATGCTAGTCATAGTTAAAGTTTGCATCTTTTTAGTTATCCAAGTTTGTAGCAAGTTAAACTTATTCTCATGGTTTCTCGTAGTTACATTTTTCTCAAAATATTTTACAAAATAAAATGGCAGATGTTATAGAAATATTAATGGATCAGCTAAAAGATTTTTTTTTAAGTGGTTGGTACCACTAAATTATATTAAAGTAAAAAGGAGGGATATAGGAAATATAGAAGTATAATCAAGTAGTTCCCAAATTAGCTAAAAGACCTTGTGTTACAAATCCAAGGATCAGAATTGATTTTTTATAAGCCTCTTGTCCCATGTGCGATACATTACCATTAAGTTCTCCTGATTTTATTCAAGTAACCAGTTTCATCACATTCACTTTAAAAAAAAACAGTTTCATCGCATTCTAACCAAGGAAATTAGCGTGTATCAGAATTTGAATAATGATCTTGTAATGGTTTATGTACCTATTTGAACAAAAGGTTTATATGAGTGGAATTTTTTTATTTCATTGATGTTATTCTTTTTCTTTGGCCTTTTCCAGGCATGTCATGCAGGAGGACTGAAAGTGAGTAAGAAGAAGCAGGTGCAGGAGAGAAGAAATGGCAGCAGTCCAATCAATTGATCGGACGGTGGATTTCCTGCCCGCAGACAGAAGGAGCTGTGCTGGGTGCCCATGTGAGAGAAATGCGGTGCTCACGTGTGAGGGTCTCACCCAAGGGTGCTGCATTTCTCAAATGCAGGCACCCAGCGCTGCTACCTTCTGTGCACAGAATTGTGTGTTTGTGTGTTTTTTAAATAAATCTAGGATACAGACAACCCTCGCCATATCCTAGCAAATCTCGAGATATGTATACACATACACATGTATGTGCATACAGTTAAAGGTAATCAAAACATCCTCATGCAAACTACACATCATGTGTCTGAAAATGCTCATGTATCATGCATGGGCATGAAGATGCCAGGTCCTTGGAGTAGCCAGTGTTTAAAGTCTCCTACATGACCCTCTCCAACTGCAAAACAACTTCCAATGCCTTCCAAAAAGTTACTACATGACTAGCGATTGCCCAATCAGGAATCAATATAACTAGTAATCAACACTTGAATGAGAGATAAATTACGCCTACAGTTTGCGACAAGCTTTTATTCTCAATTTGAGTGGAAATGGTCACTGGACCATTTGTGAACTAGACATTCGGCGAAAGATATCCAAGGTGCAAAGATCATTAACGCAACCACAGAATAGAACAGTCGGCCAATGACTCAGGAACAGTCAGTCTTCTTCTCTTCGTCAAAGAAGAACGAAGGGGGGGGGGAATCCGGCCTCTGCCTTCAGTGCATTTCATGGGTCATCGAAATCAAATAAGAAGCTCAAAATTGGAGTATCCTTTCCTTTTCTGTATAGCTTTATCAATATTTCTAACAGTGAACTAACAAAGTTCCCAGCTTAAAGATTAGAAGAAAACACCTAAACAGGCGTACACACACACACACACACACACACACACAAACACACACAAGGAGTGTGATTCTGGAGAGTTGGTGCATTGATGACTTCATCAACTACCCAAAATAAAACGTCTCGCCCACCCTTCTCTTCCGCAAACAAAGGAAAAAACGGAGACCAACCCGCCATGCACCCAAAGTCCCAAAGAGAAAACAAAAGGCAACGGCAAGGAGACCACAAGATCAAGAACCAGCGGAAACAACTAAACCGTAGAAAACACAAAGCAGACGCCAACATGCGAGAGCAGCTCTAGGGTTTCATACTTCGTAACAGTCTCCTTGTGGACCTGGAGGACATGGATGGCCATGCCCCCGGCGGTGGAGAGCTTCTTGTGGCAAACATGGCACTTGAAGTGCTTCGCCTTCTGGTGCTGTACCAAGATCTTCTCGTCGTCGAATTCCCGGTCGCAGTAGTAGCACCACACCTTGGAGGCCCTCTTCTTCTTCTTACCCATCTCACCTCAACCCTTATGCACGCCCACTTCCTCTGTTCGCTCCTCCCCCCCTTCCCCTCCTCGCCGGAGGTAGATTTAGGGTTCCCTGGCCCGGCGGAGCTGCAGGTGCTGCCGCTGGCGGAGAGGAAGTCGGACTATTTCTCCCAGATTTAGGGTTTTTGCTGCTCTTCTTGTTCTTGGCGTGCCAGGGGTGGGAGGACGGACAAGTAGGGGAGGACAGGAGAATCCGGATCCAATAAGAGACCGGATGGTGGTACGGTGAGGGCTTCCATTTCGCCAGTTTTAGGGACTGCGGGCCACTTGTAGGTTGATGCCGGGGAGACGGTAAGGGAGGCTTCTTTCAGTTTCTCAGATTATAATCAGGGGAAAATTTATGAAGTATTATAGGTTTTAGAACAAAATATAGTCTTTTACATATAAGTCATTATTAAACATATGTTTATAAAAATATCACGATTAGAAATATATTAGTAAATATATCTTTATTTTTATGAAATAATATAAACATGTCATCATCGTAACTCTCCGTTACCTGTCATGCATTTAACTCTAGTTAAGTTTAACTCTACGTGATAAAAGACGACAATGTCTGTAGTTAAAAAAAAATCGTCTCTCTCCAAACTTTATCCCCCTCTCACCTCTAACCCGCCTGGAACAATGAGTAGAGACTCGTGGGCTCTACCACCGCCGGCACCGCGGGGTGCTGCCATCCCACCGACGGTGTCGACGTCAGCCCACTCCCCGCCTCGCCTTGCTCCCTTTTGCGTTCCATTGCATCCCTCATCGTTACATGGTATGTCGCCCGCTCCCGCGAGAGGATGAGGAACAACAGCAGAGGGATGGGCATGCAGGAGAAGACGGTCCCCCTAGAGATGGGGATGGCTAGGGTGTCGATTTGGAGGGGCGTCGTCATGCACCTTTGCAGGCTCGACGGTGGGGGCTTCCCGTCCCTGGCCATTGGAGGATGAGCAGCCAGGGTTTGTCGGATCGGTCGTACCGGCCGTCCCGATTTTTTACCGGGACGAGATGGTACGATGTTGTCTCGCTCTGTACCGCAAGGTTTAAAGAACCTTTATATATATGTTATATAAAAATAATATTTGAATGAATTTCTGGCTCAGCTGAGTAGATATTCTTTGGTTAAACTAGAACCTCCTCAGTTCGAATCTCACTTTCCTCATGTTTTTAGGTATTTTTTTACCTCAAAATTAAGGTAGTAGTTTAAAAAAATGTAAATAGGGTGTTTTTATTACGATTCGAACACAGGACCTCACAATCAACTATGAGAGGTTCTCAACTAACCGGCCTACATAATATTTTTGATATAAAAAATTATAAAAATATATGTTACGTCACGGTTGCGTCCCACATACCCTTCGTCCCGATTTGTGGCTGGGACGGTCCCGGGACGGGCGGTTCGGGCCATCCCAGACCGGTTTGTCAAACCATGTGAGCAGCTACTGCTATGGTGGACCTGGTGGTGGAAGAGGAGGAAAAGGAAGGTGGTGGTGGGTGGTGAGATGGAGGGATCTCAAACGAGATCTCCGGATGTTTTTTTAAGCGTGGCAGAGGGAGACGAAGTCTACCCTGGGGGGCGAGAAGGAAGCTGGGGAAATGGAGTGGGGGACACTAGAGCTATTCGCAGGGGAGGATGGGGGAGGAGAGATCGTTGGGGTGGGGGTATCGGACATTCGCAAGGGAGGTGGGTTGCTCTCTCTCTCTCTCTTTCTCTCTCTCTCTCTCTCTCTCTGCGACACCCGCTAGGAAGGCCTCACTGGCGTCGGAGGGGCCTTCTCCCCCTTACGCTTCCATCTCTCTTCCTCTCTCTCTCTCTTTGCGACACCCTCGTTGGGTAGGTCTCACCGCCTCCATCTCTCTTCCTCCCTCCATCTATCTTTCTCTCTCCTCTCCCCACTGCATACTCTCCCTCCCTCCGCACCTCTCCGTCTCTCTCTACCCCCCTGCGCAATCTGTGATGCCCTACAAATTTACAGTTTAGAATTTTATTCATTCAATAAAAAAATTGATTATATCTAATATTTGAATTATTAGTCTCTTTAAATGTGTTTAAGTCATGGTAAATAAATTAATTATAAGGGAAATAAAGATATTTAAAAGTTAATAGAGAAAGAAAGAAAAGTGGTTTAAAAGTTAAGAAAAGTGAAGGAAAAAAAATAATAAGCAAATGTTAAAAGGAAGAAGACGGGGTTAATTATTAAAAGGAAGTAAAAGATTAAATGAAAAATGAGAAGGTAAAAACGTAAAAAAAAATACAAAAATAAAAAAAAGAGTTGTCGGCAACGGGCGGCCGCCCACGGGCGCCCCCCGCATTCGCGCGCGCGCGTGCGGGGCAGGCGGGTGGGCGCCGCCCCCGCCCCCCTTTTCGGTCGCTCGCGGCCTTTTAAAAAAATTATTTTTTTAAAACCTTTCTCATTAGCCTAATTACTTTCCCTTCTTTTAGTCAATCTCATGTGCATTATATGCACACAAAAAAAGAAAAAATGAGGGTTAGTCAAAAGATTAGGCTGAGTGGGGTTGGTAAAGTTTGAATATCAAAATTTTAATTAAATAATATTAAACTAATTATTTAAATCCCCACCATTGATTTAAATGAAGGGCTAAGATTGATTAGGCCAAAAACCCTATAAATAGAGGGATAGAGAGACTCATTTGCTCCTCTTGGAAACTGGTTATGTGAGGAGTAGAAGGAGAAGGCTGGAAGATTAATTAGGGAGTTGTTAATACATCATTAAGATAAAGGATTAGCACTTTATCCCATTAATTAGCAAGGATTAGCATATTTAAATTTGTTTAAGGTGTGTAATTAGAATCTATGTAGGTAGTTAAGTCCATAGATCATTATTTCATGATATGTGATCATATCTTAGTCGGATTAGTATTAGATCATTAATATTAAGACATGTGATTAATGGTAAACTCAAGTAATTAATGCATTATAATTAGCAAGGGTATATCAAAAATTTAGAGAGCTTTCAGAATCATGAGATCTAATGTTACGAGTCATATGTAAAAAATTCCATATCTGATTCAATTTATTTTTACGTTTATGAATATTTTAATATTATCTTAAAGGTGTTCAATTATACTAAAATATTAAAATGATGATATTAAATCATCTCAAATCATAGGAATGCATCTTACTAGGAATCATATGTGTAGAAAAAATTTCATGATTTCTGGATCACGGTATTTATTTTAATGAATTTTCATACATGATAAAATAAATAAATAATTATATAGAAATTACAGAAATTAGAGATCTTGTTCACAAAAATCTTAGAATTTTAATGAAAGGTTCTTACGTTGAGTTTGTTATATTCTGAAAATATAAATAGTTATTGATGTCTGTAAGTGATATTACATAATTTTTGATACCTTATTAGGAGTATACAATTATAGGATAAATAGAAATACTATATGAAAATTCTTGAAACTTTACCAGAAGACTAAAATACATGTTATAACAAAGTGATGAAAATTTCATCTTATTTTGATAACATAATTTTTACTGGTATAATTACTAATGTTTAAATAAATAATTAGAAAATTGAATAAATAATAATAGTATGTGAAAAATCTTGAGAATATTACAGAACTGATATATAATATTTATAAGTTAATTCTCAGTATACTTTAGTCATTTTAAGTATTATGGATAATTTTCTCTATTTAAAAGTTATTATTGTAAATTTTAGAAACAGATATAAAATTTTAGAAATTAGACATACTGATTGAAAAATGATGAAAGTTTTTATATATGACACTTATGTATGGAAGAACGTTATGTAAAATTTTAATAATTTTTTGATTATTTTGGTTATATTTAGTTGAATTATCACTCATGTTGTATTTTTGTTATTCTATTAAAATATTACAAATACCGTATGAAAAATAATTAAGAGTTTTCAAAAAATGAAGTTTCTATTATGAATGATTTTTTGCTGTTATGAATGATGGTTTGAATAAGTATGGTCATTTTTAGTGTACTTTGGATAAAATTCGTCAATTTTTCATGCATAAGAAAATTTATATAATTATGGAAAAATTTAAATTTCTACATAAAAATTTATGAAAATTTTTCTGTGTACTTTTACATGTAAATGTGATATGTAGTAAAACTTTAATGATTTATAGAACATAGTAGATAAATTTAGTCAATTTATGATACATGTTGAAGTACAAGTAATTCTGAAAAAAAATCAAATTCCTACATGCAAAATTGTGGAAAATATTATGTGCATTGTTACAGACAAATGTAAGTTTCTGTAAAAGTTTAATGGTATTATAAATTTAATAGCTAATTTTGTCAATTTATGACGAATGTTGGAGTATAAGTATTTTTGGAAAAATTATAATTATTGTTTTCAAAATGATAAAAAATTTCTGTTCTGATTTTTCCTGTAAATGTATTAATTTTCTGAAATTTCAATGTATTCTGAGTTTGGATAACATAATTATAATTTTTTAATGTATAAATGGATTATAAATAATCCTGTAAAAAATTTTCATACTTTCTGAAAATTGTGAAAATTTTATGTTTGGATCCTTTCTGTAAATGTATTGATTCCCTGAAATTTCATTATATTCTGATCTCTGTAAACAGAATTTGTAAATTTTTGGATACATATATGTCATTATGTTTAAATAAGTTGAGAATTTCAGAAATAACAAAAAGAATTTTCAGAAATGACATATTTCATTCTCAATGTTCACAGCATGATTTTTGAGTGGCATGTGTCCATTTTCTATAAGTCATATATATATTTACCGCACTGTTATTACTGCCAAATGGACATTGTCACCATAGGGGGAGACTAGAACCAAGCCATAGAAATGTCCCTATAGGGAGGTTCACACTGTACTGGCCCCGAGGATAACGTGGATTGAAATCCTGGAGGTGGACAAGTACCACTAGTTACGGTGGAGAGGACTTCTCCCGGTTCTGTGCAGTAACCAAGACTCATCACTATTTTTACCTAGGTGATCGAGTACCGACTGACTGTCATTCTATGAGTGGTTTGGGCACTGTGTCTGACTAGTTATATCAATGTTATTAATTACTGAATTGAAATTGAAACTACTATTTACTGAACTGAAATTGAAATGACTGTTACTGTTTACTGAGTCATTATTCAAATGACTATTACTGCTTACTGAGTCATTATTGAAATGACTACTACTATTTACTGAACTGAAACTGAAACGACTGATACTGTTTACTGAGTCATTATTGAAATGACTACTACTGCTCACTGAATTAAAATTGAAATTACGGTTATTATTTATTGAGTCGTTATTATAATGGCTATTACTGCTCACTGAACTGAAACCGAAACTATTATTACTACTTATTGAACTGATATTGAAATTGTTATTACTGTGCACTGAATTGATATTGAAATGACTGTTACTACCTACTGTTACTACTCATTGAACCGATAGTGAAATTAGTATTACTGTCTACTAAATTGTTATTACATTTTACTGTTATTACACTGTAACTGTTTATATTTACAAATGATGAATCATCATTTACTTTGTCATTGATAGAATAAAGTTTTAATGAACATATTGTATTTGTAAAATATTAATAGCATGACTTATGATCATAGAAATTGAGATTGGGTTAAATGTATTAACCTCATATGTTATCTAATTGATATTATGCCTAAGAATAAATTATGAAATGAAATACCGTAAATCACTTTGGATGTGTTTATACATGTTATGATTGGGGACTATGCTAGTCTCTTACTAGGTCTATTCGTAGACTCACACCGTTGAACATTTTCAGGAGAAGCGGTAGAAGAAAGCGATGAGTGATCTCGCAGTAGTCTGATCGAGACTTGGAGTTACTATGAGTATTGTCTTAGGTAGTTATGTCTGTCAAAAAAAATATGTGTTAAATTTTGGTTATGTAGTAAATGACTTATATAAGTTGTTAATTTATACTTTGATGTATGTGGATGAATTCATTTGAATGTAAGCTGATGATTCGAGTAATATTATTTCCGCTGCAATGATATCTCAGTGTTTATGTGAAATTCTCAACCATAATGTACCGTTTGGGTTGTCCCACTGTGACGTCTCGACCGAGATCCGACGTGAGTGTTTACGATTGGACCGGGTCTACGAGTCGGGGCACCACACAATCACTCTATTCCCCCTCTCCGCATCTCTCTAAACACCAACAATGAAGGCAATTGTAGGGCCTCAAAGGCCCCATCATTGGGGGACGCCCTGCAACTCCTAAGCCAGACGCCCTACAACTTCCGGCGAGGAGGGGTAAGGGGAGGGGGCGGGGAGGGAGTTCCAAGGTGTGGGGGTAGGGTTCTGACGGGGAGGGGTGTAGAGAGAGGGGTTCCCGCATGGGGGGTGGGGGAGAGGGAGCCAGGACGGAAGGGGGGTAGGAGGAGGAGAGGGGGCTGGGAGGGTGGGAGGGGAGTGCAAGCCGGAGGGGGAGAGAGGGGGGGAGGGTGCTCGCCAGAGTCAGAGGGGGAGAGGGGGCAGAGAGGAGGGGAGCCGGCAACTCCTACACTATCGGGCTAGGGTTCCCGACGTCGGGATATATTTTGAGGCGCCTACCCCACTAGCTCCTCCTACTGTTGCACGCTATGGGGGTTCGCAGGGGATGGGGTCGGGGGCTGTGGGGCTCGCCGGGGGTGGGGTCTTGCGAGCACCCAGGGAGAGGAGATCGAGAGTGATGGGGGCAAGGGTGCTCGTTGGGAGGCCGCGGGATGCTCGCCGGGAGGGGCCGGGAGGGGGGTTGGGTTCTTATCGAGAGGGGGAGGGGGGTCAGGCATTTCCAGGGGTGGGGGTGCTCAAGGGAGGGGGAGAGGGAGCATGTGCTCACCAAGAGACAGGGTGATCGGCGCCGGAGGTGGGGGAAGGGGAACTGCCAGTGGGGGAGAGGGGTGGTGTGTGTGTGTGCGCGCGCGCGCGCGTGTGTGTGTGAGAGAGAGAGAGAGAGACTACAAAAAAATGAGTCTGTAGCGACCAAATAATTAGCAACCAATTAAAATTGGTTGAATAAAAGATATATCAGCGACCAAAATTTCTCAATGGTTGTTAAAGATTTGACGTACAACCACCAACACAACATTGGTCGCTAACATGTTTTAATAGCGACTATTTTTTGATTGGTTATTATGTGTGGTCGCTAATGTATGCCACGAGCCACCATGTATGCCAGCAGCGACGTACAATTGGTCGTATAAAATTTTCATTAGCGACAATATGTCAATAGGTCGCTAAATCTTAAGAAGAGCCAGCGACCAAGGCCTCATTGGTCGCTAAAGGCGTAAACATAAATAGCGACTGCTGTGTAGTCGCTGAATACTTAGTTTTAGTGACGAATGCTTTATGTTGGGTCACTATTTAATTGCAACCTAATAGCGACCAATATTGAGGTCGGTTGCTAATGCTATATTTTAGATTACAATGCAATTTTTATATGTAAAAAATATAATTAAATAACTAAATCATATGAAATTATGCATGAATTGCAATCAATTAATGGTTATTAGTTCATAGTTCACAAGATTTAATAAGAGCTAGTGATTAGTATATGTTTAGTGACTAAGTAAATTGAAATAGTATACGTAGGGATACAATCTCACTTCAATCATGGGAGTACGAGGAACATTTTTATTTAATTTAGGAGATAGAGTAGGTTGTTTGTCATGTCGATCATATCGGCTAAAATTAGCTATGATCTGGCACGACCAGTAGTTGCGTGACGTAACTGTTCACAACAGACTCAACGACGGTAGGCGATGGTGATGGTGGCAATAAAGTACCGATGTGCCGTGTGCCATGGATACCGATCGTGTTCATGTACGATCTGACACAATTGATCGCCATTAATATGCAACGGCACGTCAAATAATGTCTAGCTGGGAGTAGGATTAATATAAATAGTAATTGATAGTCTAATTATTTAAGCGATTACTGACTAATAAGGAGAGCAAATTAGCATGCCAAAATCTCTCTCCTTATTAGGTCGATCATTCTTAAGTTATATTTAGGTAGAAATTAGTCACTAAACTAACCATTTGAATATTATTAGATAGAAATACTATAAAAGTAAAAAACACATGAAATAAATTATATTTTGATAGTTCAATTCTCCATTGACATTATATATAGTTGCTAATTTTATTTTGAAAACGATAAATATATTTGGTTAAAATAAGTGACTAATAATAAAGATTCTAAAGTTTAAGATATATTTATATTACAAATTCATTGCGTTATATTGCAAATATAATAGTAACATGTATAATTAAATTAAAAGAATTATATTGTTTATCATTAACTTTGTTTATATCTTTTCGAAATAATTTCTAGATAAGTATAATTTAATTAATTACTAAAAGTTAGTATAACTAAATAAAAATAAAAATTCATGTATGAATAGTGTGACTGGTCGAGTCTATAGATCATATAATTCTTTGAAACTAAAAATAAATAATTTAATAAGCTGAATAAATATTTCTTGTCCTAATCAATGTTATCAAATTAGGAGATTTTAACATAAATATTAAAAACATGTTTAAAATGCAATCTCTCTCTCTCTCCCTCTTGTTGTTCACCGAGTGGGGTTGACTGGATCAGCTAAAGCAAGAGGTTACTATTTTGTGGGACAAGAATTACTTAGTTCCATTAGATGAGGGAGCAACAGTCGTATTGTGGTCGCACATAAGGTTACCTGATGACAACACAACATACTCAAGTTTCTCCTTGTAGGAATCCACCAATGAAAGTAAGGATGATAATGTCTGCTTGCATGTCATACATTGGGCATAAGAATCATAGTAAATATGTGGCCAAACCATATTTCTTTTTAAATTTATCTGTGAACATTTCACCATCATTAAATTTCTACAGAATTCCTTGTTGCATTCTTTGCTCCCTTCTTGGTCTCCTAGTTTTCATGTTTATTTGTACAACTATCTCAAGTCTAAAAACTCTTTGTAATTTAGGAGCGTATGGTACAAATGCAATAACAGTCTACAATAGAGTGTGAGACTACTATAGCTGAAGATGACATATGTGCTGAGGTGTTTGGGAGGACGTCTGGATATATACGTGGTCGTGGATATGGATCCAAGTCACCCCAACGAGATAGAGCTAATTTTTCGAGTCAACCTACAGTTAGAGAGAAACAATTGGAGCAGGAGGTGGCGACTCTTTGAGATCAACTTGAGGATCAACAGAGGAAAATAGAATTTTTGATGACTTGGATGAATGGAAATAATATTCCCCCATCGTCTTCATGGTAAAAATATATTCCTTGTTGACTAAATTATCTTAAATATTTAAAATCTCATTTAACTTCTTTTATTTTTCACTATTTTGCAGAATGATTTACTTCACATGATGTAGTTTCTACTCCGTCGTCAGTGGATTCACGCTACAGATTATAGGATCATGAAAGTTGTCTTTGTTAAAGGTCATATTATTTTTTTATTTTCATGCTAAACACAATTATTTTTTTTTGTAAGGTGCAAATGTATGAAATTAGTTAGCAAGGGAATATTGTTATGACGTTAAACCATGGTT
Organism: Amorphophallus konjac; assembly: GCA_022559845.1. NCBI lineage: Eukaryota > Viridiplantae > Streptophyta > Magnoliopsida > Alismatales > Araceae > Amorphophallus > Amorphophallus konjac. Next base: position 57,930,261 of record CM040126.1, read on the forward strand.
TGCCGTCCCGCCCCGACCCGCACCGACCCGCACGACCCGACCCGACCCAGGCCGGGACCGGGTCGCACGGGCTGGGGGTCGTGGACGGGACGCACTGGACCGCAAGGTCCCGTGCGTCCCGCCACGTACCGCTCCGGTTCGAGGCGGGACCCGGCTCGGTACGGGCGGGTCGAGCGGTTCGCCCATTTAACGGGCCGAAGGGGGAGGCTCCCTCCATCCCTCCCACCGGCGAACGGCGGTGCAGCGGCGGCGGACGACGATCAGAGCGGCGGCCGGCGGCTTTGGGCGGCTCAGGGCGGCGATCGGAGGTAGGTAGGTGAATTTTTTTTTTAAGGGTGGGGAAAAGGCCCGTCTGGCAGCCGCATCTGGCCGGAGGTGGACGGAGGTGGGGGTGGGGGACGGCGGCGTCTGCCACCGGCAGGCCGTGGGGGGACGGGGGGGCTGGGCGTCTGCCGCCGTGGGGGACGGGGGGTCGGGGCGGGCGGGACCTGCAGGCCGTGGGGAGACGGGGGGCGTGGGTGGCAGACCGTGCCGTGGGGGGACCGGGGGGGGGGGGCTGGGCGCTGGGCGTGTGCCACCGGCAGGCCGTGCCGTGGGGGGAGGGGGGGGGGCTGCCACCGGCAGGCCGTGGGGGACGGGGGACGGGGGGGGGGGGGGGGGGGGGCGGCGGGGGGGCGTCTGCCACCGTGGGGGACGGCGGGGGGGGCGGGGGTCTGGGCGTCTGCCACCGGCACGGTCGGGGGGGGGGGGGGTGGGCTGGGCTTCTGCCACCGTGGGGGGGGGGGGGGCGGGGGTCTGGGCGTCTGCCACCTGCAGGGGGGGTGGGCTGGGCGTCTGCGACCGTGGGGGGGGGGGGGGGGCTTCTGCCACCGTGGGGGGGGGGGGGGGGGGGCGGGGGTCTGGGCGTCTGCCACCGGCAGGGGGGGTGGGCTGGGCGTCTGCGACCGTGGGGTGGGGGGGGGGGGGGGCGCTGGAACAAGGGCGGTTTGGGGGGGGGGGAGGAAAAAAAATTATTTTTTTAAAATTTTATATCTTTTTTAATTTAAAAAAGTATAATAATAAAATTTGTTACATTGTCATTGTTTAATATTATTTTTGATGTATTGTTGAATTCATGTTGTAGAAAAAATATAATTTTTATTTAATTCATGTTGTAAAATTAAATATATTGATATATTATTTAATTCGTGTTGTAGAAATAATATAAATATCGTTTAATTCATGTTGTAGAAATACATTTATGTTTGATATATTACTTAATTCATGTTTAAATATTAGATTTAATTGAGATGTATTAACTTTAAAATTTAATTTTGTAGAATTAATGATATTATTTTCATTATTAGTTGTAGACGTAAAATAATATAATAATTAATTTTAAAATTTTTAAAGATGTTTTTCATTTAAATATATCTATAGTGAGAAATATTTTACAAAAAATTAAAGTTAATATTTATAATTTAAATTAAGTAGATATGTTTTGAATTTAAATATAAATTTATTGATAAATATTTTACAAATAATTTTAAATGTAATTAAGATGTATAATGTAATTTAAGTAGAGATGTTTTTAATGTAAATAGTGTTGAATATTTTTTAAATAATTTTAAAGTTAATTTAGATCTATAATATAATTTAAATAGAGATGTTTTTAATGTAAACTCTCTTGAATATTTTATAAATAATTTTAAAGTTACTTTAGATCTATAATGTAATTTAATTAGAGATGTTTATAATTTAAATATATAAATAGTGATAAATATTTTACAAATAATTTTAAAGTTAATTTATATGTATAATGTAAATTATTTAGATATGTTTATAATTTATATGTGTCATGTAATTTAATTAGAGATGTAATTTTAAATATCTAATTAGTGATAAATAATTTTAAAGTTAATGTATATGTATTAATTATAAATATTACCCTTATATGTATGTTATAGAAATAATTATAATATTTGGAACTAAATTATATTAAGATGTATTAAATATTGAATTTAGTCTTGCATGTTACACAAATCATGAAATTATGTTCATTGTTACTTGTAGATGGGAAATAATATATTTTCATAATTTGAATTTCTTAATTTTAGGAGATAGCACCCTATGGCTCCTAAGGAACGAACAAATGATATTGGGTGGTCACACGGAGTTTTGTTGGATGGCAACCGTAGGTGTTGGCGTTGTAACTATTGTAAAATAGAACACCGGGGAGGAGGGGTGTCTCGATTGAAGAAGCATTTGGCAGGAGGAGCCGGGGCAGGATACTCTGAGGTTGCTGGGTGTACCCATGTGCCTAGAGATGTGAAACTTGCAATGGCTAGGCACCTGCGGGAGAAGAGAGCTGAGATGCAAGAAAAGGAAAAAAAGAAGAAAAGAGATCAAGCGGCAGTGAGCGGGCGCGCAAGTGGCAGCAACGAGGAGGAATGTGCATGGACACCCAGTGACGAAGACGAACAAGCACGTGCTGAGCAGCCTGATGTGTATGTCACTGTGAACGATCCATACGAAGCCCAGTTTCGTGAGGCAGTACGTCAGAGCAGGGAAGAGTCAAGACATCCCGAGGAGACTGTAGTCCGTAGTCGCGAGGCGGCGAGGACCGGAGCATCAGGGAGTGGTGGTTCATCTACGACTCGACAACCACGAGGCATAAGGAGTTTATTGACTGGTGACTCGGGGACACAAAGAAAAAGGACACAATCGATCAACATTGAAGATGTGGAGCCCGGTGCACTATCCCGAGAGCATGGCAAGCAAACGAGGATGGACGATGCGTATGGCCAGAAGGGACCTAAATGGAAACTTGGTCAGGCTGTTGCAAAATGGTGGCACCACGCGGGTCTGCCTTTCAATGCAGCCAATAGCCCTTACTACAAGCCAATGTTTCAGGAAGCACAGGTCCTTGGGCTACACGTGCAGCCACCTACAGCGAGAGAATTGGCTGGCGTATACCTTGATGAACAGGTTGCTGAGATCAAGAGTTACATTGACTCATTCAAGCAGAAATGGACAAAGTACGGAGTCACACTGATGTGTGATGGATGGTCAGGTACCACAAAATCTAGCCTGATCAACTTCCTTGTTTATTGTGACAGACAGGTATTCTTTCACAAATCAGTGGATGCGTCTGGTCAAATTCATAGTCATCAATATATTTTGTCATTGATGGAGCAAGTGGTGACTGAGATTGGGGAGGAGTACATTGTGCAAGTGGTGACTGACAATGGGTCGAACTATAAGAAGGCCGGGGAGGAGCTAATGAAGAAAAAACGGCACATTTTCTGGACCCCCTGTGCAGCGCATTGTGTAGATCTGATGCTGAAGGAGATTGGGCAGCTTCGTATGGTAAAATCTGTGGTCGATGTGGCACAAAAAATCACGAAATATATCTACAACCACACACTTGTATTGGCATGGATGAGGGAGCATTGTGGCGGCGAACTGTTGAGGCCTGGCATCACACGATTTGCCACCAACTACATCGCATTGCAGAGCCTATTGAAGCACAAGGATGGGTTGAAGCAAATGTTTAGAGGTGAGACCTGGCTGAGTTCCTCTTTTGCTGCTTCACGTGAAGGGGCGGAGGTCGAGGGGATTGTGAACACCTCGAATTTTTGGGAACGAGTGAAGGTATTAGTGTCATTGATAGAGCCACTGTATGAGGTTCTACGATGCGTGGATGGGGATAGAGTACCAACCATGGGGTTGGTGTACAGCAAAATAGAAGCAGCCAAGCGGAAGATCCTTACAACGTCCAGAAAATATGGACCCACCATTCTAGAGATTGTGGAGGACAGATGGGACAGACAAATGAGCCGCGATCTTCACATGGCAGGTAAACACTTACATTCTCGTCCAATCATCGTCCAATCAATGAGCTGTGATTTTCAATTGATACTAATATGTAATTCATTGTCTTACGATTGCAGCGTACTATCTACATCCGGCCTTCCAATATGCTCGGGCCCTTGCTTATGACGATACGTTGATAGAATCGGTCAACATTGTGGTAGACCGATTGTCTTTCACCCCAACAGATGCTGCTGATGCGTTGAATGAGGTATACTTGGATATTTTAACATTGACAATATTAAATGAAATATACACTTCATATTTTTTGATAATGCAGATGAAAACATTTAGAGAGGGAATTGGTTCATTTGCGACACCTAATGCCATGGCCAGTCGTGATAGACTCGACCCCGGTAATGTGTCTTCACAATGTACCTTCTATGTCTCGAGAAGTAATTTTTACATCTAATTACGTGATCTGTCTTAAACACAGCTGAGTGGTGGCTAAATTACGGCACAAGTGCACCCGTATTAAGGAAGATCGCAATGAGAGTTCTATCGCAAACATCCTCGTCGAGTGGGTGTGAGCGGAATTGGTCGACGTTCTCCTTCTTGCATACTAAGCTGAGGAATAGGCTAACACACCGCAGGCTAGACAAAATGGTGTATGTTCATTACAACATGAGGCTAAAGGTCCGGCATGTACAAATGGATACAAGGAGAGGAGAGGGAGATTACGACCCAACGGATGCTGTGTACTTGCGAGACGATGATGACCCTATGGTAGCATGGGTTGCAAGAGCCACAACCGAGCGTGGTGAGGCAGAATTAGACGAGGAGGCTGAAGAACCTGGCGAGACACCACGGCCTAATACTTTTCTCGCATCAGCTGTACAAGAGGCAGTCGGGGAGGGAGATGACACCCATGTGCATTTGGGTGGTGACGACTCTGCAACGGGACGTGATGATGAAATTAATTTAGATGAAGACCTCGTCATTGGGGGTGGAGACACATCGTATGCGTATGATGATACAGCATGGGAGCGATTGATCCAACCCCCATTAATTGAGCGTCAAGAGCCACCTCAGGTGAATTAATACATGAAAATCGAATCGCAAATTTCATTAGATAGCATAGTCATATATTTCTGTATGATAGCAATATATTGCAGGTCGGTCCGACAAATGACAACATTGCGGGAGAACAGTGGTCCCGAGTTGCTGTACCGCGGCATTCAATATCTGCGGAACCAAGAAGGTTATCCACTTCAAGAGAGGCTAGGGGGAGTTCCTCATTTAGAGAGGTGAAATTATATTGTCATTTCTACATTTGTTAATATATAATTCATTGGTAATTGAATATATTCTTCTTTCAATTGTGTAGTCTTCGGTAGCATCGAAACAACCATCTCAGTCTGCTGCGCCCCGACGCTCAACATCTAAGGCTAAGGCACCCAATCAGTCTTCTCAGGTATACGTACAGACTTACACAATAGAAAGTAAATTGAAAAATTATCTAAACAGGCTTCTGCTTATCAGGCATCTATAGGGACACAACATGCAGCATGTAAGCCGCCCCCTGCTCCACAGAAGAAAAAATCATCATGGACCACATTATTCACCAGCAAGAAGGACAAGGGACCACCATTAAATCCTATAGATTTTGCAGACATGGAGACATTAGATCCCAATGCAGATGACGACACTACCGAGCCTTCTGTTGAGCCCCGCATTAGTGGGAGTCATGACTCCGATGCTGAGAGTACACCGACAGGGTCTTCATCCCATGGAGGTGGTGGTTCTCAAGGTGACCAACGGAGTCCTCGTCAGAATACTAGTGCTGGTGGCAGAGAGTACAGCAGTGGTCATAGTAGAGGTCGTGGGGGCCGTCAACATGGCGCATGGACAGAGGAGCAGCACTTCACACATGCCACGCAAGATGAGGACCACGGTGTTCCACCGGCAGGGACGAGACGGGCAGCTGATCATTGGGATCCCTACTATGGAAGTTCGGTTGCAGACAGTACCAGCTATCAAGGTATGTTGTCTGATTTTGAGAGGATGAGCACACATGACTCCCAGGGATCTGGAAGCTCGTATGGACGGTCATGGCCGCAGCAGCCGATGTATCATGGCGACTCAGATAACAGTAGTTCATTTTTCCCATCGTATCCATATCCTTATGCCGCAGCTACGTCAGTAGAGGTCGTGTACGCACAAGGTTCGCTGGAGTATGAATACTACGTACGCATGTACTGGGAGAACTATTCAGGTTCAATGCGCTATGAAGACTATCTGTCCTATCTGCGGACCACATTTAATGTCAGATTGTTTGGAGATGGGCACTGGCCCAGTTTGGTTCCATAGGCTTTATTAGTATGTATCAACTAACTAATAATTAATTGTAGAGTTTTTCATATATAGAGTTCTGTACTTGTCATTGTAATCACTAATGTAAATTTTTGCATCATTTGCAGGTCATCATGGACGGACGGCGTCACCCTGCGTGGGAGCATGGATACTCTGTTGAGGGTGATGGACATGTGCACTGTAGATACTGCGAACATCGCGTCACCGGCATACACAGGTTTGCGGAGCACCTTGCGGGAGTGGGACGCGATGTTCGTGCATGCGACCGAGTTCCGGGAGATGTCAGACATTCATTCCGGACACAGTTACAGGATAGATACGGTTCTCGTAGCACACCGAGGACATCTTCTTCTACGTCCCGGGTACCTCCACCACGAGCACAGGGCGGAGCAGGATCTTCCTCCACGTCCAGAGTTCGAGCAGCACCAGCACCAGCACCAGCACAGTCGCACATGATAGAATTGAAGCTATAGATGTAGTGAGGACTTTTTTTACAGATTTTCATGTACCCTCCACCGCAGCACACGACCCATCATTTGTGCAGATGGTTACATATTTTCAGTCCCACCCACATGTACCTCCACCCACTAGGATAGAGTTAGATTATACGGGTGATCAGTCTCATGTATCTGATGATGAGTTTTGGGATTCGAGCTTCACTGATGATGAGGATGAGTGACTTTTCGGATTCGGGTTACACATATGAGGAGGATGAGTGAGTTTTGGGATTCAGGTTTCACAGATGGACGAGGATTAGTGAGTTTTTGTATTTTATACTTCATGAATGAATGTCATTATTATGTCACTGTTTACTTTTACATATTTAGTAATTGAAATAAATTTTTATGTATTATATATAATAGGATGTTTAGTTAAGCGGTGTAATATGTAATTTTTATATAATTAATTATGTATAATTTAGTATGGATCTATTATCTTAAATAAACTCTACATTCTAATATTTTTAAATATATATAACATTTAATCTTTCAAAATAAATTTATTAAAAATTTTAAAAAAAAATTCATAAAAAATCGCATCGAGAACCAAGGGGGCTGATCGGGTCGCTGTGCGACCCGCCCGACTCGACCCGTCCCGCGCCGAGACCGGGTCGGGCGGGTCGGCAAACCCTGCGTTAAACTACTACTATGACTTTGAATATTGCTATGATAGTTTAATTATTTTGGTGTTTTCTCATCTCATAATTTCTTGATTTCCTATGTGATATTATTTGCATTGGCCTTCCAAGAAGTTAGGTTATTTAATTGCCAAATCTATGTATCTTTTATTGAATCCAGTTGACCTCTTCACTGGTTGTCATGGTAAATGATTGTATGTATTGTCTAAAAATCAAATACATGAAATCCAGGTCAGTTGATGCTTTGTAATTCACCCCTTTATGGATTCAGGTTTTTGATCATGATGGTCTTAGTTATCTTGTCCCAAAAAATGCTACCGTATTTGAAAAGTTATTGATTTTGAGCCAGTTGTCATAATTAATTCTATCTTTTGGTGGCTTACAGTGGAAGATTAGATAATATCTATTATTTAATAAGTTCGGTTGAGAGTGGACATATGCCGTTAATACAAGTGGAGCATATGATGTTAGTATCTCTCTATAAATATTTATTTGTGACCAAATTTGATAACTATTAATATTACAAAATAGTGATAAAATTTATTTAGTAGCTACCAAAAAATGATAGTAGCTAATATTATAACAATAGTGATCAAACATGATGGTCACTTATATTATAATAATAATAAATTAAATATTTAATTGTGACCAACTGTGATTGTCTAATATTATAACAATAACGACTAAAAAACATTTAGTTGCGACCAAATATGATCGTCGCAAATATTATAATAATAGTGACAAAAATATTTAATCATGGCCAATTGTGATTGTCGCTAATATTATAACAATAACGACCGAAAAATATTTAGTTGTGACCAAATATGATCGTCGCTAATATTATAATAATAGCTATCAATAATATTTATTTGTGGCCAAATATGATTATCGCTAATATTAAAAAAGTAACGACCAAAAAATATTAAGTTGCGACCAAATATGACCGTCGCTAATATTATAATAATAGCGACCAAAAATATTTTTTTGTGGCCAAATGTTATTGTTGCTAATATTATAACAATATCGACCAAAGTGTTAGTCGCTAATATTGTCGAAATAGCGACCAACGAGTATCTGCGACTAAGTTCATGTTCATCTCTATATACAGAGTTTTAGCGACCAACGACATATAGCGACCAATATTTGTCACTAATTGGGACTGATATTTTGGCCGCTATTGGGGTCATCTTTAGCGACCAAATTAGCTTTCATCGCTAATAGTCTAAATTTTAGCGATCAGACATAGATATTGGTCGCTACGAGCATCAGCGACGATGAAATTGCGACCATTGATCAACGACCTATTTGTGGTTGCTAATTCATTTAGCGACCAATTGTTATTATGTAGTGATCAATTATTTAGGTCGCTGTAGACCAATTTTCTTGTAGTCTAGAGAGAGATAGAGAGAGAGAGAGAGAGGGTATTTTAGGTATTTCATATACCTTGACATTTTTCGTCGAATATTTCCCGAAATATTCTCCCTAGCGTGGATGGCAGTAAATTGCAAGAGTATAGTAGCCACCATTCGGCGCATTTGGAGGATATTTTTGACAATATGCTCAAATAAGGGGTATATTTGGCATAACTAATATTTACAAAAGTATTTACATAAAAAACCCTAGATAAAACTAGGGTAACATGAAACTTTTGGCCAACAGGTGATGTTAACGCTGCCTCCCTCACCCAGGGAGTAAGAGGAGGTGCTTTATCACGCGGAGGTGGATCAAGTCGAGAATGCCAATTAGGAAGCAGAGGGAGAGGGGAGTCTCGGCAAGGAGGAGGTCAAAGAGATTATAACTAATGTGAAAATGATTATGGAGTCTAGGGCTATGGAAGTGGCAAGTCTAATTGGTGTGAAGACCGAAGGGTAACACAAAGATGTGAGATCAATCTTCCGTAGAATCCAACGATGATGGCAAGCGAATATAGCAAGAAAGGCTAAGGAGGACAGTAGAAGAGGGGAAACAAATAAAGTAGAGGAAGACAAGTGAGGGTAGTTTGTTTTTGGTAGGGGGCAAGTGTTTAGAGCTCTAAGGAGAGTTTTTTTTTTTAGGGTGTAAGGTGGTTCAGGATACGGCTTAGCACGTAATGCAGTTTGATGGCAGTATGCGATTGTCTTCTCTTATGTATGTTGGAGAGGGTAATGCTAATTCTCTCTTTTGTTTTACTCTCAGGGATGAGAGGGTTGTCTGTTGACTTTTGTTTTCAGGAGTTTGTGAGAGATTTTCCTTCATGGTCATAAATTCTCATTTTTTATATATAATTGGTGGTACTATCCATTTTTTTGAAAAAAACATGAAACTTTTGAAAGCTATCATTTAACATGGGACTTTTGTCCTGGACTCAGAGACATTTGAGAAAAGTTTTGTGTAACGTCTCGGGTAATTATTGCCTTATGTGTTGCATGCGCAACATCAATTTTTTTTTGATTTTCTTAGTGGCCCCCATCCCAAGTTATATAGACGTGGGTGTCACGTTACCGAGTGACGTGACATGGGGCCGTGTAAAAATAAAAACATGGTCATTTGAACAGTGACAAATCTTATTTTTCATTATTCACTGGGGATAATTTTTTACGTGACCTCCATGTCCCATCATCCGGTGACGTGGCACCCACCCCTAGATAATTTGGAGTGAGAGTCACTAAAAAATATTTTAAAAATCAAATATTACACGTGTAACACTCCGGGATGTAATTACCCGAGATGATGCACGAATCTTTTCTCTAGATAAAATTAGGTGACCTTGGCTGGCCAATAAACTAGGGGGTTTTGTGATCTGTTGGCAATCCTCAATGAATTTTCAGATCGTAGAGGCTTATCTGGTTACATCGTCAACTTAAACCTAGATAGATAAAATTATTGTATAACCTAGGGCCTCTATTCTGAAATATTTAGAAGTTCTGACACGTGGATGAAATTCAGAAGACAGATGATGTTTTATTGAGTGTAGTTTTTTCAGGTAGTAGATCTCTCATGCAAATTATCTATCCGTATCATTTGATCTTGGATTGGACGAGTAGTTTTTTTTTTAAAAAAAGAACATATACTTTTTTACCTGCAAAAAAATGGGCCGACTAATTAAAATTGACCCATTAAGAGAATTTGTTCTTTCTTTTAACCTTTTTCTAACCGTTGGATGTAATATCGGATGGAAGAATGAGTTGCTTGCGCAAGGCGCTATATATACCTGAAAAAGTTAATTCTTGTGGTGCTTGCACCAGGTAAAACACAATTTGAAGCCACTTTCAGTCACTCACTTCAAGGATTAAGATGCATGGGATAAAATAACAACATATCTATATAAAAAATTATCACGCCAAACTAATAATTTCTCACACGTAGTTAAGCTGTCTACGTACCCAAAGCTCACTACAATAGAGAAGGATAAGTTAATACTTCTGAATACTGGTAGTTAAGCACGCATGTTCTGAACAGTGAAGCTAACCTGTCCTTTGACTTGCACTTGTATAATTTATAAAGGCGCTTCCTAGAGAGAGAATATTCTTCCTTGCAAGGCGATTTAGGCTGGCTCCCGTCGAAGGCGATCCCCCGGCACAGAACTGTTGAACCGGCGTTGTCAAGGACCGGGCCCCATCCTCCCCAAGAACCGCCCTATCCCAACCCACGAAGGAGCCCGGAAAGAGCCCAGTTGAGAGAGAGAGAGAGAGAGAGAGAGAGAGAGAGAGAGAGATGGCCTGGGAGGGGGGGGGGACGCGCTGTGCATCCCAAGTGGGATTCCGATTCCCATTCCGGTTGGGAATGTCAGAAAGAGGGAGGAACAGGCTCTAACATATAGCCAGTTTAGGATTAATTGTCGCCGGTGCAATGATCTATATATATTTATATACGCAACGATGGGATATGATCAGCTCCTTCTATACACATTCGTCATTCCCATCGGCCAAGGTAGTGGGATTCCGATTCCGATTCCTATTTGGGAATAACAACCAGATTAGGCTTAACTGTCGCCGGTGCAATGATCTATGCATATAAATAGGTACGATGGGCTGATGGGCTCCTTCTATACTCATTCGTCATTCTTCCCGTCTGCACTGTGATCACCTCTGGGCGGCTGCCAAGTTGTTAGTCGGTTGATCGCTAATATGGCAGCAGACCTCGAGATGGAGCAGCTGTTCCTCCGCCTCACGCTCTCCCCCACCGTCCGCCGACACCAGCTCCGCCTTCCACCCATCAAGACCCGCCCCCCCAAACCCGCTCCCTTCATCGAGGAGAACCACCACCGACGTGGCTTCGTCGACGAGTTGTACGAGTTCCCCCAGCCTCCTTCGCCCTCCAACCCCCACATCACGATCAGCTCCTCCCCCACCCAGTCGTCGGATCAGTACTACCACGAGGGCTCCTGCAACAATAAGCACCCGCGGTTCTGTAGGGACGAGCTCCCACGTCATCATCATCATCATCCCAAGAAGACGACAGTACCTGCAGCCGCCGCGGGTATCCAGCAGCAGGTGTCGGGGACGTCCGAATGTGCTTCTGCTACAGGGGTGGTCGGCCGCCGCTTCGAGGACAGGTTCGGCGACCTGCTGGCGCCAATTCGGTGGAGGCTGGTGGAGGCGTGCGAGACGGCCATGCGGGAGCTCGTGGGCGAGGTGGAGAAGGAGATGGAGGGGTCGACAGAGGCGCAGACGACCCTGCCCGAGGACGTTTGCATGTGGAGGGACGTGGTGGCGGCCGCCGAAGTCGTCGGACTGGACGTGCGTGAGCCCAAGCAGCACCTGATCGACGCCATCCGCCGCATCCGATCCCCCCACCAACAAACCATCTTTTGATTTGATCACCGTGCATGCATGCTTACATTTGTTAGTTAACTAGTTGTATGTTCTGTACATACGCCTTCTTTTAGAATGTACCACAAGAACGGCCGCTTTATTTTTTATTTTTCGTTTGCTTCTTTTCTTTTTTGTGAATATTCTATAATTAACTGCCGCATGCTTAATTAACTACGGGATGCTACGTTCCATGGATAGAAATTAAAGTCTTCTGGGATCCATTGGACAGTATTAATTAATGTTCAATGTGCTTGGACACAGCTAGTAAATTAAGTTTTCAGCAATTAAGCTTATGTACATATGCATGTTAAAGTAGAGTTTTAATATCTTGAACACAGTACTTGAAATGACATATCAAACTTCTGCTTCCATAGAAGCTAATTAATTACCTGAGCCGAGAGTGTACGACCGGAAGTTCTCCGAGTAGGTGTCTGGAGATATAATATTGGTCTAGCGTGAACATTCGGAAAATGACACACCATGGAAGAACATGGATATGAAACTCCATCCAAGTGCCAGCAAGAGAAGAGATTAGTTTCACCCTTCACCACATCTACGTTTAAGAGATGTTGAACGACGGCCTTAGTCCCATCATTGTTCTCTCGTCTCCCGACCTCAGGCACATCTGAACAAGGGCCTTAGTCCCGGTCGTTGTTTTCTCATTTCAAGACCTTATTAGGCACGATCGTAATATAACCTTAATCTCAATCATTACTCTCTCATTTCTTGACCTTAGGTGTGACTGAACAAGATTTTGACCTCGGTCGTTACTTTCTAGTTTCCAAACCTTAGACAATGTCTAACTATGGCCTTAGTCCACTACACCAAAAAGAATCTATACCTACAACAAAAGTCGTAGGTAAAGATATAAAAAATCATAGGTATAGAATTTTCCTACAACACCCCCTACACTACTACTTTGTTGGTAAAAATTGCATAGATAAGTTTTACCTACGTGAAGGAATCGTAGAAATAAGGGCATCAACATCTACAAGTATGCCGCATAGGTAATTTAATTACCTATGCTACGCACGTCCGTATGTATAGAAATCCTCTATTCCTACGATTGTTTCACGTAAGTAATTTCTTATGATTTATTTCATGTTATATGTAATTTCTTATATGTAAATTACTCACGTTATATGTAATTATTCACGTGCGTAAGTAATTTCTTATGATTTTATATCGTGTAGAAAAAAAATTACTTACGCATTTTTTACCAACGACCGTAATATTTTTTTATAAAATCATAGATAACGTACCACCGTAGATAACGTGAATGAACTGTAAGTAATCTATACTAATCGTAAGTAACTCATTTGAATCGTAGATAACATATATTAAGCGTAGGTAACAATTTGACATGTAGGTAAGTTATAACTTGTACTAACCGTAAATAATCCATTTGAACCATAGATAACTTATAACCTACGAAGTAACCTGTAGGTGATGTGTAGTAACCTGTAATAACATTCGTAATAATATACACATTCACAAATTATATACATTCACAACATATATATCCACATCGTTCACATATAAATCATGGATCAAAAAATTCATCACAATGATATCATATGCAAAATATTTCTAACAGTAATCACATTGTGTCAATGCATCATTGCAATCACAATATGTGACAATAATGTATCATGATTCATCCCCGTGTACAAAAAACATATAGCTGTAATTTCGTCAAAACATATACAATCAAAATTAATGTAAATATTTTGTCATGACTATACATATCAAAATATGAGAGTCTAAGATATCACCAAATAAACAAACAAATCATAAGGTGGGAGAGTGACCCTTCGTAGTATCTGGGATTACCTGTAAAATAGATAAATGGTTACGAATAATTTCACTTCAAATTTAAACATAAAAATTTGAAGTTGAAATTTTGGCATTAACGACACAGAGTCTCCCCATAAGTAACCCATTACACAAAATTCTCGGAATACTCTGACAGCTTCTCTAAATTTCTTGAGGCTTCAAATGGCAGCTCCGTTGCTGATGAATTTTGTCCCTGCAACGGTTGCAGCTCACATAAGTTCAGCCAAAAGATACAACATGACATAACACCAGACCCGTTCTCCCAAGATAAATTGGTACAATAGACGGACAGGAGCAGTTCTATGCACACTTGGCCAAGGGGGATGTAGCATGAAATAAATTATTACCAAGAGTCAACTACTAAGCTGGGTTGACGGAATCAAGTCCATCATGAGTCAGTAAAACCTCTTTCAAGCCCTGGCAAAGTAGGTCTTTGGGGAAGAGCAATTCACTACACCAGATCTGATGCAGTACAGGTGAAGGAATACTGACCTTACTGTCGGATATGTTCTCACTGAGAAGTGGAGACATTTGTGCAGTTGAGATACTGATAACATTTTCAGTTGAAAGGTTCTCGACTGGGGAGTTGATAAGAGAGGACCTGCACAAAACAGAGTGCAATGTTTAAAATTATTTGCTCATTGAACAAATATTTTATCGAGGGGATGACTGATTCCCCTTCCATTTTTGTTAAACCGTTCTCCATTCGTTTCTCCTGTAGTGGTGCATGCCATTGATGTGAAGAGAGGTACAAGTAAAAAGGGACATCTTGCACATGTAGAGTACTAAAAACAATAGATACATGTAGATACATACGGTAAATGAACAGAAGTTAAATAAAAATGTGTGCCAATCGAAGTTAACTATGATTCTTCCACAAGAAGAAAGCTAAGACTACAGATTTACCTGTCAAAGATTTCCTCTTCACATGACTTTCCCGAAGATGATAACCAATCAAGGTCTAGAAAATTTGAACAGTTTGATGCATCATTGCCATTTTCACTCAAGCAAAAGTTCTTACTATCGGCAAAAAGCTGCCTACGAACCACTGAGGGTGTATATCTGCAAATAGTTATCACTTAAGTCACAGAGACAAATGGGAGAATAAAAAGAAGACAGCAAAATGATTCATTCAAGCATGATAAAGATGTTTCATGGAAGTTCCTTCACTGGACATAATAATAAAAATCAATAGGATGGGAACTGACCGTGAATAGGATATATCACTTTCACAAGTTGAGATTTCCGGGGTTGAGTCAGAAAGGCCTTTGGCACCTCCATCCTCGGGCAGTTCATCTGGCAATACTGAGTTAATCAGTTTCTTCTGTCCAATACTGGTGCTTGACACAGGTGTGTTGCTCTCGCATAGAATATTGCCGTCCGAAAGGGATCTTTTGACAAACGACCTACCAAGATGAGACCCAAATGGTTAGTAAGAACATACAAGGTCCTCAATTTGATAGAACACAACTAAGTAAACAAAAGACAAATCATATTGAACAATTTTAAAAACAAAGGATGGGCTTTGTGTTCAGTGTTGGGTCAGGGAATAGCAAAATTCCATAGTTGGCTTTCTTTTTCATAAACAAATAGCAGGGGAAAAGAAGCATTTGCAAAGTCAACATAAATTCCCACAGATTTGGGAAACTAAGGTAGCCAAACCATAGGATAGGAAGCAATAAACCAGGATACTGGAAAGGCCTTAGAATGATCAATTAAAAGCAGATAGTCACTTGGATCTAAAAAAGGAAAAGGTAAAAAGGTAAAAAAAATAAGATGAAACTTTAAAAGAAGCTTGTAAATTGTAAGAGAATTTCTTCAAAGCGAATGCAGTGAAGTAAAACATGAGCATGCAAACAAACGGAAATGATCAACAGGTATCACATTCTCAATGTAGTACATTAGTTCGGTACACAGCTACTTAAAGAGTGACAGTTTACATGTCATGATTAAGATACCAAAGTCAAAAAATTATGTGCATCCATGGAATGGCATTCTCTTACAGTTGAAAATGGATCCATTAATGCAATCTAGCCATACACAATGGATATAAAAACAAAGAATAGATATAGAAAAAAAAAGTTATGAACAAAATTCTACGTACTGACCATGGTTGAACACAGTAATTAACAGCAAAAAGGGCAGTCTCGTGCAGTGGTGGGGGTCACACAGGGAAGGGGGGACAGGGAGGAGGGAGGCGATCACCAGTGGACGTCACGGGGGGGGTGCTAGTGCCGGGATCGTTGCAGCGGGATGGAGAGGAAGAGGGACAGGGGGGTGCTACGGGCGACCACGGGAGCAAAGATGGCGGGCACATCGTGTTGGCAGAGTGGTGGTGAAGGTGGTTAGCGACAGGCGGCGGCGATGGGCCGCAGGTGGAGGAAGAGGGCACCGCGGTGGGGGCCGGCGGGCTTACAACGGTGAGGGCGAGGATGACAGGCGACGGCGGCAGCGATGGCCGTAGGTGGAGGGGGCGACGTCTGCTGGCGATGGCAGCGGCGTGGGCCGCAGGTGGAGGAGGAGGGCGCCGCTGTGGAGGCCGACAGGCTCGAAGTGGGCAGCGGCGATGGCCACAGGTGGAGGAGAAGGCGCCGGGCAGCGGGGTTAGGGAAGGCCGTTGCAACCGTGGGGAGATTTGAAGGGGGCACGTTTGACGATGTCCCCCCCCCCCTTGCTTTTTTTCAATTCTCTCACAACCGAGAGAGGAAAGAATAAATGATCTTTTTTTTTCACTCTTCCTTTCTCTTTGTTATCTCTCCATCCCTTTCACTCTTTTTTTCTGAGATGCTGTTGTTGGACTCTGATATCAAATTTGATGCGGGCGGTGGTGTGGAAGTGATCGTCGATACTCCGATAACACGAATGGGACGGTGGGTAGCACGGGAAGGGGATAGATACTATCTCACGTAGCTCGGCCTCTTGCCGGACGGTCTCTCACCGGGCAATCACTCGAATCTCACGGGGAGTTTGGAGAGAATGGAAGTAACAAGAGATAGAAAGCTCTCTTTCATTCATAGATGGTTCATTGAACAAAATGATACAATTAGCCTCCCTTATATAAGGGTTGGCAAAATACACCAGGGCACAAATATCCCTAGATAATTTAATTAATGACCTTCGTATCCTTTGACTTTTGGCCTAATAAGATAAAAGCCCACTAAGAGACTAATGGACTAATGGGCCTAAAAGACAAAGGCCTAATAAGCTAAATAGTAAATGGCCTAATACAACCACAATGGGCTTAAAAGACACTAAATCACACATATAGTCCAATACACACAATTCAATCAAATGGGCTGAAATAAAATACATAGAAAAATAGAAATGGGCCTCAGGACGCCGAGTCTCCTAGCCACAAGCTCGGAGGTGTCGGGACGGTGCGACGTCGGCTCCGTGTGACCGGTCCGGTGTCCCCACCAAGAGGTTTTCAGTAGTGGAAGGTTAAGAGTAGAAAGTTGCGTGGAAGGTTGCTGGTGCGTCGATGTAAGTTGTTGAAGCATCGACTCATCATCATAATACCCAGGTGATTTAGGAGATGGGTAAAATGGTGATAGAGCTAGCCTGAGCAAGGGGTTGTGGTTGAGGAAGTTGTTATTGGGGAAGGTGAAGGAGGCTTGGAGCGAGTGCAGCTTGTGGCATGAAAACATTAGTTGGCCCAGATGCATTATAAGGATAATGAGGTGGGTGTGTATATGTTGGCAAAAGGTGGTGACATAGGTCAGGTGATTGATATTGTGGGTATGGAGGGCGATAGCTAGGCTGACCAGTGGAGTGGCTAAGCGGTGGATAGACGGGTTCCACTTCTTCATCTCTTTCAAACCTTGCTGGGCCAACTTGTTCAAAAGCATTCATTAAAGGGGAATCTTGTAATTGGGCCTGAAAGTAACAGGATCTCTCATAAAACTCTTCAATTGTATCAATCCTATTCATGGCCAGAATATATCTGAACCTAAGTATAGAGTTGAAAATCATGATCTTAACTTGCTCAGACCCCGGCAATGTATCTCTTAATCGCTCGGCCATTGCCTTCCATCTATCAACAGATTGAATGAAATTCTCATTAGGCCTCATCTTCTCAGCTAATAAAGCAGTTATAGAAAGAGATGGGCTGACCCGGTCTGTATACCTTTGGAGGAATTTTCTCTTGACAATATCGATTAATTTAATTTTTGTAATTAAGAATCTTATACACACACTTTCATTTTTAAATCTTAAGATGTTGAATGGAGAGTGCTCCACTATTTTAAACATATTTTACTTTATCTCTTTTTCATTATAAGATTACTAGAATGCTCTCCTCATATGTAAATTGATTTAAGTTCTATAATTTAGATTATGACAAACACAAAGTGCCCAGCTTAGATCATAACGTAGGCCATTTATATTGAAATTTATTAGATTGGGTCATCTAACTTAAAATTTTAATGTGTTCAGTGAACAGTGCTCCATTATTTTAAACAAAACGTAATTTTAAGGTGTTCCGTGAAGAGGGATCGATCTATTATTTTAAACAAATTCTAATTTGTTCGCTTTTCTAATACGAGATTGTTTTAACAAATATAATTGCACTGTCTTTGGAATTAATACGCTCCTAATCTAGCTAGAGGCAAGACAATCTCTCACAAGCATGCATTACCCTTGCCACGTTCAATGATACATCGCGACTACACCCATGAAACAACAAGGTGTAGATTTTTTTAACATTGTGAAAGATGGTAAGCATTAATTAGCCATACAATTAGTTATTGGGGTAATATTGTTCAATGATACTGCCTAGTGCTTGATTGAGATATATTGTTCTGTCTAGAAACATATTCTTGGTGGGTAACCAATATTAATTATTCTGTTTTAGATAATTCATTATTTCATGTGGTTGTTCCAAGGAAACCACCATTTCAACTCTCTCTCTCTCTCTCTCTCTCTCTCTCTCTCCACTGTTGAATCAACTTGGGAGTGTTCGTATATCATTGAAATTAGTATGTAGAATGAAACTCGTCTTTCCTTCGTGGCATGCATGTTGAACCTATGTATCTGCAACATTATGTTTAATCTATTCTCCTTATCGTCCTCTGTTGCATGCATGCATGGTGACCAACAGATCACCTGTTGGTGAGGCGAATGATCAAAGGCGACGAATGGCTTAGATCAGCCGCTGCTTGGGCTCGTCCACGTCCAGTCCGATGACTTCGGCTGCCACCACGATGTCCCTCCGCAGGCACACGTCCTCGGGCAGGGTCATCTCGGCGGCCAATCCTTTCATCTCCTTCTCCACTTCGCCTACGAGCTTTTACATGGCCGTCTCGCATCCTTCGACCAGCCTCCACAGGCTCGGTGCCTGTACGTAGGTCGCGGAACCTGCCCTCGGAGCGGAGCGGCCTCCGGCAGCAGCAGCTAATTCGGACGTCCCCGAGGTAGAACTGGGTTTTGTCCTTCTCAAGAAGGCGTCGCATGGCGTCATGACATCGTTGGTGCATGGGAAGGGACGGGGGGGGGGGGGGTAATGGGAGCTGGTGCCTTGGGATGAGGATGGTGAACTAGGAACTCACAGAAACCTATCTCCTTGTTGGAGCCTCCAGCCCACTCGATGGAAGAGGAGATGATGATGTGGGCGTTGGAGGGCGAAGGAGGCCGGGGGATCACTCGTACAACTCGTCGACGGAGCCACGTTGACGCGGGTTGTTGCAGGAACCCTCGTCCGACTGGGTGGGGGAGGAGATGATCATGATGTGGTGGGCGTTGGAGGGCGAAGGAGGCTGGGGGAACTCGTACAACTCATCCACGAAGGCGCCAGACCCGTTGGTCTCCTCGATCAAGAGAGCTGTTTTGGAGGGCCGGGGTTCGGATGGGTGGGAGGCAGAGCTGGCACTGCCGGATGGTGTGGGAGAGTGACTGAGACGGCGGAAGTCCGGCTGCTGCTGCTGCTCTGCCGCCATCGCGGTGCGGAGATGGTGGTTCTTGCAGGGCTGCGGGGGCTCGGTGCTGACCGTCGGGAGGCACAGCTGGTGGCGGCGGATGGCGGGGAAGAGAGTGAGGCGGCGGAGGAAGGCCTGCTCCAACATAGTAACTTGGCTACAACAACTTTAAACTAGCAGTACATTCGGTGACGACGAGCACCATGCTTAATGTCTGCTGCACCCCGCTAATTATATATATCTGGGTATGCAGCAAATAAATTATCTTTTTTTTAAATTTGAGATATAATACTCACCTCCCTCTAATTTAATGTATACTACGTTCAAAAGTTTAAAAAACTCAAAATTATTATTCACATATCTCGTTATTTTTTAAACTTTTTTTTACCATCCAGATTGATTTATGTTTGGAAAAAAATCATCTCGAGATATATACAACAAATATATATAACCAAAACGAGTTCAGAGTGGGAGGACGTATCTCGCAGCGGAAACGAGACGTACACACGTAACAGCGGAAGCAGAAATAAAAGCACGTGTGTACCTACAGTATCCGGGTACAAGATCGGCTACCAGAGTTGACCCCTACCCGTGAATCGTCGCGGAGTCACAGAGCCGGCTACTAGAGTCGACTCCAAGGGTCCACACTCCAAATCCAGGGACTATGGTGATGGTTCCCCCAGAGATGCAGACCATACACGTCACGGGACTAACCCGCGACTAATATCGTGCGGTCGGCACACCGACGCACTACCCTCGTCACTATTCCATCTAACATATAGATGAGAAGACGAGGAGAGAGAAGGGACAGAGAGAATCGAGAGACGATGCTGCTACAGTCATCACGGGCGCTATCCTCTCAAATTCTCTCTCTATACAACATGCACATATCCTCTCTCTTGTACACTTATCCGTCACCTCACAAACATACCTTGGCCTACGGAGACGAATTCCAACCATGGTACAACTCCCGATGTCATCGTACTCAACTGACCGATGCGGGCATCGTGACGTCGTCCACTGACACGTCGTCTCCCGTGCCACACACACATAGTGCCACCTCTCTCTCTCTCTCTTTTATATATTTCCTCTATTATCTCTCTTATATTTTTCCTTTTTCTTCACCTTTCCTCAATCCCCTTGGGGGGTATATATAGAGGGGAAGTGAGGGAGAGAGGAGGAGATGAGATCGTGGGAGAGAGAGGCGATCAGAGGGAGAGAACGCGGAGGTGATAAGGAGGAAGGCAGAGGCGGATAAGGAGGAAGAGGAGGGGGGGCCGCGGTGGCGCCCCCGCGAGCCGCCACGCGGAGCGCGTGCGCGCTCGCGGGCGGGTGCGCGCAGGCGTGCGCGGGCACGCGCATCACGGGCGTCCCGCGCGCGTCCGGCCACCGTGGCGGGCGCGCCTCGCTGGCGGGGCCCAATGGGCACTCAGCCCATTAACATCTCCCACTTGCCCATTAGGGCCTGCCGTGCATATCCTTCATCTCACAATGTACAATCTAAAATGGTCTGCAGTTCTCGGTCATATAGGAAATGGAGCGTGTGACCTCCGCGAGATTTATCCAAACAACTTGGGAGCATTCCGTTAAGCCATCACTTAACTAACGGAGTACTCAGAACATCTCGGTATGTATCTCAGACATTTAATATTCACCTGATTTGACACTCTGGATCTCTCAAAAACAGGCATTGTCAAACCCCCAAATGCTTAGTGCCCATGACTTTATCATCACACAGCCAATAAAGTCTCCTCGAATATGGGCTACTAAGCATGGTGAGATATAAAATGTCTTCCCTATGCCACTAATGTCAATCCAATTCGTCTTGACCGCTTTCCTAGACATGTCCCGCTGGACGGTATCAATCGTCGCCCTAAGTAACATGCTAAAGTAGCGACATCAAGCATTTTTTTCATGACACAACGCTGCAGGTCACTGGGGATACATAAGGAATCACACTAATGATTCATGAGCTCACACAATGATGAAGAGGGATCCATTCATCATTCTCATATGCGGTCATATTACACATGCGGTATGATACGCATGCTGCGGTGTTCTTCCATTTTCATGGGCGTGTCATTAGTATGATTAATTAAACACCACACGGATACCAGTCTAGTTGCGACTTACGCAGCTAACCCGAGTCACGCAAACCAGTCGCTCCCACTTAGCGCCTTCTTGCGACTCACGTATCCGGATTTTCAGGCTCCATGGGATTGCAGTCAAATCCTCATGGCCGATCTGTGTTAGATCTCATCTTAGCCTCAGCTAAGGCGGCATATCTATGTTGTTTGGGGGATATTACACTCACACCTAGTCCTCCAGGGTGCCGTAATATCAAATGCCTCATCTTGCACGCTATCTATAGCGCCAAGGTGAATCACCCGTGTGAGAGGGTCGATTCAAGCCTGTTGACACTCTGACGATGTGTAAATCAACCATTCAATCCAAGGACACTCCTGTGGAGAATGATCTAACTATATACTTAATGATGTCCCATCATGATCTTTAACTATAATAAATTTGTCAGATCAACTACTTCGACTCAGTCGAAGCTTTACTAACTCTCATACTACATGTAATGATATTCTGCTATCTAACGTCCTTGGCGAAGGCCAATGCCCACTGTAACCTATACAGTTGTACACCATTATCTCAAGATGTATTCGCCAAATATTGCAGGACGTTTCACAATCACACTACGTAAGAACGTAGCGGAACAAGCCACTTACTGTGCTTTTACTGAGAAGAAAAATAATGCGCGACTGATCTCTACCACGAGATAGCTCTACCAATCAGCAGGAACACGAATCCCGAGATGGACTTCTGCTAATCTCGATCATAAATTGACGTCACAATGTTACAACCAATCAGTTTTGGCACATCTATCTTATAGTGTCCCTCGCAAGTCTACAAAAGATGCGTGGGACCTATAAAAAGCCCAGGTGACAACTAGCTAGACTCACAGTGTAACTAATATACTGCGGGCACACAACACCATGTGTATCTAGCTTCCAAGCGTATAAGGCACCCTTGACACTTCTTCTTTTTCATTTTCGATACCAAGCACGGTTTAGCAAAGGGAGTATGAATGGGTGATAAATTGTGCCGATCCAATCGTTCTATCATTATAGGACTCCTGAGACAACAGAGGATCCATTACTAATGATACTACATAATTTTCACTCCAAGCACATAGCTTGTCTCACACATATAGGGAATCATACTCCAGATGATTATAATTAGCTATCTAGAAATCATTGACTTACAATGATAAATGGAGGAACACTTTCCTCCCACTCATTTGACATGCATATAGTGGCCATTGAAGATTTTCTCGGAATGAAAACGAGATAATCACCTTATTCCACTGTCTAGACGATCATTTCAAGCTCTATGCTTGGGGCAGCAAGATTTGCGCTCTTATCTTTTTGGCCTCAAAGCCATCTGCCTGAGCCATATAATTTTCTCGTCTAGTTCTCCATAGAAAAATGTAGTCAAAAACTAAAGATAGCTAATTACTGGCGAACGATGAACAGACGAAAATCTCACCATCGGAGATAGTACCTCATCATAGACTAAATCCACTCTTAGATTTAATCTTTTGCCATAAGTGCTTTGTATAATCGACCCATCTGCCTTGCGCTCGTGTTTGAAAACCCACTAGTTTTCAATCTTTTCGCGCACCTGTAAGGGATCTACAAACTCCCAAAACATATGTAGTGTCATGGAATCTGACAATGATGTAAAAAACTCCTGGACAAACCTGGACTTTACATCATTTATGAGGCTCACAAATGAGCACATGGTCATCAAAAATTTTCAAATTAACGAGAGACATACCCACGCTTGCCATTACATTCGAGTCTTAATTTTCTAGTGGTTTCACCAACACACTCCCACTGAGTGTGCACTTCCCACTAAGTGTGCACTCCTTAGTAGGTGTACTCCCACTATGCTGATCATTCCTACTATTTTCGGTAGATACGTGATGATCAAACACATGGTGAGAAACACACTGCTGAAAATGGTAGGATATCAGACTATGGTCCCAATGAATGAGAATTAAGACTCTTAGCACTATTGCTAAGGCAAGAAAGTTTCCTTCCACAGGAAGACCATGATTTCTTTATCAGAGAAGGAAGAAACTCGACAATAATGATTCCATGACTCATAGCATTTACCGAAAGGCTTCCCACATGCTAGATTAGTCAAGCCCAGTTCACACATAGGCATTGATCCTAGCACATGACACATGGCAGAATCCAGGTCCTCAATTTTCGACACACAAGTCGAATAAGAAAAGGAAGAAAAAGAAGACGATCATCGTCAATAACGATCCAATATCGCATAAGCAACTCATGCTTATTTTGTCGGATCTCTACGGTGCCAAATGCCATAATCCATTAAGTTGTCACCCATAGTGAGATTGACAAACAAATTGTCGGTGGTCATCACATTAAATCAATACATTCTATATATATTGAGAGCAGTGGACATCATTGTTACACATCGTCTAAATTTGCTACCAAAAATCCGAACCAATCACATGCAACTTTCTTATGCGGTGACATCGAAAGTAGACGCTAGGCAGCCTACAATCATCTCCCACACACATAAGATTATTGAATGAAATTAGAACGACTTCGAGCAAATTTTCTATTGAGAGAGAAACACATATTCTCATATCAATAAGCTGCAAATAAATGCGATCACATCGCAATAGCACTCAACCACGTGGCGCTAAATAAACATGCTCATCTATGCATAAATGCAAAACAAATTTGCACATATATGCAAAACAAATTTACATAATTTAAAAATAATATCATATATGCAAAACAAATTTGCATATGTAATATGTAAAACAAATTTATATTTATAATATGCAAAACGAATTTGCATATAAATAAATATATAAATATGACATATTATCATGAAACATATTCATGACTGAAATCTAAATCCGACTCCATGCTTACAAGAGTGTAAATTCAAACATATTAAAAATACACTTTGAGCCTGGTCTAAATTGCACAAATACAAGAAAAGTCGAAAATAGCAGTAAATCACCACTCTCATTCCCCTGGAGATTTTCAGAACAAGGTATGGTAGTGGTGCATAGTGGAACTACATATTCCATCGTGGTGATTTAACTGCCAGAGTCTCGCAATATCCAACATGCGAAAGCACTAACAGACTCACCCTACGAGTCCACAAACATCGTATAGCTGTATAAATCGGAACTCATCTGAGATGTAATTTACAGGATGTCAGTCGGGTCATCTCAACAGCTCTATTTGCCGTTGCCGTGGTCACTACCACCGGAAGGGGCAACAAATAGCCACTTTTATGCGAGTTCCTCTTTATCTATCAATTCGAGAGATAAACGTCGCAGTACACACATGCTCGTGTTAGCCCAAGAAATAGAGGATACCATACCCGCTGACAAATTTATCGTAAATTAAACCGCGACAAAACTCTGAGCTCTGATACCACTGTTTGGAAAAAATAATCTCGGGATATATACAACAAATATATATAACCAAAACGAGTTCAGAGTGGGAGGACGTACCTCGCAGCGGAAACGAGACGTACACACGTAACATCGGAATCATAAATAAAAGCACGTGTGTACCTGCAGTATCCGGGTACAAGATCGGCTACCAGAGTCGACCCCTACCCGTGAATCGTCACGGAGTCACAGAGCCGGCTACTAGAGTCGACTCCAAGGGTCCACACTCCAAATCCAGGGACTATGGTGATGGTTCCCCCAGAGATGCAGACCATACTCGTCACGGGACTAACCCGCGACTAATATCGTGCGGTCGGCACACCGACGCACTACCCTCGTCACTATTCCATCTAACATATAGATGAGAAGACGAGGAGAGAGAAGGGACAGAGAGAATCGAGAGACGAGGCTGCTACAGTCATCACGGGCGCTATCCTCTCAAATTCTCTCTCTATACAACATGCACATATCCTCTCTCTTATACACTTATCCGTCACCTCACAAACATACCTTGGCCTACGGAGACGAATTCTAACCATGGTACAACTCCCGACGTCATCGTACTCAACTGACCGACGCGGGCATCGTGACGTCGTCCATTGACACGTCGTCTCCCGTGCCACACACACATAGTGCCACCTCTCTAGCTCTCTCTCTCTTTTATCTATTTCCTCTATTATATCTCTTATATTTTTCCTTTTTCTTCACCTTTCCTCAATCCCCTTGGGGGGTATATATAGAGGGGAAGTGAGGGAGAGAGGAGGAGATGAGATCGTGGGAGAGAGAGGCGATCAGAGGGAGAGAACGCGGAGGTGATAAGGAGGAAGGCGGAGGCGGATAAGGAGGAACAGGAGGGGGGGCCGAGGTGGCGCCCCCGCGAGCCGCCACGCGGAGCGCGTGCGCGCTCGCGGGCGGGTGCGCGCAGGCGGGCGCGGGCACGCGCATCACGGGCGTCCAGCGCGCGTCCGGCCACCGTGGCGGGCGCGCCTCGCTGGCGGGGCCCAATGGGCACTCAG
This sequence comes from Amorphophallus konjac, assembly GCA_022559845.1. Lineage (NCBI taxonomy): Eukaryota > Viridiplantae > Streptophyta > Magnoliopsida > Alismatales > Araceae > Amorphophallus > Amorphophallus konjac. Next base: position 57,956,639 of record CM040126.1, read on the forward strand.
CCCATTAACAATTTACATGATAAGTGAGAGAGGGATGAGTCTCACCTCTCAAAATTTTAAACAAAAATTAGTGCACCCGCAAAGAGTATGTAATTAGTGGCGTGCAGCCATCATCATTACGTTGTTATTTATAGCTGGCGAAGGGATGACACATTTTTTGGTTAGGAGAAACACGTCCCTTCCTAATACTACTTGGCTCTTGGATTGTGATGGGACTGGTCCTCGGACCGGCAGCAGGCCGGTTCAAAAGGTCTGGGCCGGGCTACGTCTTCTTAAACCGATCCTGCCCGATGAATGACACCGTGTGAAGCCACCGCCAACAAGCAGGACGGCCGCGCCCGCCTGGGGTCTGTTCGTCTCTTCGCGATGTTGGGAACGGCGGCGCAACTTCTCCGGGTGAACCCTCTCTTCGTCTTCTACCCCAAATCGCCCTCCTCTTCTTCGTCTCTTCCGTCTCGGCCCCAGAGTGCGCGCTGTCCCATGGCGTCCCATGCCAGGGACTTCCCTCCAGCGAGCAGGATCTTCGTAAGTAGTGAGTAACCTATCTACTCATAGCAGTAAGGGTAAACGAACAATATAGGGAAATATCTGCGCTTACTGGAATTCTGCGTTGCCCATGTGTTATTTCCTCGGGAAATTTTCGATAGTTGGTGTTTTCTTGATGATTATGGAAGTACTCGGCTCTAGTCTTCGTCGAGGGTCTCTAACTTTTGGTGCTTTCTGGGCTTGTTGGAGTGGTTAATGAATTTGCTATTGACATGACTTTTTAATTCTTGGGATTCGAATTGCTAAGTGTGTGGTCCAACCATGCGTTCCTTTCTAATTTACCTTCTCGGGGGATGAGAGGAGCTCCCATCACCAGAATAGGTCTAGATGAGGATGTGAGCGTGGTAGGTTTTTTGTGTCTGCGGGTAAAGTTGGGTTCATGTTTCTCAAACAAATTTAGCTTCTTCATTGAGAATAGCTACAACTTTTTGGATTTGACTACAGAAAATATTTCTTCAGCAAACAAATATCTAACTAGCAAGGTTAACAGAGAAGATTTGTTTTCTGTTACAGTTCGTAGGTTGGAGGTAGTATAGTGAGATGGTTTATTCCTTGAATCTTGTTGATTTTATTTACCATCTTCAAAGTGATTTATTCAACATTTTCGGAAAGTTTATGAGTCCCCATTACTGTGAGGTGGTTGAGATTACCATATTTCCTTAAGGAGTAGCGCAATATTTGAATTACTACAAATGTCAATATGTGTTCGTTAACTGATTTCAGATATTCCTGACTGTTTTCTGACTGCCCAATCTATTGCGTCCTGCTGGAAAATGTTGACGAAGATGGATATCAAAGAATCTTCACTATACACTTTAATGTTGAATAAATGATGGGTAAGTAGGGCAAATGTCATTTGAAATCTCTTATGGGGATTTCTTGTGTTGCCAGCATAAGGGTTTGTTTTATTAATTAGATTATATTATCCATTCCAAGGAAACCATGTTGATGAAGAAGTTTATGTGCCAAAGAAATGTTTATCTGCAATTGTAAGGGTTGAAGACTATTGGAAATTTTGTAACATGTGGTAGTCTCCAGATGTGGCCTGGCCAAAGTATATTCATTCCTAGTTTGTTGATTAGGTGAAGTTATAATGGGGATTTTGAAGAAAGTTCAAGACATTTGCATTTATTTTTTTTTTGCATATAGTGGAAACATTTTTGGTTTCATGTTTTGAGAAGTAGAGACCACTAGGCAGCCACCTTTTCTGTGTAATGGTGTCAAAAGAATGCAAAGACATATTTAAGAAATCTTCGGATGGGGAGGAAGGGATGGAGTGATCAAGGAGACAGGAAACTAGGATAATTCCAACAGGAAGAATGTTAGCTTGCAAGGAGGGGGTCGTGGAGGGAAGATGGAACCTGGCAATGCATATCATTCTGGCAACTTATGTTTTGTGCAAATGCAATAATACCTCAAAGGTTATCTTGGATGGATGATTTTTCAGAAGACTCTGAACAGTATCTGTGGAGTCTTGGTTAAAGAGCATTGTTAATTCTGCAGGTTTGAGTTGCATCTTATGGGGATACATAGCGGAGAGCTAGTGATTGTTTTTCATTAGACATTCTTTTTACACTACTCTTCTTTCTTTGGTGAGGCAACCAACAAGTTATTATTTTCTTGAATTTATAACTGATTTTTGTTCATGTTTTCCAATCTGTTAGACTCCAATTATTCTGCCTTTGGATTATGATTCCAACTTAAATGCAGCACAATTTAATCGGTGTCCTAGGAACAAAGAAAATAATAAGATGCAGAATTTTGATATTGTGAAAGATGATAGGTTAGCCTTGTCATGAGTCATGAGTTATTAGAGCAGATGTTCAATGAATTTTTGAAAAGTGGATAGTACCACTAATGTATTAATTGAAAATGAAAGAGGGATGCACAAGTGTAAATAGTCAACTCCCAAAAACAATCCCTATACAAAAAAGTCCATACCAAAAGATATACCCCTAGCTATCCCCTAACAAAAGAAAAAGTGATGAGTTATGGGACTCCGCTTGACAAAGGTGCTTAGCCCACTCACACACTCGCTCATAAACAAAGGAAATGATCCTTTCCTCCACTCTTACTTTCCTTTTGAAGATTCTTCTATTTCTTTTGCTCCACAAAGCCCATAAAGTAGCGTGAAGGATGAGCCACCAGTTAATTTTATCCTCTTTTGGGGCCCATCTCTTGTGCCATCTGAGGAGGGGTTGTTGCACACTCTCAAACTGGCCCAAGGGTTGGTGTATCCTATCATCGATTTTTTAGTCTATATCTCCTTAGAAATGGAGCATCCTGTAAAGAGGTGATTTAGATCTTCATCCACCTCTTCACATAAGCAACACAAGGGGACTGTATCATGATAGAGGCGTGTAATCCTATCACATGTAGGCATCCAACCATGTGAAATCCTCTATATCAGCAACTTCACCTTCAGTGGACTCTTGGAGTCCCAAACATGCGGTGCAAAACGGTGACGCTTACCCCTATCTGAAATGAGAGAGTAACTGGACTTGACTGAGAATCATTCTTCCTCCTCCCATCTCCACACCCACCTGTCGGCATTGCTGTCCATCGGCTTGTACTCAAGGAGAAATGATAAAAGTCTCTCTAGGTGATCCATCTCCTCATGCGTCAAATTCCTCCTGAAGGTAGGTGACCAGGTGCTGCTAGATAGCTGCATGTCATAGGAGTGTGCCACGGAAGACAAGGGTGTAGCCGTAATAGCAAAAAGCTTCGGATAGGACTCTTGTAGTATGAAATCTTCATACCATTTGTCCTTCTAGAATAGGCTCCTCTGCTCATTACCCAGCCTGACACGAACACTGGATCAAATGATATCATTACAATGGATGACGCCTCTTCAAATCGACGAGACATTGTGGTAGGATGTCGATGCTACATCCCACTCTTTAGTATTGCTATAATATCTCTACCTAATAAGTTGTAACCATAGCCTGCTGTCTTCCGCTCCAATCCTCCACAACCATGTACAAAGTAATGCCAAGTTGAAATCTCTGGTGTTCTTGAACCCCATTCTTCCCAATTTCTTGCTTCTACATACTTTGACCTATGAAATGTCATGTCATCCCTTGCTATTGTCCCCATTGCCATGCTAGAAAAATCTAGTTTGAATGGACTCCAATTTCTTAGCCATAGTTACGGGGATCCTGAAAATAGGGAGATAGTAGTTGAGAAGATTGTTAAGCACTGATTTGCATGACACTAATCTCCCCCATATGAGAGGAGCCCCATCTTCCAACCTACAAGTCTGGACTCTTACCTCTGGACTATCACTTGCCAATCCTTACAGTGAAGAGTCCTTGGGGACAAAGGTAGGCCCAGGTAGGAGAAAGGAAAGTCTCCTATCTTACAGCCCACTATGAATGTTGCTCTCCTAAGTGCCTCTCCTTTATGTTGACCCCAGCTATACGACTTTGGTATAGTTCACCTTCAGCCGACTGGTCTCTTGTACTATCTCTAGCATCAACCTGGCATTAAGGAACTGCCTCTCCTCATCTACTAAGAAAAGAATAATATCATCCACATATTGTAGGTGACTGATGCTCAAACAGTGGTGTCCAATTTGGACGCTTCTAATGATACCTACCCTTTCAGGCCTCAATCACATCCTGTTCAAAATTTGTGCTACAATAACAAATGATAGAGGTGACAAAGGGTCTCCCTGTCGGAGTCTTCTGCCACTAAGAAAAGATGAAGCACATTGCCCATTAACAAGGATTGAAAAGGAGGCTGAAGAGATACACTCCTGGATCCATCCAATCCACTTCTAATCAAAGCCCATTTTTGCTAAGGTCTGAAGAAAGCACTACCAATTAACACTACCATATGTCTTCTCAAAGTCCAGTTTCAGTACCATCCCCCTCTTCCTCTGGGTCTTCATAGCATGTAGGCACTCATGAGGCACTAGGAAGTACTTCTCGATATGTCTCCTCCTGGTAAAAGCCCCTAGTGTCCACTAACCACTCTGTCCATCACCTTGTCTAGTCTTCTTACCAGTAGCTTAGTGGTGATTATCTAGGTACTATTTAGTAGACTAATGGGTCTGAAATTTAAGAAGTCTTGTGCACCTTGCTTCTTTGGAATGAGGACCAAGATAGTTTTGTTGATACCGCTCAAATGGGCGTTACCCTCCTAGAACTCTCTTAAAGTTTGAATGAGGTCCTCCTTGATAATATCCCACCATTTCTGGAAGAAAATCATAGGGAAGCCATCTAGGCCTAGAGTTTTATCACCTGCAAGGGAGAAAATTGCCTGTTTGGTCTCCTCCTTCAAGAAAGGGTTAGACAGAGCCTTACACGTTGTCAAAGAGAGTTGGGGAAGTAAGGCATCTGCAATGCTAGCTTGTCCATCTGCTCTTCAGTAAAAAGTTTGGAGTAAAACTCCTCTGTACACACCTTGATGTCCTCCTTCCTCTTGACAATCTACTCACCAACCCTGACCGAAACTATATGGTTGATTCTCCTCCTCTCTGAAACAATCCTCTGAAAGTAGCTAGTGTTCCTGTCCCCTTTCTTGAGCTATTTTTCCCTCGATCTCTGCTTCTATTAAATCTCTTCCTTAGTGAGGATCTCTTCAAACTCTGCCCTTTGAGTATTCCTACACAATCTGTCAGAGTCATCTATTAACCCTGTCTCCTCGAAATAAGCTAGACCTTCTAGTTGTTGAATGATCCTTTCCTTTGCCATATTCCCATGTAGGGTTTTGTCATCACCCCACCTTTTAAGTACCTATGCCAGGTGCTTCAGCTTTCTAACCAAAGTAGCCATGAATGATCCGACATGTCTCTATATATTCCAAGTCTTCCTGATTGTGTCTATGAAGTCTTCATACCTGAACCAAAACCTCTTAAATTTGAATCCCTATCTTCTCACTTGACTGTGGTCGGTCTTCAAAATGATGGGTTTATGATCTAAAGTCGGTTTGACTAAACAAGATGCCTGCACATAGGGGAAATGATCTACCCAATCCATCGAAATCAGAAACTTGTCTAGCTTAGAACAAGTTGGTGATGCAAATTAGACCAGATGAATTGAGCATTCACTAATGTAATGTCGATGAGGGTTGCTTCCTCTATGAAGTACCAGAAATCCTCTGTCTCTCCCGATTGGGAGATGGCCTCCGTCCAGTCTGAAGCTGCCGTCACTGCATTAAAGTTACTACTCATACACCATGGCTAACCTGAGCTACGATGATAGAGGAGCAATTCTTCCCCCAACGCTCTCTTCCCCGCTCTACATTGTGGACCATAAACTCCCGAGAAATCCCAGGAGAAGTCATCCTTTATGTAACGAAAGTGGAGGAGATATCCCCCGAGCCAACCTGCCTATCCACTTCTACCTCCTCCACCTCAAATGGGTTCCGCAGAATCATGATGCTTCCTACCCTTTCCTCTGCGAAAGAGGCTTCCCCCTTTGAAAGTCTGCCATCCAATCTCCCTCATGAACCTCTTCCCAGTTCATTCACATTTCGTCTCTTGAAGACACAGAATATCAATCTTGTATCTTCTAACAAACTCATTCACCGCCCTCCTCTTCTTACCCCCACCTAACCCCCACACATTCCATGATAAGATCTTGTTGAACCCCACAAAGTTCACAAGCCATTTCTGACATTTTCAAAAATTTTCAGAAATAAAATGTACCATGTGACGGCCATAAAACGACATGGAATTGTTGTCATCACATGGATGCCTTTGAGGGGCCCGCTAGATGGGACTTTTCACAAATTCACACGTATTTCTATGCACAAAATGTTCATTAAATAGTTGATGAGCGGAGTGGAGTTGCCCACTCATGCATGAAATCGATTATTAAAAAGATTTCTAAAGTCCTCGGGGTGTTGTTCCCCACGTGACCGCAGTCCCCTGCAATAAAGATGGTCAAAAGCAGACAAAGGAGGGGTCCTCCACGTGTTGCAGCCTGAGTTTAGCAATAAAAAAATGGTGATTTGAAAAGACGGAGGTTCTTTTTATAGCCAAAAGGCCAAGGGAGCAGGCCCCGCCCCCCTCTGCCCCTCTCTCTTCTCTCCTGGACGGCGTGAAGACCGGAGGGGGACCTCCTCCGGTCGGATGGCACCAGAGGGGGGCCCCTCCTGTGGTTCTAAACCGGAGGGGGACCCCCTCATGTAGTGTTAAATCGGAGGGGGGACCCCCTCCGGCGGCCTGTGCACCGGAGGGACCCCCTCCGGTGCTATTAAACCACAGGTGGGGCTCCCTCCGGTGCTTTCTTGACCGGAGGGACCCCCTCCGGTCACCGTACACTGGAGGGGACCCCCTCCGGTGCTTCCTTGACTGGAGGGACCCCCTCCGGTCCCTGTCAAACTGGAGGGGGACCCCCTCCGGTGGCTTGCCCTCTGGTGGCTTGCAACCGGAGGGATCCCCCTCCAGTCCTTCCAAGCGTCCTTCGCCCCCCCCCCCCCCCCCCCCCCCCCCCCCCCCCCCCCCAAAAAAAAAAAAAAAAAAAAAAAAGAAGAAGAAGAAGAAGAAGACGGAGAGAAGGGGAGGAGGGTGTGCATACCTTGTTGACCCTTGGACTTCCACTGGAGCCACCTAGCCTCTGATCCACCTATAAAAGGGAGAGGCCTCCAAGCACTTGAAAAAAAAAGGAAGGGTGGAGCAAGAAGGAAGAAGACTTGAGAGAGCTTAGCGAGCTTCAAAGAGGCTCAAGTGAAGAAGAGAAGAAGGCTGCACCCCTCTCTTTGCCGCCCTGCCCTTCTAAGTTTAAGTCCCTGCAAATTACATGAAAGCCCTCCTAAGGTATGTTTTGATAAAAATGCCCTCCGGACATGTGGGAAGACATTGTATTATTGAGATGCATCATGTGAAGTTATGAAAATTCAATGAATGATGAAAATGTATCAAATTTATTCCATTGATAAAAAAATATGCCAAAGTCCCCGCATGGTTCGAGAGTTATATTTTTACCTTGGATTTCTTCAAAATCGTGCAAATGTCCACAAAAATCTTAAAAAATACAAAAAAATTGGAAAATTCAAAAAGGGGACTTACATGACACTCAGGCATGCTAGAAATTGCACATAAATCCTAATTTAAGGGTAAATTGTAAATAAACTCTAATTCAAGGGTAAATTGCAAATAAACCCAAATTCAAAGGTAAATTGCATAAAAGCCCTAATTTAAGGGGAAAATTACGTATAAACCCCTTCAAAGGGAAAATTGCACATAATCCCTCATGAAAGGGGAAAACTGTGAAGAAACCGTTGCTAAAAAATTGCAAAGATACTCCCGCCTCGGGGCATGGGTCGTAAAGGTAGAAAAGGAAGCTTTAGCAGTTAATCAAAGGTGTTCGGATTTGTCTGATGTAAATTAACACCGACTTCGGTTGGTGGGAAAAAGTCCAATATATGAACCCTAAATCGTCTGATAAACCAAAATGTAAAATTAACAAATATGTCAAAATATACACGTATCCATCCAACGAAAATGAATGTCGCAAAAAAAATTCCACGTGTAAACATATCCTCATAAGGATTATAATGTGTCCCTCTCTCCCTCCTCTTGTTCATTTCCCCCCTCCTCACTATCCCCTCTCCCTCACGGCCCTCTTTTGTGATTTCCCGTCTTTGCCTCCTTTACCAAGGCGACAAGCCATATCTTCCGGACCTTGATGAAAAGTCTCCTGATGTCCTTGTTCACCCCCTTAAAAGAGACCCCCATCTTGTTCACCAACTTCCTCACATATGCCTCCATCATCTTCTTCACCTCCCTCATCAGCTTCCTCACCTCCTTATTGAGCCTATTGCTCTCCTCCACTTGCTCCTCTTCGGAATTACCCTCCTCCGACCCAGGTGTACTCAGGACAACTTCCTCTTCTTCCAAAGAAAACCCCTCTTGCTTCTATCGTTGTAAGCCATTTGGTCTCCAACCCGGTTACCTCTTGCTCGGACATAGCCCTCTTAGTTCAGCCTGCAAATGGGAGATCGCCTTCCAACCGTTGTCGTCGTAGTCTGCACAGGTACCTGGACCGACTCCGCGATCATTTGAGAGGGTTGACCGGGATTGACGGACCATCGCTTTGAGCCCCTAGACTAGGAGGTGACTGCTCCGGTTGAGGCTCTCGCTGGGGAGAGGTGGTCGACGGCAAGCCCTCGACCGCCTCCGTAGCTGGTGCCGACAGCTGTGGCGGCCCTCCCAAGTCGCCTTCTGCCGTCATAGGTGTTGCCATAGGAGGGTACTCTGAAAGCCTATCGACAGTTGCTTCACAGGTACCCCTACGAAAGGAACCGCCATTCACGACCATCTGGGTCTATCTCCGGTACCTCCAACTTCGCCTCCCGTCGCTGGTGCCGTTCCTTCTATCACAGAGATCGGGCGCGGAAGACAAATCGTAACGCGTCCCCCAGACCTGATATGTGATACACTACCAGAGTAAGGTAAGTTGCGGGTCCTGTGCATGGACTCACATCCCCGACCCAGTCTCGCTACATCATGGCCCGCATCCATCTCCGGCCCATCGCCCACCCTTAGTCTCGACCCAATAAGAAGCGGCCCACGAGGAGGGGCACCATTTTTGAAATTGAAAGGGCTGACTAGGGGGTTGCCATGTACCCCCGGCTAGTAGAGGAGCACATGATTGCCCTGTGTCAAGTGGCACGTCCTCGAAGAGAGCTATGGCGAATCTCGATCTTGCTTTCAAGAACTCAACGCACAAGAGAAAGATCATAGGGGAAGAATGAAGAAGATAAAACGGAAGAGCACAGGAGAGAGAATAATCATCTATATCTTTTTTAGGGTTGTCATATATATATATATATATATATATATAGCCCCTGTGAATTTCGCTCCAAACATGCATGTCTGTTCTTAAATGGATGGGTGTGACCTCATCACATCCCCAACAAATGTACGTTATAAAGGTTTTTAAATCAATGCATTTAACAATTCTCCACATGATTTAATACTTCTTAGTCATTAAATTAAAAGAATAGGAAAACAACAAATGAAAGATTGCTGAGTCCCTTATACTATGTAGTGGGTGAAAATTGAAAATATCTTTCGATTTGAATTTTCACTTAGTAACATATGAGTTTATATGTGAGAATAGTTGGTGGACTATGCTTTGAACCAGGTCTCATGATTCCGATTTCCCCAAATTCACATGTAGTATAGCTTGATTGAGATTCCATGTGGGTTTCACTATTAATAGTCTTATGCAGGTATCACGTGTGTTTTAGAAAATAGTCTACGTCTTATAGTCGTGGCCTCACGACTTCACACACGTCGGTGAATCCTTTAAATAGGGTGTGAGTAAGATATCACCCTATCTCTTGGGTCTTGGATTCATTACAAGTATAAACTCATCTTAACATTTTGCTTTTATATGAGCACTATCATTATAGAGATGAGAGTTGAATATATTAGTGTTCCATATAGTTGTCAACAAGTTTGTTTCTACCTATTAAACCTTTGTGAAATTAGGTTGTCACTGTGGCCCTCGACACTTCCATAGTCACCATTCTAGATAAGTCTTTTGTGGATACATCTACAACATTTTTCTCTGATTTCTCAAAATTTAAGGTTATAAATTGTTGTTTCAAATTTTCTCTCACAGATTTGTTTCGCACTCTCAAGTGCCTGTTCATTTTCACATCAGTATTTGATTGCATCCATTTATCAATTGCTAATTTGCAATCACACAATATAGGTATAGGTGGCAGAGTTTTAGCCATCAAAGGAATATTAACTAAAAGGTCTCTCAACCATTTGTGTCCAAGTGCAACCATTTCAGATTCCATTGTACTTCGAGCTAACACAATTTGTTTAGTGGATTTTCATGACACTGCTCCTTCTCCTAAGAGGAAAAAAAAATCCGACGTGGATTTGACATTTAGAGAGTCACTAACTCAATTTGCATCACTATAGCCTTCCAACATAAAGAGATAACAAGTGTAGTGTAAGTCATAAGACAGTGTGTCTTTTAAATACCTAAGTATCCTTTTTATGGCGTTCCAATTGTAGTATCATTTGGGTTAATTGTGTATTTGCTAAGCTTATTGACTGTATAGGTAATGTCTGGCTTTGCGTGGTTTGTAAGGAATTCAAGTGATCCTATGACTTGTGCATATTTACTTTGCAACATTAGATTTCCTAAATTCTTTAGGTGAACACTTGCATCGTAAAGAGTAGATATAGGCTGACAATCTATCTGGTAGAATTTTCTAAGGATTTTTTATACATAGGTAGACTGTGATAAGATTATTTCATCTGATTTTATTATACTTCTAGTATTAAGGATTAAGTCACATCCACTTAAATCTTTCATGCTAAATTTTCAAAACAAGAATTTTTTGGATTCTTTTACGACATGCATGTTGGAACCAAAAACTAAAATATCATCGACATATAAATATAAATTAACATATTCACCGAACATTTTATGGTACACACATACAATAGTTTGGTTAATCATAAATCCATAAGAAAGAATAGTCTCATCAAATTTCAAATGCTATTGTTTGGGTGTTTGTTTTACGCTATAAAGAAATATAATTAATTTGCATATTTTCTTCTCTTGGCCTGAAACAGTGGAACCATTTGATTAGTCCATATGGATCTCTTCATCTAGTTCATCATTTAAGAGTGCAGTTTTTATATCTTTTTGATGTATGACCAATTTGTGTATAGATGCTTGTGCAACAAAATTTTGATTGGGGTGATTTTGGCCATAGCTGAATATACATCGACGTAGTTTATGTTGGCTTTTTGTGTAAACTCCTTAGGTACTAATATGGTTTTATACTTGTCAACTAATTCATCTGGTCTTAACTTATTCTAAAAGATCATTTACAACCAATGGTTTTATAGCCTGCAGGTAACTCAGTTAAGACCCAAGTGGTGTTTTGGATTATGAAGTTTATTTTACTATCTATGACTTTCTTCAAGAAGGGTGAATATATAGAGTTTATAACGTTAGAGAAAGTAGTTGGAGAATAGTCTATTGGAAGTACATAAAAGTCTTTTCCAAAAGTCTTTTCAGTTCTACCCCTTTTACTCCTTTTTGATTCTGTAAGAATTTCTCTCTCTTCTCAAGGAGTATTTGTGTTAGAACTAATACTTGGTTCATTATCTCTTACATTGATTTCAATTCTACATGTAAATGAAAATACATTTTCGAAGTAGATTGTATTTCTAGTCTCAATAATAAATGTTGTTAGATATATCACTTATTTTATAATTAATACAAAAAATGTGTTTCTGTTGGTAGAGAACCTTTTAGCATTGGTGTTTGTAGTATAACTAATGAAAATAGAATGTTGTTAGATATATCACTTATTTTATAATTAATACAAAAAATGTGTTTCTGTTGGTAGAGAACCTTTTAGCATTGGTGTTTGTAGTATAACTAATGAAAATAGTGTCTGCGGTCTTGGGTCTAACTTTCTTTCTTTTACTTTCAAGTATTTTGACCTTTGCAAAACATCTCTACACTTTAAGAAAATTTAAGTTAGGTCTTCTGCGTTTTCAAATTTCATATGGAGTTGAGTCATTTTATTTAAAAAGAATTATATTTAAAATATGACAAGCAATTATAAGAGCCCCCCCTCCACCCAACAAGTTCTTAAGTGCACTTGAACGGACCAACATAGAGTTGACCATATCCATTAGTGTTTTATTTTTCTTTTTAGTTACACCGTTGGATTGGGGAGAGTAAGGGACAGTTACCTCATGAATTATTCCATATTCTTGACATAATTGGGTTAATGCAAGGCATGTGTATTCTCTTTCTCTATAAGACTTAAGTATTGTAATCTTTTTTTCTTGTTGATTTTCAACTCCAACCTTATAAATATGAAATTTATTTAGCACTTTGTCTTTAGTTTTTATTATGTGGAGATCATAAAATTTTAAGAGATCATCAATAAATATTACAAAATATTTGTTGTCACTTCTAGAAATCTATCTAGAATCACACACATCACTACATTTAAGTTCTAGGACATTATAATCTTTATCAACTAATTTGAATGATGTTTTGGATAATTTGGTTTCAACATAAATTTCACATCTTTCAAGATGTTGAATATTTGTCTTAAGGATTAAGTTTAATTGTATCAATCTTTTAATTAAATTATAATTAACATGACCCAATCTTGAATGTTATGAATAAGTAAATTCAACATTTAAAATAACCGGTTGTTCATTAAATGTAGGCATATAGACATTCAATTCAAAAACGCCATCACGCATAGGACCTTTTCCAATGAAAGAAAACATTTTAGTTATTACAATTTTATTTTGCTAAAAAATTAGCTTGTAATCGTACTAGATTAAAAGAGACCAATTAACAAGATTCTGCCAGATATCAGGAACATGATGGATGTCGTGAAGGGTCAGCGTCTTGTCTGAAGTCAGTTTCAAATCCACTTTTCAAACCCTTAGGACTCGTGCCGTAGCATTGCTTTTCTTCATCATAGCTCATGCACTTGAGTCTTGATAAGTGAAAAATTAAGAGCAATCAGTACAGACACGAATGTTAGCTTCAGTGTCAATCACAAATCAATAGGCAAATTGGTCAAATTTACTCCAAAGGTTAAGAGAACCGTTTTAAATGTTGGCTTAGATGCACTAACACCTAAAGTCACCATGTTGACTTGAGGGCCAGTTGGAGGAGAATCGTTCTTTTTTACATTTGGGGCAGACATCTTCGGGTAGTAACATTGATGTGCCAGATGACTCCTCCGTTCACATACAAAGTAGTTATGCACCCCATTACCCTCATTTGGTTTCTTTTGAGGTTTTTGGTTTTAGGGCTACGGAAAGGTCAACATTTTTTTTTTTGAAGTGGTTAGGCTTAGGAGGAAAAGATTTTTTATAGGCTTTGCAAGGCTTGGTTTCAACTATGTTGACTTTGGGTTTATAGTTTTGTGTGAACGTCTCTCTAAGTTTGTGTTATTCTTCTACTCTAATTGCACCAAACACTTGGGTTAAGGTAAGGCTATCTTGAGTGTGACTAAGGGTTTTGGTGAAATCAAACTAAGATGGGGGTAATTTGTCTAATAGACAAGTTACTTGAAAAGTTTCATCTAATCGGGATCTAATGGTGCTTAATTCGTGGACTAAACTCTCAAATTCATGAATTTGGTCATTCATAAGTTTGTTGTCCATGAATTTGAACTTGTTAAAGTCAGACGCTTTGAAACGTTTCACTCAGGTATCATCAAGTCCATATTTGACCTCTAAGACATCTCACAGTTCACTTGCACTCTTGAAGTTATAATAAAGGTCATGGGGTTGTCAAATAAGGCTCCTAGGATCATATGAAGACAATGATAATCTATTTCTTCTGGTGTTACGCTAGAGTTAGATGGCTTGTGCTCAACTTGAGCAAGAGATGCTCGGGTTTGGATACGACGAGTGATGTTTTGGGAATAACCCGACTCACTGTCGTTTTCAGTTGTACTCTCACTAATGGCTGAGATAAGGTCGAGAGTGGTTAGCCAAAATTTTATCTGGTTTGCCACCTAAAGTTTTCTCCATCGAATTTTTTGAGTTTGACATTAAGAATTTCTTTGGTTATAATGGTATCTATAGAGAGACCGAGAGTAATAAAATCTGTAAATGAAAATTTCGCTTTTGTCAAAATAATTGAAGAACTACACAGTTTCAACAATCGTTTTCTGATCTGTTGTAGTTATATTAGCATCATTTTGTTGGAAAAAAGTATACATACATATATATAATAAAGATTTGGTTTATACAGACATATAAAATTTGTTTCATTGCATATGTCGGTTTTATTTTTTGCTAAAGTTGAATCTATCTTCTGATTTTATATTATTTGCTAAAATTTAATTTCAATTTTCTAACTTGCTGAAATTAAAACCCAAAAATTTTTAATTAGTTGAGATTAAAACCAAATTTTATTAACTCCGGTTCTCTACGACTACCATTATAATCAAAGAAACTCTTAGTGCCAAACTCGAAAAATTCAATGGAGAGAATTTTAGAGGGTGACTTATAAAAATTCTACCATATAAGCCTACAGCTTGTAGGCTTATATTCACTTTTTAGATACAAGTCTTCACCTAAAGAAGAACTTAGGAAATCTAGTATTGTAAGGTGAATATGCACAAATCTTATGATGACTTGGATTTCTTATAAACTACATAAGGCCAGACATTGCTTAATCAATAGGCTTAGCAAGTACACAATTAACCCAAATGATATTCATTGGAATGTCCTTTTTTGAAAAGTGGATGATACCACAAAAGTATATTAAAGGAGAAAAGGATGTACAAGTAACTTCAAAGCTCTCACAAAACCTCCTATCTCAGAAGACCTACCCAAGAGAAAGGACCTCTCTAACTCCCCAACAAGAAAAAAAGGAGTTAAAATTCCCCACTTTACAAAGTTGCTTCGCACAAAGAGACATTATCTCACAAACAAGAGAAAAAAACCCTATCGTTAGTACGAGCTTTGCTCTTGAAGATTCTATTGTTTTGTTCGGTCCATAGTGTCCAAAGTGTGGCATGAAGGATAAGCCACCAGATGGTATTGTCACCTTTCATGTTCCATCTCCTGTGTCACTTGGAGAAGATTTGGAGAACACCCACAAAGTGACTTAGGGGCCGCTGAAATCTTTGACCGATCTTCTCCCAAACCTCCTAGCAAAGATGTAGTCGGTGAACAGGTGATGTAGGTCCTCGTCAACATCACTGCACATACAACACAAGGTAGGAATATGCTGGAGAAAAGGCGCCACCCTATCACAGGTGGGAAGGCGACCGTGAGAGATCCTCCAAACCAGCATCTTCACCTTAAGAGGACTCTTGGGAGCCCATATCTGCGGTGCACAGAAATGCAATGTCTTAGAAAGGATATTTAGGTTTTTAAAAATCACAATGTTATATGACTTACACTATATTGATTATCCTTGTGTTGAAATACTATAATGATGCAAGTTGGGTTAGTGACTCTGTAGATGCCAAATCCACATCGGGTTTTGTTTTCCACTTAGGTCGATGTCTAGTGTCATGGAAATCCACTAAACGAAGTGTTCACCTAAAGAACTTGGGAAATCTAGTGTTGCAAAGTGAATATGTACAAATCATAGGATCACTTGGATTTTTTACCAAATACATAAGGCTAAACATTGCCTATACAATCAATAGGCTTAGCAAATTCACAGTTAACCCAATTGAGATTCATTGGAATGTCTTTAGAAAAGATATTTAGGTAATTTAAAAAGCACAATTGTCATATGGCTTACATTACATTGGTTATCTCATCTGTGTTTTTTTTTTTTGAAAGTGAGAGTACCACTTATATATAAAATGAAAAGTGTATGTACGGGTATAGGCTATCACAACCCCACAAATTTTTTTACAAGAGGTGGCCACACAATGGCAGTGTAAAACAACCTAGCGCTCTAGACAATCAAAAAAAGAAGTAAGGGAATTCACAATACACAGAATAGCAGCCCATTCCTTTACTCTTATCACAAACAAAAGATATAGGAGTGTTCTCGGCTCGAGACTCCTTCCTGAAAATCCGATTATTCTGTTCCCCCCACAACGTCTACAAGGTGGCATGAAGGATAAGCCACCACATGGTCATGTCACTCCTGGTGGGCCAAGGCCTCTCCCGTTACACAAACAAGTGGTGAACGTCACTGTGCTAGGTGATGACGTAGCGGGTCTTCATAGCAAGCTCCCTCCACACCCCCTGTGATTAGGAACAATCTACAAACAGGTGATCAAGGATCTCATCGTCTTCACCACAAAGATAGTAGGTTAGCTGAATGTCTGGAAGGAATCAACACAACTTGTCTTGAGTCGGTAGTCTCTCATGAGAGATCCAGGTAAGGAGTTTCACCTTCAGTGGGCTCTTCGCTCTCCACACTTGATCATGAAGGTTGTGATGTACCCCTCCATCCGAAATGACGCCATAGGCTGATCTAACTGTGAAGGACCCTTCCTTTTCCTACCTCCAAATCCACTCGTCCTCACTATCAGGCCAAGGATGATTAAGAGGAAAAAAAGGTCCTGAAGCTGCACCTTATCCTCTTGCCTGAGGTCTCTCCTAAAAAATGATGCTTAGGTCCCTCCCGCTAGGAGGGAGTCAAAGGCCTGAGAGACCCCTCCCAGGGGATCCGCTGCAACTGCAAAGAGGGTAGGGAACAAAGCCTCCAAAGAGAAGTCTCCGCACCATCTGTCCTTCTAGAAAAGGCTTCGGTCGCTTTTTCCCAGTCGGACCTGGACGTCAGAGACGAGAACATCCTTGCAAGAGAAGATATCCTGTCAAAGAGGAGAAGTCCTATGAAGGGGGTGTAGGAGTCGAGTTCCAAACTCTCCTCCTGTCGAAATATCTCTACCTGCACCAAAGTCCACAACCCATCCTCTCCATACCCTAACCTCCAGAGCCACTTACACAACATGACCAAGTTGAAATCCCTTACATTCTTGATCCCCAACACTCCCTGTTTCTTGTTAATGACCAGTCTTCTCTATGCTATATCATGCCATCCTCTGCAACTCCCCCCATTGTCATACCAAAAGAACCTACACTGAATAGAGTCAATCTTCTTCGCCACCGTCTTCAGAATCCAGAACAAAGAAAATAAGTGAGGAGACCATCCAACACAGATCTGTACAATACCAATCTAATCTCATAAGATAATGCTTTGGCCTTCCACCCAGTCGACTTGGACTCGTATCCTTGAATGACGGGAAGTCAATCTGCACACTGAAGAGAACCCGGGGTAAGAGGGAGACCTAAGTAAGAAATTGGGAACTCCAATCTTACAACCCAATAAGCAGGTCGCCCTTAGGAGAGGCCTATCCTTCATGTTCACCCCTACAAGAAGACTCTTGTTGAAGTCAACTTTTAGGCCATTGCGTTTTCCAACAGTTCCCGCAAGAGCCTAGTCGTGAAAGAATGCTGCTTACTCTCAGCAAGGAACAAGATAGTATCATCTGCATACTACAAGTGAGTAAGAGAAGGATCATCTCTAACCACTTGAAAGTCTTTGATCAAACCAGTATCCTCGGCCCTCTGCTACACCCTGCTCAGAACACTAGCCACAAGTACAAAAAGAAGAGGAGACATAGGGTCCCCCTGACGAAGTCCCTTACCACTTTGGAACAAAGAGGACAACTTCCCATTGATGAGGACTACAAAGCTAACCGAAGAGATACATGTCCTGACCTAGCCATTCCATTCGTCTCCAAAGCCCATCATGTCTAGTACATCAAAGAGACACTATCAAGTAACCCTATCATAAGCCTTCGTAAAATTTAACTTTAAAACCACCCTTTTCCTCCTCTGGCTCTTCATAGCAAATAAACACTCATGTGCCACCAAGAAGTTTTTCAGAATATGTCCCCCTCTAATGAAAACTCCCTGTAAGTGACTGACCAACCTCCCTAAAGTCTCGAAATTCTTGAGCACCCACCTTTTGGGATGAGTACTAGGAGAGTTTTATTAATATCCCCCAAGTGAGTCTTCCCCTCATGAAACTCCCTCACAACTGTCAGAAGATCATCTTTGATGATCTCCCAACACTTCTAAAAAAAGGCCAGCGAGAAGCCATCCGGACTTGGGGCTCTATCACCTGCAAGAGAGAAGATCGCTTGGTGGATCTCCACCTCTGAAAAGGGCTAAGAGATAGCATCCCTCTCATCGAGGGAGAGGGAGGGGAAAATATCAATTATAATTCTTGTGTTGAAAGACTATAGTGATGCAAATTGGGTTAGTGACTCTGTAGATGTCAAATTCACATTGAGTTTTATTTTCCTCTTAAGTGGAGGTGCAGTGTCATGGAAATCCACTAAACAAATTGTGTTAGCTAGAAGTATAATGAAATCTGAAATGATTGTATTTTACACTATTTCCTCCCAAGTTGAATGGTTGAGAGACCTTTTAGCGAATATTCCTTTAATGGCAAAATCTGTCTATATTGTGTGATTGTAAATCAGCAGTTGATAAATGCATATGGTGAGGATACCGAGGTGATTCGGAAATCCGACCATATGCAGATGAGGCGACACTGTCAAGATTCCGACCCACCTACAAAAGACATTAATTATTTAATATTTGTAGTATTTTATTGATCTTTTATTTTCCCTATGTTAGTGCATGTGCCATTAGGGTAGTTTATATTTTTCATATAGATTCTTGTGTGTTTTCTAGGAAGATAGATTTCTTATATTCCCTATGTGTAGTGGATCTCTTGTGTTTCCAAGAAATGTTTAGGATCCTTAGGGTGACTCCTTAGCCTTGAGTCCTCTTTGCCCTTTATATAAGGGTTGTATTGCTCCTTGTAATGTAGTCTTGATGGAAGAATGAAAATGGTTAAGAGGAAATTCTCATTATCTTTGTAAGAGAAAGCCGAGGTGTCCCTGAGAGAGGGAGGGCATTAGGCTACACTCCACCCCTTTACCCCGTTATCCCTCCTTTCTTCGTTCTTCTCCATGGTAGCACCTCCCCTCCCCCTCCACCACTGTCGGACTCACCCAACACCGCAATCATCTTCCCCATCTGAAATCCCCAGTCGCACTACACCCTCCTGTCCTCCTCACTAACTCTAGCCGCGGACCCACCCAGCCCTCCTGTGCCTCCACGACCGCTACCTCCTCTTCTTCTCTCCCCCCTTTCACCGCAGCAACAAGGGCGCCCCCTACCTCGCTGCTGCCTCCCCGGCCTCCCTTCTCTCCCATCTGCAGCTTCTCCTTCTCCCCCACCTTCCTCTCAATAGCCACTGCAGGGGTCGTCGTTGCCGCCCCCCTATCGCCCCCCCACAGCCACAGTTGTACGGGAGGTCCCGCCCTTGTCACCTCCCTTTCTTCCTACCCCCTACTCTCTCGGCCACGAGCACCCCATCGCCGTCGTAGGGCCGCCACCCTCGCCTTCGTGGGTCGCCGACACCTTCATCCAGCTCGCCACCGACCATTGCTTGCGCCTCCTTCTTTCGGAGCCCGATGCCGTAGTGCCCTCACCATCAACGCCGGCCCCCACCCTGACGCCACCGCCTGCAACGCCGGCTCCTCCCTCGCCCTTGTCGTCCACCTCCCCCACCGCTGACTACCCTCGACGGCCACCCTGTCCTTGGCAGCCATTGCTTCTCTCTCTCTCTCTCTCTCTCTCTATTACACACATACGTGAATTTTAACCCCCGCCCCTGTTTTCTCTCTCTCTCTCGCTTCTCTGATACTGTAACGACAGGAAAAAGAGAAACAAAAAATTAGAAAAATATTTCTTGAAAAGTGAAAAGAATAAAAAATATATAAAAAGAGAAAAAAAATCATGAACACGTCTGTCTCGCGTCAAATTTGGTATCAGAGCTTAGGGAACCAGTTTGTTCTATCAAATCGGGGTCCTAGGTAAAATTCCATCCACAATGTACTTTACTTTCCAAGTGCTTTTATACAACAATGACTCGACGACCGTGGTCCTGGAGGAGCACCAATCGAGAAATTATATCTCCCAATCTATTGTTGACTCCCTCTTGAAAACAGGAGAAATTGTTGTTTCTGGCGACGAAGCATTTGTGGAGTTCCATCGAGCGGCTATCAATCCTATCACGAAGAGATATGTTTGGTATTTTCATGGAGATAAATGCATAATCCAACCCAATGGTTCACACATTAGTTTGGGACGTGAATGGATGAACGAATGTCAAGCAGTCATAGCACCTAGTGGGGAGAGTTGCATCGTGCAACTTGCTCATCTCGAAAAGAAATTTCGATTTCTCAACTTGCACTTGCAATCAATCCGCACTTTAGAGAAAAAACTACAAGACTGTCGAATTAAAATTGTCGCACCTCCTATCGACGTGTGGGATTAGAGTTTGCTTATTGATTCCTACTCAACCTAATTGATGACAATATATTTGATGAAGATCCATCTGTTGGCCCGTCTGACGATGTTGGTGCATCGCCGAACAATGTGTGGGATTAGAGTCTATTTGTTGATTCCGGACTTGATTTGATTGATGATACAATGTTCACGAATGATTCATTCATTGACATGTCCGACCATGTGTTCCTTCCAGAGCCATCCCAAGAAGATACGATATGGCAAGAATTTTGCATAACACACAAATAGCAACCAAAAATTTGTCAGATGATTGTCCACTCTAAGCTTTCAGGCTATCCTCTCGTGCTCGTCCTCATCATGCTCCAACATTTCAAGATTCGAGGACGAATCTTTTCAAACTATAGGGGATTTGGTGAGGATTCCGAGTCGACTCAAAAATTCGACCGGATGCAAATGAGGTGACACTGTCAAGACTCTGACTCGCCTACAAAAGATATTCATTATTTGATATTTGTAGTATTTTATTGGTTATATTTTCTCTATGTTAGTGCATATGTCATTAGGGTAATTTATATTTTCCATATAGAATCTTTTGGGTTTTCTAGGAAGACATATTTCTTGTATTCCCTATGTATAGTGGATTTCTTGTGCTTCTAAGAAATGTCTAGGATCCTTAGGGTGGCTCCTTGAGCCTTCTCTTTGCCCTTTATATAAGGGTTGTATTGCTCATTGTAATGTAGTCTTGAATGAAGAATGAGAATGGTTAGAGGAAATTCTCATTATCTTTGTGAGAGATAGTCAAGGTGTCCTTGAGAGAGGGAGGGCATTAGCCTTCACTCCACCTCCCCATTATCTCTCCCTTCTTTTTCCTTCTCCACGGTAGCACCTGCCCTCCCCCTCTACCATTGCCGGACTCACCCAGCACCACAGTCGTCTTCCCCATCTGAAATCCCCAGTCGCCCTACACGCTCCTATCCACCCTTTGTCTGAACCACCGTCATCCCCTTCCTCCTGACTAACTCTAGCCGCGGACCCACCCAGCCCTCCTGTGCCTCCATGATCGCCACTTCCTCTTCTTCTCTCACCCCTTTGACCGCATCAACAAGGGCACCCCCCCACCTCGCCGCCGCCTCCCCTCTCTCCCATCTGTAGCTTCTTCTTCTCTCCCACCTCCCTCTCAATAGCCACTACAGGGGTCGCCACAGCCGCTGCCCCTGATCCACCCCCCCATACCCACAGCCGTAGGGGAAGTCACGCCCTCGTCACCTCCCTTTATTCCCACCCCCTACTCTCGGCCACGAGCACCCTATCGCTCCCGCCCTCGCCTTCGTAGGTCGCCAATGCCTTCACTCATCTCGCCACCGACCGTTGCCTGTGCCTCCTCCATCTAGACCCCGCCGCCGCTGTGCCCTTACCAGCAACGCCGACGTCCACCCTGATGCCACTGCCTACAATGCTGGCTCCTCCCTCGCCCTCGCTGTGCACCTCCCCTGTCGTTGACCACCGTCGACGGCCACTCTATCGTCTGCTGTTGTTGCTTCTCTCTCTCTCTCTCTCTCTCTTACACACACACATGCATGAATCGTAACTGTCGCCCCTATTCTCTCTCTCTCTCTCTCTCTCTCTCTCTCGGTTCTTCTATGCTACTGTAACAGACTCAGAAAAAAATAGAGCAAGAAAGGGGGGAGGAAAAAGAGAACAAAAAATTAGAAAAATATTTCTTGAAAAATAAAAAATAGAAACAAAAAATATAAGAAAAGAGAACAAAATCATGAACATGGCCGTCCTGCACCAGCATGTAATCAAATGTTGATGTGAAAATGAATAGGCACTTGAAAATGTGACAAATCCATGAGAGAAAAAATTGAAACAACAATTTATAGCCTTAGATTTTTTGAAATCAGAGAAAAATCTTGTAGATGTATCCACGAAAGGTATGCCCAGAACGGTAGTTCTAGAATCGTCAAGGGGGATGGGATTGAGCTCATAAAAGAAGATATCACAATGGCAATCCAACCTCACAGAGATTCAATGGGTAGAAACAAACATGATTGGTAACTATATGGAGTGTTAATATATGAAACTCATATCCGTATGGTGATAGTGCTCATATGGAAGCAAGATATTAAGATGAATTTATACTCTTAATGAATCCAAGATTCAAGAGACAGTGGTATCTTGCTCACACCTTTTGAAAGATTTACCGACATGTGTGGAGTTGTGAGGCCACGACTATGAGACGTGGACTATTTTCTAAAATGCATGAGATACTTACGCAGGGCTATTAATAGCGCAACCTGCATGGAATCTCGATCAAATTATATTGTGTGAATTTGGTAAAACTTGAACCATGAGACTTGGTTTAAAGCAGTCTATTAAGTGTTCCCACGTATGAACTTAAATGTTACTAAGTGAAAATTCAAACCGAAAAGTATTTTCATCCACTGCATAATATAAGACTCAACAACCTTTTATTTGATTTTTTATTATTTTAATTTAATGACTTTTAAGGTTTTAAATAATGTGAGAGATTGTTAAACACAGTGATTTAAAAACCTTTCTAACGTACGTTCATTGGGGATGTGACAAGGTCATATTCGTCTGTTTGAAAATGGACATGCACATTTAGAGCAGAATTCACAAGGGCACGCATATATATATATATTGGTCGGCCCTAAGAAAGATATAAATGATTATTCTCTCTCCTAAGCTATTCTTCTTTATCTTCTTAATTCTTTTTTTACGATTTTTCTCTCGTGCACTGAGTTCCTGACAGTAAGATTGAGATTCGCCGTAACTCTCTTCGAAGACGTGTCGACGAGAGAGAGGGGATCAGCTACCTGAGGGTCGTTGTATCTCTAAGAGTCCATTGCCACGTGATCTGCACGTCAGGTGACAATAGAACTCTTAGCTCTAACAATTACTCACTTTGACCCAACATGCTATGTTTCTACACCCTTTATTTTTTCTGATATAATAATCAGTTTATCTGTCTGCTTATATTTTTTATTTTGAACATATGTCAAAGAATCATGCGCTTCTCTGACTGACCGTAGGGTATTGCCCCCCTCCTATCGCCCCCTTGAAATACCTTGAAGTAATCAGTTTATCTCTGATAAATCGATTACAAGCTTTTGTAACTTCTTTCACATGTGCTCCCGTGATAAATTGATTATAATTGTTGAATCTCTTCTAGATTCGCCTCCTTGGTTGACATTTTTAAAATAATCAGTTTAATTGTGCTTATATTTTATTTATCATAGAACTCTTAGATTGTTGGAAATGATTGTGAAAAATAATAAAAACAAGCAGAGATAAATTGATTATTAGCTGTGAATAAATAAAGGGTGTAGAAGCATAGTCTGTTGAGTCGAAGCATGTAATTGCTAGAACCAATAGTTCTATTGCCACTCGACGTGTAGATCTCATGGCAACGGTCTCTTAGAGATACAACAACTTTCGAGTAGGCGATCTCCTCTCGTCGACATGTCCTCGAAGAGAGTTATGGCGAATTTCGATCTTGTTTTCAGGAACTCAACACACGAGATAAATCGTAGAGGAAGAATGAAGATGATTTAGGAGAGAAAACAGTCATCTATATCTTTCTTAGGGCCACCCTATATAATGCCCCCGTGAATTCCACTCCAAACGCTCACGTCTATTCTCAAACGGACAGGCGTGACCTCGTCACGTCCCAATGGACGTACGTTACAAAGGTTTTTAAATCACTGCATTTAACAATTCTCCGTATGATTTAAAACTTTTAAAGTCATTAAATTAAAAGAATAGAAGAATAACAAATAAACGGTTGTTGAGTCCTTTATACTATGCAGTGGATGAAAATAGCTTTCGATTTGAATTTTCACTTAGTAACATTTGTTATTAGTGGGAACATTTGATGGAGTATTTCTTGAATCAGGTCATATAGTTCAAACTTTCTCAAATTCACACAGTATACCTTGATCGAGATTTTATGCGGGCTGCACTATTAATCGTGTTGCGTAGATATCTCATGTGTGTTTTAGAAAATACCCTATGTCTCATAGTCGTGGCCTCACGAATTCACATATGTCAATGAATTTTTCAAAGGGTGTAAGGAAGATACAACCCTGTCTCTTGGGTCTTAGATTTATTAAGAGTATAAACTCATCCTAACATCTTGCTTCTATATGAGCACTATCGTCATAAGAATGAGAGTTAAATATATTAGTGTTCAACATAGTTACCAATCAAGTTTATTTCTATCTATTGATCCTCCATGAGGTTGGGTTGGCACTGTGGTAGCTCTTTTATGGGCTCAATCTCATCCCTCTCGACGCTTCTAGAACTACAATTTTAGGCAAGCCTTTTGTGAATATATCTACAAGATTTTTATTTGATTTTACAAAATTGAAGTCTATCATTTGTTGTTTCATTTTTTCTCTCACATATTTGCGTCGCACTTTCAAGTATTTATTCATTTTATGAGCATTTGATTACATGCATTTATCATTTGCTGATTTACAAGCATACAATATAGATATAGGTGGCAGAGATTTTGCCATCAAAGGAATTATGTGCTAAGAGGTCTCTTAACCAGTTAGCTTCGGTGCAGGTTATGCCAAGTGCAATCATTTTAGATTCTATTGTAGACACCCATTTCTGACTCTTGACTTGCCTTGATCCGCTCCCCCACTTGATGACGGCTTGGAGATGACTTGAATGGAAAGGCTGCTCATTCTAGCTAACATAATTTGTTTAGTGAATTTCCATGACACTACACCTCCTCCTAAAAGGAAAATAAAAATTGATGTGGATTTGACATCTAGACAGTCATTAACTGAATTTGCATCACTATAGCCTTCTAACACAGAGGGATAACCATTGTAGTGTAAGCCATATAACATTGTGTATTTTAAATACCTAAGTATCATTTTCAAGGCATTCCAATGACTCTCATTTGGGTTAATTGTGTTTCTGTTAAACCTATTGACTGCGTAGGTAATGTCTGGCCTTGTGTAGTTTGCAAGGAATCTAAGTGAGATAAGAATTCGACGATTATAATCAGTTTATCAAAACAGAGATAAACTTCTTTTACATGTGCTCCTCTAACTACTCAAGTGGCTCAAGAGGAGCACATGTTCAATGATACTACCCCGTGTCAGATTGAGATGTCATTATTTTATCTAGCAACATTCATTATTTCAGGTTATTGTTTCAAGGAACTACCATTTCAACTGCCTTTTTTTCACATTTTGAATCGACTGCAGATTGTTGACTGAACTAGTCCGTCCTTCATGGCATGAACGTTCAAAATATACATTCTCAAGATTATGCTTATCCATCTCCTTACTATAATGGTTTATAAATGCATCTCCCTTCCGTTATGTAACAGATCTGTCATATTCTATTAGTGAATCCAGTTTGAAGAGTGTATTCTCAGACTTTGGACAGATAGCAGAAGGTGTGCATTCATTATCTGTTTCATTTCAGTTATACTCTTTAAGGCATGAATCTCATGGTTCTTGGTTTGATTGCTAATATACAATGAAGTCTTGAAATGGGCACGAATTCCCATGTTCTGGCTATTTTGGCAGTCAAACTTGCGAGAGATGTGAACACAAAGAAGTCAAAAGGATATGGCTTTGTGCAATATTGTTGTCAAGATGATGCTCTTCTAGCAATGGAACAAGTGGATGGGAAGGTACTTACGGACCAAGCTTCAAGCACTCCAAAGATCTTTCTTTGTATTTGTAAGAATCTGCTATTCTGTCTGTTATACTACGACAGAGTGCACCTATGCTGTATGACATGCAGTGTATATAGACCGTTGTTCACTAGCTTACATGCGTCTTTTTCCACTTATTTATTGCTCGTCTTTTCCACTTATTGCACCTGAAGTGTTTTTCACCTGGTGAATCTTGTAGATCATAGAAGGCAGGGCTATTTCCGTTGAAATTGCAAAGCCCATCAACAAGTTTGCTGGTTCCCCTATTAGCACAGGCCCCCCCGCGGCAGAGCACAGAGAAGCAAAGAGAGTTAAGTAAATGTTTGTTTCTCTCTAGCAGATTAACACTTTGCTGAGTTGAGGGGCAACGTGCCTTCGGCATCATGTTTCTCTGTTCCGCATTCTCTCTCTTTATTGTTATCGTTTTAAAATAGAAGGACCCTGACCATCCGTGGTTTAAGGCACACCCTGGACCATATGTGGGGATGCCCGGAGCCTGTTAAAGTTGATTCTGAGCCTCATTGTTATGTGAGAGACTGTGAAATAACAGATGCAGTAATATCAGCTAACTTGGTTTCTTAGTTTTTTCTTTTTGCGCATATACACTCTTGTTAAAAATGAAATTAAGTGGTAATTCGTCCTAGAATTGTGTTTGCATGTATACCATTAGTACATGAATTAAATGTCACGAATGTGCTTATCACCGCGTTTCGTTTACAAATTGTTAAAAATCTCAAAGAGATGAACAAAGAGATGGGCGACAGATATTTTGGCAGAAGTTTACTTAAATTCATATACAGGGGTATTTAATACATGCAAATGCAAAGGTAGGATGGAATTTTTTCCCAATTTCAATTTTAATAACAGAAAACCCTAAACATTAAGGCTAGCTTTGTAGATTGAGCAATGCTATGGCGCCACATTTTTTGCCACCGAACTTAGAGTGGCAAAAAATGTGGCACCATAGCACTGCTCAATCTATAAAGATAATGTTAATGTTTAGGGTTTTCTGTTATAAAAAATGGGATTGGGTAAAAATTAGGAGCATCAAACTCAGTTATTTTTTCTTGCCATCCAAATTGAACGGGAAGAAAAGGGTCTGGCAGGAAAGGCTGTTAATGCCTTCAGCGGCTTTGGGCTGTCAACAGAGCGTCTCTCTGGGCTGGTCCACTTATGTGAGATGAGCTCATAATACGAATGTAGACCATTCGCAATTTGAAATCCGACAGTGTCTGATAAATAATACTTGCTGCAAACTACGATTTGCATTAAAATTGTGAATTTTCTCTCCTTTGGTCCACGTAGTTTGACAGCTCATGTCTAATTTGTGTTGGTAGGCTTTGCAATTTTCTGGGCCCACTGATCTTCCTGATCTGCCATGCACCCCCATCCTCTTGTTGACGTTTACATGAGTGTATATTCCCAACCTTGTTCGGTTATTATCCGATTTCAAAATATTAATAAATAATCTATTTTTCCCCGTGAGCACCTCACAACTAGTTGTTACTAATTTACCCAAGGCAATTGAAGATTTTGATTTTGATTTTTTAAAAATTGGCATATATTATGAGGTTGTATGGTTCTTGTATTAAATGGGTATTCTGTAGCAATGCGAAGATTAGGTAGCTAGTAATCGAGCGATGAGTGCTTGATTATTATTGTTTTATCAATTTTGATATGTTTATATTTAAACAATCTATTAACTGAACATGTTTCATATATAAGACATCAATTTGTATTAAAGAACATTAATATTTAGATTTCAAAGGCCTTAATTAAGACTCCTTTCCCTCCCCAGTCATTAATTCTTGTCTTCCCTTTGAGGCAATTAATTACCCTATGCATTTCTCTTACATTAATGTTCACAATATTAAAATTTTAAACCCAATTAGAAATTAGCAAAAAACTAGTGTTAACATCAAAACAAATACTCTAGTCTGTACGTAGTGACCCTTTCATTCATGGTGAGGCATGCATTCAGATGTATTAGTGTTTTATGTGCCGATAAAATTCTATGTTTATTTTGTCTAGTACGCTAAAGAAAAAGAGGAAGTCACAGGGTACCTGTCTTGTCTCTCGTTCGGCTTGAAGGACAGGACAGATGCTACCTCTATTTTGTTTCCTCTTGTGAAGGGGATCACGAAGAGGTGTCTTTCTGAGTATATATGTTGTTGAGTTTGTGCGCACTTCATTACTCTCTGAACTGTTCGACACAAAACATATACTCTACTCAACAACTCTTGTTGCGCTGATGTGACCCATCAAAACCAAAGCGTCCACATCTTATCCTATATATGTGTTTGGCCCGTGGAATCCGGCAGGCAAAAGACACTAACGTGAGGTCATCTGCCACAACAACAACAAAAAAAAAATGGAGCAAAACTGATGAGAATTAAGGCTATATATTCATTACAACCGAAATTCTTCCCCACTGTGAAGGAAGAAGTGGCCGTGGTAGCGTGGTGAATTACGGTAGGAAAGTTCTGAGTTAGACTCTTTGAGAAGAATTTACTTGACTCACATTTAATCTTTGAGAGATATGAATCATTGATTTATTAACTTTGTTTGCTTATCGTCTGTCATTTTTTTTATCGTGGTCAATTATGGACTGGCGGGCAACAATCAATTGAAGTTGCTCACGTTTAATTGGTACGGGCACAAAAGTTGAACAAGTTTGGTCTCCTAACCATGAAAGGGTTTAATTGGTGGGATCAGAGGGTTCCCCCCACCCTACGGCCTACCTCTTCCATCACCACGTACATGCACGGGGTACTCTCTCCCCTTGGTGGCAGCCACATGCATGGATTTATCCTTGGCATCCTATTCCTACCTCAAAATTAAGTGGGGTGAGGAGTTCTCAAAAAAAGTCTTCATGATGGGGGCAAGGCGTGTTGAGGTACACCTCATGCATGGTGGGCAAGAAGCTGATTCTCCACGGTGATAGGTGAGTTGAACTTAGCTGGTCTGTCTTTTTCTTTGATAGATAAGTTTTTTTTTAAAAAAAAAATGGGGAGAGGGAATCGGGTATTAAACTTGAGATCTCCCTCTTGCAAAGGGGGAGGGTGTCCACTTCGTACATCAATGGCGGAGGACAACTCAGTCTGAGCACTCGAGCTAACATTGATCTTCACTTACCTGATCAGAATGTCAGACACATTTATAATTGAGGAGTCTCCATATTTAAAGATATATTAATTTGGTCAAGTACGTAGGAGGGTGTTTTTTAAAATAAAATTTAGATATGTGATTAAACGTACGTTAATTAGGATAACATTGACTACTGAGTTTAAGAGGGTACATAGTAGATTAAGAATTCCCAATATTGGACATGTGTTCACAACTTTATTAGCATAAAAACACAACTTAGTTGACTTATAAATCTATGTTATGTACCGGTAAAAACACAGATTATATGCTTAAACCTTGTGGCGAGTGTGGTTGAGCAAATTAACAGAGGGGGTGATGTGAGAGAAAGGAGGTACCACATGCAATGCCATTGGTGATATGGGGGTATCTTTGCAAACGGATCTTATCCCACTTAAATATGTATATATGGTGGCCTCAAAAGGTGCTGCACTCCCCTCCACCCTTTTTTTGACGTCCGTAAGCGGGCAGTTGCAGCGGTCGTCTTTGCTTCCCAACCCCATCGCTTGTCCTTCCGTCGCTAAAGGGGAGGAAAAGCTAGCCAGCTAGTGGGGCCACCTCTTCGGTTCACTTTTAAGAAAAGTTGAGTTCCCACTCTCGAATAGATGTCAACTCATCATTAGAAGATGGGAGAGACTTGACAGGGAAGATGCATGATACCCCACTACATGACCCGTACCGATTACCCGATAGCGTAACAATTGATCGTGAGATTATTTTATTTTATAATATTTATTAGTTTTTATTTTATTTTAAGTTAATGTAAATAAGATTATGTGAGTCCACATAGTATTAAAGATTGGCTCATTTTAGTTTACAGTTACGTATTCACTGCAAACCAAAACTTGGAGGAAAAACCAAGCTGAAATCATAACAAACTAGTTACAAAGTATCTTATTTTATTTTACGGTTATTCAAACACTATATTTTTGGTCTTGACATTAAAATACATATAAATTTTGAAATAATAATTCTAAAACCAAAGAATTACATAGTAGTATTAAAAATAAGCATATATATATATATATGATATGATATGATATGATATGATAGAAGAACTTATCAAGGAAATAACAGGTTTCAATGCAAGTTTGATTTATCTGGAGAGATTTTACTTGATCACGCGTTAAACCTTCGAGAGGGACGTGTGACTTAGATTTTTTTGATTCGCCAGATTTTTTGTCACAAAAAAAAAACACATAATGCCCGTTGCAATGATAATAGAAAACTAGTTCCATTTGCTGTAGTGCCACTCAGTGGTGCAACTAAACATTTTTAATTTTTAATAAAGAAGTTGTCACTTAGGTCTTCATCCGTACTTTAATTATTTCTATAGTCAAATTGAGGATTGGACAGTTAAAAAAATCAAAGAAAAAAATAAGATTGTCTGTCCTAATGCACCCTAAGTTAATTATAATGCGCCGTCCACTTTCGGCATATTTAGGGCATACAACCTAGCTTTGTGATAACCTTTTGAGGATAAAAATTAACTTACACCGCTGAATGACGTATATAGGAGCATGGCAAGCACATTAATGTAGCAGGTAAAGCTCATATATAGAAACCGGATAAGATTCTTCCATTAATCATTATTCATCAAGTTATACCTTTCCTAAGGGAAATGCTTGGGAGAGGGGGACGTGAAAAAGACTCTAGCTACGATTGTCATGGTAGTGATTGAAGCTTTTTCGATCACCCGTTAAAAATAGAGGAAAAGATTGCAAAATGATCGACTCTCTGCATGAATATAGCTAGCAAATAATTTCAATACGATAATTAATTTGATGAGCTGAACTTTGGGGATATCCCTTCAGTGGAGTTCCCATTGGAAGAGAAGGGGGGGGGGGGTGCATACAATTCGGACAGAAACTCCCCCCTCTTCCTCCTCCTTGCCCTCCCCTCCTCACGTTTGTGCTGCCGAAAATGCTACCTAATTATCGGCACCCCGTTCTCCTTGCCACCACCGCCACGTACCCCTCCCACGGCCTTTGCCACTGTTGCCCATGATCTCCCACTACGTACCACTGCCACCCTTCCCATGGCCTCAACCACCACCACCACCATTGCCACCCCCGCCCACAATCTCCCATCATCACTGCCACCCCTGCAAGATACAAGGCACCCATGCACGTTGTTGCACCAAAGCATAGGAGGATGATCTAAAGGAAGATGAAGCTCCTGAACAAGATGGAGAGTCCAAGTAAGTTCTGTGGCTACTGCAGCAAGAGCACGAAGTTATGCCTCAGTGCTAGAACGTACGACAGAGGGTTGCTTTCTTGCTCTCTAAGAAATCAAGTTGCTGCGGAGACAAATTGCAAAGCCAAAGGCTGAGTGGCTGTCATCGAGACACCTTGCCTAATCGACATCAAAAAAAAGTTTACAATTGAAAAGATGAGGGGTGCAGATGGGGACCATGGGAGATCCTTCCTTTGAGATAGTGAAGAATTTGCTTGACGGCACACCAATGTGTGGAGGCTGGAGTAGCCAAGTGTACGTAAGGATCTGAGCTGGGATTGGGACGAATGCAGCAGAAATAGAAAATTAAAATTTTTATCCCGGTCTCATTGATCGCTCAGGCGTGATTCCTGTAAACTATATAGAATTAGGGATTCGATCATTATGTCTGTGATGCGTGGATCGCAGCGAAATGGAAAGAATACCCTTGTGACGGTAACAAACCATGCAAGTGCTTGATCTCTAGTTGTATATATCCACACGGGCCACGGACGACGGAGTTCCTTCCACGAGACTCATCTTGAACGATCCTTCCTTCAGATTCTCAATTGTAGAGAGGGTGGAGAGGAGAGGAGAAAGGAGAGAGAAGGGACATAAAACCCTAGGAGAGAGAGAGGGGGCGGCTTAGTGAGGAGAACCCTAGATGCTTGGCCTAGGGTTCCATCTATGCAGCTATATATATACTTCACCATTTTTTCACAAAATAACCCTCATAAATTTATAATTGCATAAATACTCTTACGTACCATCCGTAACCCTAATGTATGTGACCCAGCCTCTAGGCCCAGTGTCAGTTTGGTTTGTAGCCCATTAAGCTTAAGAACTCCTTCTTGACTCAATGTTAATATCTGATATGAAATTAATTATTTAATCATCTCATGACTTAAATAATTAACTCATCATCTCACGATGGATAATCATCTCATGATTATTCTTTTATTAGACTTTCAGGCCACGGTAAGTGTCAAATAACACTTCATGACCCCATAAGATAATGAGGGCCTATAAATCACTTTGGGGCTTTTCCGTTCACAGTTACCACATATTATAGTCCTTCATTCAGGTCATACTGTTAAATCCTTCTTAGTTATGGCCTGATGAACTCTGTACTCCAAGTCTCACTAGAAAACTCTTTTTCCAATGAATTGCCTAACCTTGACCAAGGATTTTTCTCGAGTTTCATTCATAAGGCATTATCTCTCATATTATATCTAAGAGTGAAAGATCTATTATTGTTACTCAATTATCTTCGCGTGTATCTTACTATTTCCGAATGCCTAAGCATCCGGAACTTGTGGCTAAAGTCTATTTACTAGGAATCAAAACACATGAGTCCTCATGAAAGGTATCCTTGATGACTCATGTCTAAAGACTAACTATGCTATTGTGACTAAAGAATCTCTTGATTTACAGTTAGATATAATTACAATCTAGAGATTTATAATTGGATAAGTTCAGTGAACTCTATTCTTATAATGGGCACCTGCACACGTGTCTTAGTGTCTCCACACTAATGATTATGAGACCAGTCACCATTATTATATGAGAGGATATCGTGTACACTGGTCTATATGGATAATTTGATATCCATCTCAAAGATACTATGACCATGAATATTTAGAAAATATGCATATGAAAGGTTGATATCATTTTCATGATCTTATTATGATCCAACCTTTATCGTATATATTCAAGGACTTCATTACGTCAACCGATGATACTCATAAATAAATAAGACACAATGAAGAAATTGTCATTAATTAAAATGAGAATGTATATCAAATGACATCATCACTTCACAAGTGATTAGCTTGCAGGACATACACTTCTTTTACTAAGAACTTACAAACTTTATTTACAGATAATGCAATGTCTCGTCATGTAAGAGTAGCATATTATAGAGCTTCAACAACACTGCAAAATTCAGTAAGGTCAACTAGAGGTTGGCCTTCATATTTAGATAAAGAAGTAGAAGCAGCCATAGGTGTGGACACATGCTTTACATCAAGAATGCTGGTGCATTTTAGTAGCTCGTAAATGTACTATTGTTGAGTGAGGTACATGCCTTGAGATGTCTAAGTGACCTGAATACCCAAAAAAACTGTAGATTTCCTAAATCTTTGATGGCAAAGCATGTAGAGATATCATGATTCACCCTCTGAACTGGATCACTTCCCGTAACCAAAATGTCATCAACATAGACAAGTAAATATTTAGTGACGCCATGTTCCTCATAGGGAAAAAGGGACTAGTCACATGTAGAGCCACGAAACCCTAAGGGTGGCTTTGGTATGGAGTTAGGCTAAAGATGGGCTAAGTCAACCCGATTAAAGTAGCCCGGAATTAACCTATTTTTGATTTGGTAGGAGAGTAGTTAATATGGGAGTAAGAATGTGGGCTAACCTAATTAATTTTAATCTAATATGATTTGGTAAATAGTAGGTTAACCTAGTAATAATAAGAGAGAGAAATAACATTTATTATGAGAGAGAGAGACACATTTAATTGAGCATTTATTGAGGTAGGAGGTTAACCCACCTTAACTCACCCTTGGATGTGGATTTCAAAATCCAGGAATATCCCTGGGTTAGCCCTTAACCTAACCCGACTAACACTAACTCTTTACCAAAGCACAAAAAAGCTTATCTCGGAGTTAACTTAGAGCTAACCCCGGGATAAACCAATACCAAAGAGAGGCTAAGGAGAGAAGATGCTCACAAAGATGGAAAAATTAGGCCCTCGAGACTTGTTTTAAACCATATAATATGCAGTGATGTTTATAGACATACTCTGGGTGATTACGATCCACAGAACCTAGTGTCTACATCATATAGATTTCTTCCTCGATCCAAACGGCCATGTAAGAAGGCATTTTTGATGTCAAGCTACCGAGCTGGCCACTATTTATATATAGACAACATATATAGGAGATGCAATGGGAGGACTTGGCATTGGCATGAGGGAAGGCTGAGGGTTCAAAGAGTGAGAAGCATGGGTAGTCTCTGACTTATGTTGCTTTTCAAGGGGAGGCATGGTGAGAGCACAACCTGGAGATCAAGATGATGTGCAGGAAGTGGTAGAGAGATGGGGGAAAGGGAATAAATTTTCATAAAAATGTCATGATGAGAGATATAAAGCCAATTGGTGTGGGGGTTAAGGCACCTATAACCTTTATGTTGGTGGCTATATCCTAGGAAAATGCAGCTCTACAAATGGTAAGCAAACTTGTTGTTATAAGACCGAAGAAGAGGGAAGCAAGCATAACCAAATGTGCGAAGCATGAAGTAGTCGGGAGGAGGAGGAGGAGAAAAGTGCCCTCGAGAGCATCCTCCACTATCATGGCCACCTTGTTGAGGCCCATCGGTGAAGTGCCACTAATCATATGTTGGCCGAGGACGGATCCCAACATCTTGAGACTTCTTGGGAAAATGAGCGACATTAGCTGTTGGTGAGAAGCCATCAGTAGGTGCAGGCTGGTGATGTTGTTGAATCTAGATCTCATGATTAATAAGCATAGAGTAGACGTCTTCGATAGAAAGATGATCAGCATCTGTCCAAGTCATGAGTGCTGTCACAAATGACTCATACTCAGGCCCGAGACCCCCAAGCACTAACAAGAGCACATCATTTGAAGAAACAGGTTCACCAATGGTGGCTAGTTCATTTGCCACATATTTAACTTTGTGAAACTGCTTACAAATGGTAAGTGCCCCCTTTTTTTAAGTGTTTGGGGTTGGGAGACAAAGTTATAGAATGCATGCTCTTGAAGGAGAACCATAAGAGTGAGCAAGCACTACAAGAAAACTGGCCTATAGCTACGAATTTTACCTACGCTTTCGAACAACGTAGGTATAAGCGACATATTCTGACGTTTTTAAATTAATGTTGGTAAATTTCCTACGTTTTATTATAGCGTAGTTATATGGTCATCTTATTCCGACAATTTTTTAATAAACGTATGAAAAAGTAATCTATTCCTACGCTTTGTCCATAAATGTGAGAATATGTCTTAGATATTGTTTCGCTTTTTGTTAAAACATAGGAATAAGTTGCTTCAAATAAAAAAAGAAAAATAAAAAACGTAGGAGGAGGGGATACCCCACGGGCTCCAAAGTTGGCACCCGATACTTTTCAATTTTTCCCCATTTTAACATACCATTTCCACTGAATGGTGCCTCCCCCTCCCTCCATTCGCCCTTCCCTCCCTCCGTTGGCCTCCGTGCCCACGTCCTCCGACGTTGGTGGTTCTCCTACCATCATGAAGTAGCGGTCTTCAGAGATCCGCTATCATGAAGTAACGGTCAAGGAACAACCGCTACCAGAAGAGGGTTTCAAAGGGGCTACGTCGACTCACTAGGAAGGTGGGTCGACTCACGACGATGGAAAAGATAAAGCGGTCCAGAGATGACCGCAGTTTCGAGGTAGCGGTCAGAACAAAGCTGCGACCAAGGTCAGGAGGGACAGTCAACAAAACCACTTCAATCAAATGACATGGGTTCGGTCGACTGAAATAGGGAATACCAGTCGACCTAGCTAACATCAGTCGACTGAAACAAAGTTCAGTCGACTAAAATTAGAACATCAGTCGACCTGGCAACTTCAGTTGACTGAAATAAGATGCAGTCGACTACAAATTGGACAAGCACGCAAGCCCAAGAGAAGAAGATAGCAATCGGTCGCACGTCCGCTACCTGATGGTAGCGGTTCTCAGGGGACCGCTATCTGGACAGAGCTAGGCAGACATCGGTCACAACCTTGTGCTGCCCACTCACAATCGGTCGGATCTAGGGGTTCAAGTTTCCAGGGTACAATTTACTCGGCGTCCTAGTGGGAATCCCAGACTTGCGGAGTCTTACGGATGCCTCGTGATAGCGGTTCTAGTTCAACGGAAGGAATATCCGGCGGAGAGTCCCAACTATCCCAAGAAATTTGAGAGTTTAAAAACTTACAGAAAACTAGAGTAATCGATAAGTCATCACCACCGGAGTGGCATGACCCTCAAACAATCCCTACAATGTGGTAAATAACTTGGCTAAACAAGTCAAAATATCGCAGGAATTTCCAATATGTGCATAATTTCAGCAGCACTTAATCTACTTGTTTTCAGGGGATAGCATGAGAGAACAATGATAATCAATGAGCAATGATATAGATTTTAGTTAGACTTGACGTTCTTTCATGAAAACCTAGTTATCGAGTGTGTGTTTAACCTTAAAAGCATGCGGTCTATCAGAACAGAACACAGGAAAAGTGGGATCTTGCTGTAACCCGAGCACAGAACGTGGTCAGGGCAGGGCCACTACCTGATGGTAGCGGTCGTTGATACCTGGCCATTTTGATCCATTTCAAAAAAAAAAAAAAAACTCCGACCAGGCAGATAGATGGCTGTCAATCGATCGCGGGGTCGTGATCTTAGGTCGCAGTTTCTGTGGGTCCGCGATCTGAGACTGAGCCTCGCCTTCCAGCGAACACCGACACACTCCGATTATCATGCACAATATATACGATCGATACACTAAACCAAATTTAGGCAAGATGCTACCAATGGAAAGAGTACAAATAAACGCACAAGATGGCATGGTTTGATTAAGGTTTGGCCTCAGAGAAACCTATTTTTAACGTGTTGAAGTAAGGCAACTAACTCCGGAACCCTACTTGAAACCTTCTTCTAGACTAGAGTATCCCACCCTCGAACTCGCACGCCGCCGGCCGCCTCAACAAAATGAGGTTCTTGGTAGTGTAGGCCTTCGATTTATAGGGTTGGGGGCAACTCTAGGGATGTGGTATCGATCAGAAAGGGTGGGGGAAAGATTCCCGTGAGATTTTCATGGAAGACCGATTCAACGCCGCCACTTTTCGAAATTCGAATGCTAGGTTAGGGTTTTTCGAGAGAAATCGAGGGAAACTGATCCTCCGACGTGGGCCAAGGTTCTAGGTTCGAATTGAGCCCATTGGAACTCAAATTGGGGGTCTAATTTGATCAATTTGGGTCATTCTACCATATTTCTGAGTTCAGCCAAAACCGCTAATTCGGGCCTAATTAAAATTTTTTTTGGGGTTGTCTTAGTTGAAAATTTTGTTAAAATTTCTTTCCTCTACAAGAATATATATTTTTCATAATTTTATAAATTCTTTAAATTTTCATATATTGGGAAGACTATAATTTATCTATTATTTTATTCCGAGCTATTACAGTCCTCTTGCTCCAATTCTAATTAGATTCGGGTTTGATTGCGAAATTAGGCCTAATTAATTAGGTTTTATCTTGTTACGATATTTTGATAAAACTTTCATTTTTACCCGGCTTAAATCATTATTATGTGAATTTTTATTACACCATTAATTCCTTAAGTTACAATTATTACAAATTTTTCTACTTAACTCGAGAATCATTGAATGGAATTACCTTTATTTGTTCCAAGAGTTATATTTATTCGAGTAATTGGTTTATTTTAAATCTAGGTTGCTAAAATTATTTGAATTATATTATTCTCTCTTAATCGATGTAATTTTGTCCTTCTTAAAACAACTAAATACTACAGTGACATTTGGATAAGAAAGTTGGCCAAGTTAATTCGAATGCATATAAATATGTTAACCCATTCCATAGACTGACTTTACTAGAAATTTAATTGAAATTTAGATCAATTATTTATTCATTAAACCATTAATTAACCTACTTATCGAATTCAAGATTTTTTTTACCTCAATTTTTTCCATTTTAACTTATATATTTTATTTTTATTTTTTACCGCTTATTAATTAACCAGGGTGTTACACAAACCATCATATAAGTCCGAAGATTGAGTAGACTGAGTGTTCTAAAGAAGTCAAAATAGCTAATTTTTACTATGATTTGTAGCTAATGTATGTTGAATATACGAAACTGCAATGTTGAGATACACATGTCCATGGTCATAATCATATGAATCACAACTCATTTAATCAATACGGGACTATTGTCCAGGGGATTATGTCCAAATATTTCAACACTCCCCCTCACGGTCAAGATGGGCCGTGGACATTGATTGACTGGAGGTGGCAAGATAAGAAATATATGGAGTTGGGTCAAGACCATACTATGATACAATATTGAATCCACAAAATCACAGTGTTGAGATACACAGGCTCAGGGTCATAGGCATATGAACCACAACTCATTTAACCAATACAGGACTATTATCCAGAGAATTATGCTCAAAGATTCCAACAATATACTATTGGGAAGCAATTGAATTAGTAGGTCGATGGTCTTAGAGTCTTACAGCAATAAGTAGCTTAATTACACATCTAAGTGCATACTTAATTTGTGGGTCTACCTTGTAAGATTCCTTTAACATTATCTCGGAATATAAAATGACGTCTAAACCTCTGTGGAGGAGTAGAAAAACCCCAAAATGGATCGAGTGTGCGGACCTAGATTATCATTAATTGTTTATAATGTGAATGTAAATAATTAGATTATGTTTGCAACACCTTAATTTAACCGGTGAACGGATCGAGTCGCTTCATACCTTTTGTGTAAACTTTAATTTCAGACATCCATTAATGTAGGAAAGTTGTAATAGATGTTGAGTAAAATGGGGACCTTCGTACGACATTAATTACGTCGCCCTAAAATATTCAAATACTGGTATACTCTTTGAGGACGAAGTTTGTTGTATCATAGTATATGTAGCTAAAACGATACTTATGCTCCTAGTCGTATAGATAATATTAAGGATTTTCACGTGAAAAATTATTGTTAGAGGTGAATTTGTAAAAAAATTATTCATAAAAATGATTCAGTATACATGTCACTGAGATAATCTAAATAGTACATAAATATCATTTAAACATGATTTTTTATAATTTTTAATAAAAAATAATATGCCTACTATTAAAAATGATTTTTTTTGTACACTTCAGATTTACACAATGATACGTCTGTTAATACATCTGTAAGAATAATTTTTTTACAAATTCTTATTTAATCAGAATTTTTATGTGAAAAACTCATAATTTAATGAATGCCACCATTAATTAAACAAGATATTCTTATAAATGGGGGCAAGGCATTAATCCCCATGACGTGTTCTTTTCTCCTCAGCCACCCATATATCCCATTGATCAGCTTTGCCAATATGGGAAAAGGACAACCGGAAGCCCAACTTATTATCATGACGTAGTTCTTTTCCATCGCGTTGTGGACTCTCTGAAACGGACTTGATTCTCTCTGGCTCGGTGCATGCAGCTCTATTTTAGTGTGCGTTTGGCAGCAACTTTCTGCATGCGGAAGCCAATTGCACCACGTACGTTTTGCCCCCAAATTAATGCTGTTGTAATTCCGATCATATGCGACTTCCCAAGCATCTTATTGTAGAAGATTGTGAAATTTTATTGATACTCCATATATATATATATATATATATATATATATATATATATGCTATACAATTCTCATATGCGACGCGACTTTTCCAAGCATCTGATGGCAGAGTATATATCATGGCATTCTCTTGTTAACTCATTAACGGAAGAGTATCATGGCAGTCTTTTGTTAACCCAATATAAAGATTAGAGAGTTACCAATTAATTAAGGAGAAATAATCTATATATGATTCAGAGGCCATGCATGCATGTATGCATGGGCCTCCCATCATATATAGGAATAAAGCTTGGAGATCCAACACTTCTGCAAGATCTCTTTTATTGGCAGCCGGTGTATGGGATACTCTGCTTAATTAATTAACTTCTATCATTATATGGGCAAGTACTGTTACGGTTCAAAGGTCTAATTAAGTATCTATTAATCCTGCCGGTTGAACCATATATATATATATAGCGATTGATATATATATATATATATATATATATATATATATGAAGATCTTGGGCGCATATATCAAATGCAAAAAATTGTAAGGATATATGTTCAAGAAACCCTCGAATATTTAAAAGGCGAAAACACCCTTGATTGGAGAGTGGAATACGTACGATTCCAGGGTTTATTTATACTCTCACAAAAGAGAACCATTTGGCAAAGTGACATCCCCACGTACCCAATTCCCGTGGGGATGTTGTTAGGTTAGAGAACGATCGAGCACATTGCCCTGCCCTGCCCTGCCCTGCAAGTGTTTTCTTTTCCCCACTAGCTATAGCTGGATCGCTAATCCTCCCACCGTCAACGCCGAGGTTATCCCGCCATTAACAACGGTCACCCTTCATGCCCCGCATCAAGTGGTGTCCCTCGCCATGGCCTATATAAGCGTCCTCCGATCCCCCCACCTCTCTTTTCTCCCCTAGCTCGTCGGCCGTCCCACGTCCCATCCTTCTTTCCGCTCCCCCGTGCTCGATCGGCTGCGGCGATGGCGAGGAAGCCTCACATCTTGTTGCTGCTGCTGTTCTTGTCTTTCCACGTCTCTCTGCCGGCCGGCGCCCTAGCTGATCAGTGTGAGTGCAGCTTCGGGGACGGTCGCGGTGCCGACAGGCAGGCGGCGCTCGAGCTGAAGTACGCCGGCATCGCGGCGATACTTCTCTCTGCAGCCCTGGGCATCCTCATTCCCGTCTTGGGGAGGCGGTGGCCGGCGCTCCAGCCGGAGAGGGATGCCTTCTTCGTGATCAAGGCATTCGCGGCGGGGGTGATCCTGGCGACGGGGATGA
The DNA here is from genome assembly GCA_022559845.1 of Amorphophallus konjac. NCBI lineage: Eukaryota > Viridiplantae > Streptophyta > Magnoliopsida > Alismatales > Araceae > Amorphophallus > Amorphophallus konjac. The sequence continues at coordinate 57,997,699 of CM040126.1, forward strand.
TACACATCCTGCCCGACGCCTTCGAGAGCTTGACGTCGCCGTGCCTGCCGGTGACCCCGTGGCAGAGCTTCCCCTTCGCCGGCTTCACGGCCATGATGTCGGCCCTGGTGACGCTGATGATCGACACATGCGCGACGGGCTACTACCAGAGGGCGCACTTCAGCAAGGCCCGGCCGGTGGACGACGGGGAAAGTGGTGACCAGGAGGCTGCGGCGGCCGGCGAGGGGCACGGCGGCCACGTCCACCTCCACACCCATGCTACCCACGGCCATGCACATGGTGCAGCTGGCCCATCTCCGCTGCACGGGGAGCGGAGCTTGCCGGAGCACATACGGCACCGCATCGTCTCGCAGGTGAGCGAGACAGCCTTAATAATTAATTTTCTCCCCGTTTCGCCCGGTATATATTCCATCCCGGCATATACAAATTAAGCTCTCTCTGCTGCTGCCATGCATATATAAGAACTTCATATTTAGAAAACAATTAATGCTGACTCTTGCAATTTCGACTGGATGATCATGATCACAAAGTTTTATTTCCTTCACGAATTATTAATTAGAAGCTTAGAAGGAATATATTCTAGAGAATATATACCTTTTCTACAGATTATATATATATATATAACGAGCAGGCTCTATATTATTTGTTCTTACGCCACACGTACAGGTGCTGGAACTGGGAATCTTGGTACACTCAGTGGTTGTGGGAATCTCAGTGGGTGCTTCCGTGCACCCCTCAGCAATCCGACCTCTTGTTGCAGCCTTGTGCTTCCATCAATTCTTTGAAGGCATCGGCCTGGGTGGCTGCATAGTACAGGTACCAACCACTTTTCTTTAATTAATTTACCCCCCCTTCTTCATAAAATATATATAGAGTAGTTAATTATATATATATATATATATATATGGGAGATGTTCACGTGGTGCCGGCACCGTGACTATTTACCATGGTGCCGGTATCTGGGTCTTTAAATACATGGGAGATGATCTCTTTCAATGATGGCCTCATGCATTTAAGGGCTCAGGTGCCCGCACCATGGTAAATAACCATGGTGCCGGCACCATGTGAACATTTTCTTATATATACATATATATATGGATGATGATCTGATGGTGGCGACACCACCTGGTGCCGGCCCCACCCCCCTCTCAGCGTGCGGCGTGCACGCTGAGAGGGGGGGTGGGGCCGGCACCAGGTGGTGCAGACACCACCGGAATATCACCATATATATATATATATCCTAAGAAATCTCTATGACGTCCAACACTTCCCAACATGATCCTCTATATATATATGGGGCCGTTGCCCGTTTGCTAGCTGGTTTTTGCCTCATTCAAGGACACTATATATATATATATGTAGGCGAAGTACAAGGCGAGGGCGACCTTCATCATGGCCCTCTTCTTTTCCCTCACAACCCCGGTCGGCATGGCGGTGGGCATCGCCATCACCTCCCGGTACGATGAGAATAGTGTCACCGCCCTCACTGTCGAGGGCCTCCTCGACTCGGTGTCGGCCGGCATCTTGATATACATGGCCCTCGTCGATCTACTAGCCGCCGACTTCATGAAGCCCCGGATGCAGACCAACGGGAGGCTGCAGCTGATGGCTTTTGTGGCACTCCTCCTCGGCGTCGGCTTCATGTCCATTGTTGCAAAGTGGGCATGAAAAATGGATATATATATTGCAGAAAGGGGTACATGTAAAATGTTTCCTTTCTTCACTTTAAAAATTCCAAATTTAATTGTGACCACTTTTGCTTAATTTGGTTATACAACGAGTGCCAATTTCAAGGGAGGGATCGCTTCTATGTTGAGGTGTACAGCTAGATGATATGGACGGAGCAAATGCACGTCAAGCAGAATACTAGCAAGCTAATTAATAATCTTCACATAGATACATTAATTAATCTGAGCTTGATTTTGGGGGCCCGGATCGAGCTCAATTATAACTCAAAAGGAAATAAATATAGCATCTGCATAACAGAAGAGTATGTTAATGCATGGTCCTTGTTACTTGCAAGTATTTTATTCAGAATTAAGTCGTAATTGAATGTGCATGTTTTTGTGCAGTATTTTAAACTAGAGTTGAAGTTATAGAAGAAAACATGGTTTCTAATACCAAATAGATGAATGCTACTCTTTTCTGCCTTGTGCATCCAGCAAATAATAAAAAGCTCATGACACGTACAGTTTCCACTTCCCCATCAAAATTAGACTGTCAATGGGCCGGACGAGCCCGACAGATCCGTAGGTCTGGCCTGATTTTGGGCCAGGTCGCAAGACCTTTTTTGGCCCGTGGGCTCTTAGTCGGGCCTAAAAACTCGGCCAGTGGGTCTTTCCGGTCCGTAGACTTTTTTTCGAGCCTAAAAGTCCGGCTCCACTAGGACCACGGGCCGGGCTCGAGCTTTAAGTTTAGCCCACGAGCCGGCCCATTCTCTTTTTTCTCATTCCCTCAAATTTTAAAAACTACTTAGTTAAAATTATATTATTTTATTTAATTAGATAATTTAAAACTCTATTTTCATATAAATCATGTAATTATTATCAAAATTTTAGTTAATTTAGTGAGATTATAAGTTTTATATTATTAAATATATTAGTTTTTATTAGTTTTTATTTTTTATTTAAGTTTTCGGGCAGGGCCTTAGTTGGGCATTGTAATTTTTTAATAGTGTCGGGCCCGGCCCAGCCCGACATAGCTCGGGCCCAGGCCGAGCTCCGGGCTTTAATATTGACAAGTCGGGCTCGGGCCAGGCCGACCTAATCATGGCCCGGGCCCGACCCATTGACATCCCTAATCAAAATAAACCAAAATTAATTTTAAAACAATTTTTAATAGATACATAGTTATAAATTCCATCATAATTAATATACTAAAAGTCTTATATATATATATATAGAAAAGTCTAGAAAAATTCTATCAACAATTGAGTTAAAGTGTGCATCGTAGAGGCTAAAATGTGTCCCCTTCGTCTCGTACTATATCTTTGAGATTTGCTTAATAGGGAAGAGCAGTTGGCCACCCTGAGAAAACCTACAACCACTAGAAGGAGCATAAGATCGAAGGAGCCCTGGGAGAGATCGCAGGAGACAACTCTCCGATGCTTAAGTCAGGACAGTATTAAAGAGCCAAAATAAAGTAGAAGAGGGAGAGAATTAAAGAGAGAGAGAGAGAGAGTCAAAAGCCTGTAGCGTGGAGACAATGTCCGGAGAGTGCTCGAAGAGGAGAAGAGTGTTCGAAGAGACAATAAGAGAAGAACTGGGGGAAGCACTACCAGAAAAAGTGGGATTTCAGACGAAATTTTCAGACGAAATCTAGTCCGTCTGAATATCCATCATAAATTACGACGATCACAGTCAGCGAGAAATTTCATCTGTATTTCAGACGAATTAGAATCCATCGTAATATCTGTTATAATTTCAGATGGCTGTTCCGACGGAAATTAATCCGTCTGAGCTCAGACGACATTTCCGACGGAAAATAATTCCGTCTGAATCCGTCGAAAATTTTCCCCAGATAGCCCGCGATCGAACCCTCTCCCTCCCACTCAGTCACACTCTCACTCTCTCTTTCCACTCTCTCCCTGCCGACGAGACCCCGTCGGAGCTCGCCTTCGTCGCCGTCCCCGTCGGGCGCCCCTCCTCCCCCATTTCGGTGGCGTCCTTGCTGTCGCCTCCTGAGCTCGTCGTCGCCGCCAGTACATCACCGTCGTCGCGGGTACATCACCGTCCTGGACACGGTCTTTGCCATCGCCACCCTCGCCGTTCCTCGCCGTCCCTCACCATCTTCTTCGATCAGGTAAGCCCCCTCCCTCTCCCTCTCCCCATTCCCCGCCGATGCCATTGTCTTTTTGTTTTTGTTTTTGGAGGTTGGGAATCATCCGGGAGGGGTTCCGAAGGGGGGGTTCCGGTGGGTTGGGGGGCGGGGGAGGTTGGACTGGGAGGGACGGGCCAGCAGGGGGGAAGGGGGAGGTCGTCGACGGTGGGAGGGGAGGGGGGTTTCAGGGACGGTGAGGGGGGGGGGGGAGGGAGAGCTCGTCGGTGGGAGGGGAGGGGGGTTTCAGGGACGGTGGGGGGCGGGGGGGAGGGGCCAGTAGGAGGTCTGGGAGAGATTAATTAATTATTTTATATTTTATTTAATATATTTTGTATTCATTGTAGGATAATCGGTTGAGAGGAAGGGAACAAGAGATTCGAAGATTCTTTTACAAATAAATAGTAAGTAAAAATTTAATTTCAGACAGATATGTGTTGTTTCATTTTTTTAATTTATGTAATCTTATTTAGATTTATTGTTAGGATGTCTTATTTTTTTGGATGAATACTTTTTTTAAAGCAAAACATCAATCCCACTAGCTTCTCCCTAGTTCATCCCCGTACTAGCTCATACCATACTGTACATACTCTACTCTGATACCACAATGTTATGACTCAATTCAACCCTTGTAAGATATTGTCCGCTTTGAGTTGAGCCCACATAATTTTATCCCCAAAAGACACCTTCCAAGTTATGGATTCAAATCCTGCATATGTAGCTCATTAACTTCTAACTAGTCTAATTCATTCTTGTCTCAGCCCCCATCCATAATGGTAGCTTCACTCCATGGCCACTCTACTCTAGTACTTCTTGTCTAGCTAACCCTTTCTACGGGTAGCTCTCTCCTCCTACATGACTCGCGACTAGAACACTACAACAATATCATGACCCGATCTAACCCTTGTGAGGTATGTGCTTACTTACCATCCCGGGTAAACGAAGTGTCACTAACCGTGCTAAAAAAGCCAGACAGGAAGTAGCACACAAAAGTGTAATCAATGGGATTTAGATTAGAGATAGCGGCGATCAAAGACCAAGATGATCTAGCAAGGTCACTAGAAAGGAACAAATGGTCCTTTGTTTCAGCATGGGGCATTCGATAGTAGAGACACATGGAGCATAGGCAAACACCGCACCTGGCGACCTGATTATTAGTTGGCACCGCTGAATGGTAGACCCTCACTACAAGAAAAAGTGGCTATAGCGACCGAATTAGCGACCGATTTAATCGGTCGCTAGTCGGTCCCAAATAGAGACCAATTCGGAGACCGAAATAATCGGTCGCATTACCGAGACCGTTTCAGAGACCGCATGTATATCGGTCGCTAATCGGTCGCTATTATTGCGACCGAATTAACTTCGGTCTCCAGTCGGTCGCTGATGCCGTTATACTTCCTACTACGACCCCCGCCCGCCCGAGCCCCCCCCCTCCCGCCCGAGCCCCCCCTCCCGAGCCCCCTTCCCCTGCGGCCCCCTCTCCGCCCTAGCCCCCCTCCCCGCTCCCGCCCGAGCCCCCTCCGCCGGAGCCCCCCCTCCGCCCGAGCCCTCCCGCCCGAGCCCCCCTCCTCCGCCGGAGCCCCCCTCCCCGTGCTGCCTCCCGCCCGAGCCCCCCTCCGCCGGAGCCCGTCGCCGCGCCGCTCGCGTCGAGTCGCCGTCGCCGCTCGCCCTGCCGTCGTCGCCCTCCGCAGGTACCTCTCTCTCTCTCTCTCTCTCTCTCTCTCTCTCTCTCTCCCTTCCCCCTCCGTCACCGGCCTGCTCCCCTCCCCCGCCGGCCTACTCCCCTCCCCCCTGCGGCCCCGTCGCCGGCTTGCTCCCCTCCCCTCCCCCCTGCGGCCTGCGCCCCCGTCCCCCTCAGATCTCCTTCCCATCCCCATGCCCCTCCCCCTCCGGCCTGACCCCTCTGATCCCCCTCCCCTTCCCGTCCCACTCCGCCTCCCCCGGCCCTCTGCCTCCGACGGTCTCCTCCCTTCCTCCCCTTCCCGTGTCCCCCTCTGCCTCCCCCTCCCCTTCCCGTCCCCCTCCACCTCTGGAAACCCCCCACCAACTCCCCTTTGTGCTGCACCACCGGAATCGTCTCACCCTCCCAATGCCATCGGAAGCCCCCTCCCCATCCCCCCAGTACGGGGGGCTGGACGCCATTGAGACCTACGTGTTCTGGGACGGCCACGAGCCGTCGCCTGGCAATGTACCTTGTCACCACCGCATGTGTTGCTTTGCTCTCTCTTTCTTCTACTCCATCTCCTCTCAAAACCGTTATTTGTTTCTTCTTCTTCTTCCCGATGCCTTGTTGCAGTACAACTTCGACGGGAGGTATGATCTAGTGAGGTTCGTGAAGACGGTGAAGGACGCGGGGCTCTATGTCGTTCTCCGGATCGGGCCTTACGTCTGTGCAGAGTGGAACTTTGGGTACCTCTATCCCTCTGCTTTTTCTTTCTTTGTTTTTCCATCTCTGGGGCTGTGTCTGAGTAGCCAAGAACCGTTCTTTCTTCTTCTTCTGTTTCGCTTCAGTTTACTGGATTTAGACAGCAGAAATGGGTAAATTTGGTGGAGGATCGTCTCTGAAACTTTTTTTGTTCCGAGGATTTTGCACCAACATTTTGTTGGGCTATTTTGCTTTGCAGGGGGCTTCCTGTGTGGCTGAAGTATGTGCCAGGCATCAGCTTCAGGACGGACAACGAGCCTTTCAAGGTCCCTTCTCCCTTCTCCTCCCAGTTTTCTGCACACTCATGTGGTTCTTAGTTCTTGAACGATGGTAGAAACCAAAGTACATCTCCATGCAACCACCTGCTTAGATGTTCTATGTTGCAGACGGCAATGCAAGGCTTTGTCCAGAAGATTGTCCAGATGATGAAGGCTGAGTCGCTGTTTGAATCCCAAGGCGGTCCTATTGGCCTCCATAAGAAGAGAGAAGTATTTGATGGAATAAAGGAATCCCATATCTTCAAGGAAAAAGAACACATGGATGCTGAACCAAGAGTTCTATGAAAGGAGGCAACAGAAAATAAACCGCTGCTATTGGGGCACCAAAATCTCTGATCCGGCGAGTCATTAATTAATATGTTGAACACATTTGTAAACGAAACATGTTATGTCTGCAATTCTTCTGATAACAGCAGGAGAAGCTTTATGAGAAACTATAAAGCTGCTTTTATTGCTGTTAACTTTCTGATCAGGAGAATCCTCATAGTCTTTTATGAAAGCTAATAGACATCTGACGTTCTTGGATGAACCATTAGAAAATACCAATGTGTCATCGGCATACAGTAAGTGAGAGATTTGGATACTACCACGAGACACATGAAAGTGCTGAACCTTCCCACTGCTAAAAAGGGAGGCAATGCCTCTGCCTAAAGCTTCTTCTGCAATGATGAACAAAGCTGGGGCCAAGGGGTCACCCTGTCGGACACCCCTTGTGGATTTAAAATAACCAGTTGTCCTTTAGCAGAGACTCCTTATCACACCCATCTCCATTGTTAGTTTTGATTCTGTCAATGGTCATTCTAGCTCTCCTTTGTTTCACTTGAAGATGATAGAACTTTGTGTTTCGGTCCCCTAACTGCAGCCAGTTAGCTTTGGCTTTCTACCCCCAGAAAATTTCTTCAAGGTTAAGACATCTTCTAAGTGTAGCTTGTGCAATTTGGAGAGATACCATGTTTCCTTCATTAGGATCTTCATCATTTTCTTTTTCAGCCTTCTTCACCTCATCCTCTGCAGTAGCTTTCTTATCAAAAATGTTGCCAAAATGTTCCTTATTCCACTGCTTTATCACATATTTGGTAGCCTTTAGTTTGTGTTGGAGGACTAAAAAAGGATTGTAGCGGTTGAGAGAAGCAGCACCCCAGGCCTTCCTCACTGTTGTTTTAAATTTATCATCCTCCAGCCACATGTGCTGGAAAGCAAATCTGCTAGGCTCGGACTTTGGATGTGGTTGCTGGATAAGAAGCGGGGAATGATCAGAGGGTTCTCTCATCAAGTGCTTAACAGTCAGGACATGGGCTTTTTCAGCCCAGCAATCATTAAATAATACTCTGTCCAGCCTGGCCTTAATGTTCCTGACCCCAATCTGATTAATAGACCAAGTGAAAGAGTTGCCTACATAACCAGCATCCATAAGACCTGGGAGAGCAACGAAGCCCTGTAAATCAGTCATGGAATTGATATAGCCTATAGTGCCCCCCTTCTTCTCCTCGGGAGATAAAACAACATTAAAGTCACCCCCCTTCTTCTTGTCAACTAGATATCCTAGGAATCAAACACTTAGTAAATTACTCAGGAGACTTTATACATCCTGAGTTTGACACATTTGTCTAAGTTGGATTAGATTGTTATTTTATTAGTCATAATTAGACATCATCCAAATATTGAACACAACACATTGGTCTAGTTCTAAACAGCCCCCCTCCCCCTCCCCCTCCCCTGGGGCTTGTTCTTTATAAGAGAACCCACCCACCCCATTTGAACCTTGTCTTATGATGATAAGAAGATATAGAGAAATGGAATGACCACATATCTGAAGTAGTACATATATACAAAGATGTGGATAAATACAAAGAAACCAGAATTTTCTATAGCAATAGATAAATACTCAAAAAATTCTTTTTGTGATTTCAAACTTTGTGAATTTTAATTGCATGTAAATATATTTTTAAATCTGATTTTAATAGAAATTTGATGTTAATTTGACTCAAAAATGTGGATTGTTTAGCTTTGATGTTCTTCATTTGGAATTTTTTGTAATTTGGGTGTTATTTAATTTGATATATGCATAATGATAATTATGTTGTTATTTATTTTTATGTTATATAAATGCATGGGGTATTCCCTGCGAAATGAGGTGCGTGGGTGCGACATAACATTACACGCACCTCAGGAGAGTGCGTTAAAACCGTGTCAATGTGCCTTCCCGTTCAAGACTTTAGGATTGATGTGTATGTTCTCATTTATTTATGAGAATGTATATATCTACCTCAAAGTCTTGAATTGTCCCGTTTGGACAGTCTGTGAATGTTTGATCGCACTTAGGCAGCCATTTACTATATGTGTTTGTATGGTTTGTTGAGAATTTTGGTTGCGTCTCCTCACTCTTCTCTGATATACCATTATTGATTTTGAGTGTTTTCTTAACCACTTACTTGTAAGTGTTTAAGAAAATTTTAAAATCAATAAATATTTTTGGTATATCGGAGAAGTGTGGGGAGATACTGCCGAAATTTTCAGTAAATCGTGCAGCACATATAGTAAGTGATTGTGCGATCAAACCTTCATGGATGTGTTAAAAAGTGATAATGTAATTAATAGTCATCTTCCAACTGTAAATGGTCTATGGCGAACGATGTGAGGAAAGGGTCGGGTGTAATATCAGGAGTAATGATTTGAAAGTTAGGATGTGTATTGTCATTTATTGGGTGCAGGCAAAATATCGACAGATCGTTCATGGATGTATCGTAGAATAGTTGACCGGGTGGTGTCAGATGACTTTAAGCATGGAGTTGAGAGTTTCATTCAATTTGCATTGGGGAATCGAGTTGCAGCAACAGACCATGACAGTCACATTCGATGCCCTTGTTCAAGTTGTAGAAACTTGAGGTGGCATTCAACATGGGATGTGCAACATCATTTGTACACGAAACGGTTCGTGGATGGTTATACGAATTGGACGTGTCATGGTGAGCAATTCTTGAGCTATGAGCCCGACAATATTGCAGGCACAAGTGGGTACGTAGATATGGTTGCAGATGCTGCTGGTCCTAGTTTTAATGTTCATGAGGAAGCGCCGAATAAGACAGCCGGAAGATTTTTTGAACTGCTTGGGGATGCTGATGAGCCGCTGTGGGATGATTGTGAAAAGCACACTCGATTGTCTGCATTATCACAATTGTTGAACTTGAAATCTGAATTTCACATCAGTGAGACTTGTTTTGACCGTCTCCTCCTCTTGATCAAGAGTATGTTGCCTCGAGACGAGAAGTTGCCAGAAACTTTTTACCGTGCAAACAAGATGGTCAATGACTTAGGGCTCGGATATGTGAAAATAGATGCATGTCCGAATCATTGTATGTTATATTACAAAGACGATGCAGATAAGATATCATATTCTATTTGTAGCCATGACAGATTCAAACTTAAGGGAAGGGTCAATTCAAAGCGAAAAGATGTACCTTACAAGGCATTGCGATACTTCCCTCTTGTGCCAAGACTGCAGCGGCTGTATATGTCCTCAAAGACGGCTCGACATATGACATGGCACACCGAAAGAGTACGTCGTGCCGATGATATAATCAGTCATCCTGCCGATGGTGAAGCTTGGACTCACTTTAGTCGTACTCATCTTACTTTTTCAAAGGAGTCGGATAATGTTAGATTGGGTATGCACAGATGGTTTTAATCCATTCGGTGGTTCAGTGTCATCTTATTCTTGTTGGCCAGTGTTCATGACACCGTACAACCTTCCGCCGCACATGTGCATGAAGCGAGAAAATCTATTTTTGTCCTTAGTAATTCCTGGTCCAAAAAGCCCTGGAAAAAAATTGGACATATATCTCAGGCCATTAATTGATGAGCTCAAATTTTTATGGATTGATGGAGTTGCTACTTATGATGCATGTAGGAAGTAAAATTTTATTATGAAGGCTGCACTGATCTGGATAATAAGTGACTTCCCTGCATATGGAATGCTATCTGATTGGAGTACACATGGGAGGTTAGCATGTCCTTACTGTATGGAAGATACCAGATCATTTGTATTGAAACATGGTGGGAAAGCATGCTGGTTTGATTGCCATCGGCGGTTGTTACCAAGTGACCATCCTTTTCGAAGGTAAAAAGACTCGTTAAAAAAAAATACTATTGAAATGGATGAAGCTGACTTGCAACGGGTGTCGGGTCTACATATGGCGACACGGGTGCATAATTTACCAGATGTAGTACAATTGTCTAGTAGCACACGATAACTCCCTAGTTTTGAAAAGGATCACAACTGGAACAAGAAAAGTATTTTTTGGGAATTGCTTTATTGGTCAACTCTTCTTGTACGACACAATCTGGATGTCATGCATATCGAGAAGAATTTTTTTGATAATGTGTTCAATACGATCATGAATGTTAAAGGGAAAACAAAGGACAACGCCAAAGCGCGTATGGACTTAAAGATGCTTTGTAAACGTCTAGAACTGGAACTACATAACGTAAATGGAAAAACTGTGCAGCCTAAAGTAACTTACGTGCTTCATGATACACAGATCAAGGAAGTGTGCCAGTGGTTGAAACAGTTGAGATTTCTAGATGGATATGCATCCAACATAGCTCGCTGTGTGAATGTTATTGAGGGGAAAATATATGGTATGAAAAGTCACGACTGTCATGTGTTCATGGAGAGGCTACTGCCCATTACATTTCGTGATTTGTTGCCAAAGCCGATATGGGGAGCACTGGCTGAGATGAGTCAATTTTTCAAGATTTTATGTACATTAGAACTCAGACTTCGGGATGTACAAACTATCGAAGAAAAAGTGGTTACAACCGTTTACAAGCTAGAGAAGATATTTCCTCCGGCATTCTTTGATTCGATGGAGCACCTGGTTGTTCATTTGCCATACGAGGCTATCGTCTGAGGGCCAGTACAATTTTGATGGATGTATCCATTTGAGAGGTATTTGAGAAATTTTGTTAACTTACATGTCGTCTATGGCTGGTACATAGCGTTGCCATCTGACTTGTTATTGTAGGTGCATGCATGAATTAAAAATGAAAGTTCGCAACAAGGCACAAGTGGAGGGTTCGATTGCCGAGACATACATTCTTGAAGAAATTTTGAACTTCTGTTCTATGTACTTTGAGTCAGAGATTCAAACTCGTCGTACTCGACCTCCACGTAATGATGATGGGGGAGTGGATGAATCGTCTGATCGACTCTCTATATTTAAACATCCTGGACGTGCGTTCGGACGTTGCTTGACTCGCACGCTCGAAGGTATAGAGTTGCACGCCGCTGGGATATATATTCTTCTGAATTACCTCGAGATTGAACCTTATGTTGAGTAAGTTCTTAACTCACATTTCCAATAAGTCCATAAGTTGTTCATCCTTCTTCTGCAGTTCATTTAAAGTAGTAGTGTATTTATATTACATGCAATTTGATTCAGAATTAGCTGAACAATGTCCAAATATCTAGGACGTGGAGATTGAAAAAGAACGTGAGAAGTTTTTTGCCAAATGGCTGAGAAACCGAGTTAGTGTCATAGTTGAATATATATGTTTGTATTTATGTATGTTGAGGTAATTGTTATTATTTTAACTACTCTAATTTGAATATAGGTTGAACAAGGTCTCATTACTAATCAAAGAGTACAACAGATAAGTTATGGCGTCTCGAACGTTACACGTGCCTATCCAGGATATATTGTGAATGGATACAGATTTCATACAAGGGATTATGGACGAGGTAAGTCTACGATGAACAGCGGCGTATCTGTTAAGGGAAGTTTATACAATGAACTTGAATTAGACTACTATGGTATTTTTGAAGAAGTCTTAGAACTTCAGTATTTGGGACAAGACAATCATGTATACATATTTAAGTGTCAATGGTTTGATCTTAGCTCTGTTTGACGTGTCGATAATTATGGGATTGTCGATGTCAAACATAGGTCTAAACTTAAGACCTATGAACCGTTCATTTTAGCCGCACACGCCCAACAAGTGTATTATTCAAGCTATCCATCATCTAAGAATAGAGATTGGTGGGCAGTTTGCAGGGTTAATTCAAAACTCTTTCCCACAAGTGAAGATGTCTCAGAGGTTGCTAGTGCTGAATATTATCAATTAGACGAAGTTGGCGTTGTCGGTTTCTCGAGGTTTAATTTGGACAAATCTGATGAGCCACTGTCATTACGTACGCGAGATGAAGTGGAAGAAGTCGATCCGATGGAGCTAAATGTTGATGTTAGAGGGGAGGAAGAATCAGATGAAGAGGAAGAGTTTGAATCTGATGAGGGTACTATGGATGACGAAGATGATGATGCGTTAGATATATCATCAACATGAGGGAGGCACGTTTTGATAATTTAGTGAGATATCCTTACCTTTTTGTATAATTTTTAATAACAAAGAATCTAGACTTATGCAATTGAGGATTAATATGTATTAATTGTTTTGTTAGTAATAAAGAAATGGTCCGAGGTGGTCGTACTGGGAGTGGGAGGAGACAGGGCAGTGACAAGGGCTCTACTCCCTCATGTTTGGCGTCTTCTTCGGGCACATGTATATCTATTAAAAAAGTTAACTATATAAATGTTTACATCATTTACTAGCTTAAAAGATTTTTTTTAGGTTCAAGTGTCTGCTCGTTGCCTATTGTGCAGACGCCACTCCCACCACCTCCCGCTGCAGGTATGTATATTTTAATTTAAAGTTCCCAATATTTGTTTTACTTATGAAAATTAATTCTTGCAGGTCTCAGTGGCGTCCCACCTGTTGTGCAGAGGCCACTCCCACCACCTCCCGCTACAGGTATGTATATTTTAATTTAAAGTTTCCAATATTTGTTTTACTTATGAAAATTAATTCTTGTAAGTCTCAGTGGCATCCCACATGTTGTGCAGACGCCACCCCTACCATCTCCCGCTGCAGGTATGTATATTTTAATTTAAAGTTCCCATTATTTATTTTACTTATGAAAATTAGTTCTTGCAGGTCTCAGTGGCGTCCCACCTGTTGTACAGAGGTCACTCCCACCACCTCCCGCTGCAGGTATGTATATTTTAATTTAAAGTTTCCAATATTTATTTTACTTATAAAAATTAATTCTTGCAGGTCTCAGTGGCATCCCACATGTTGTGCAGACGTCACCCCCACCATCTCCCGCTGTAGGTATGTATATTTTAATTTAAAGTTCATATTATTTATTTTACTTATGAAAATTAATTCTTGCAGGTCTCAGTGGCGTCCCACCTGTTGTGCAGAGGCTACTCCAACCACCTCCCGCTGCAGGTATATATATTTTAATTTAAAGTTCACAATATTTATTTTACTTATGAAAATTAATTTGTGCAGGTCTCAGTGGCGTCCCACATGTTGTGCAGACGCCACCCCCACCATCTCCCGCTGCAGGTATGTATATTTTAATTTAAAGTTCCCAATATTTATTTTACTTATGAAAATTAATTCTTGCAGGTCTCAGTGGCGTCCCACATGTTGTGCAGACGTCACCCCCACCATCTCCCGCTGTTGGTATGTATATTTTAATTTAAAGTTCCATTATTTATTTTACTTATGAAAATTAATTCTTGCAGGTCCTAGTGGCATCCCACCTGTTGTGCAGAGGCTACTCCCACCACCTCCCGCTGCAAGTATGTATATTTTAATTTAAAGTTCCCAATATTTGTTTTACTTATGAAAATTAATTTGTGCAGGTCTCAGTGGCGTCCCACATGTTGTGCAGACGCCACCCCCACTATCTCCTGCTGCACGTATGTGTATTTTAATTTAAAGTTCCCAATATTTATTTTACTTATGAAAATTAATTCTTGCAGGTCTCAGTGGCGTCCCACCTGTTGTGCAGACGTCACCTCTACCACCTCCCGCTGCAGATATGCATATTTTAATTTAAAGTTCCCAATATTTGTTCTACTTGTGAAAATCTATTCTTACAGGTCTCAGTGGCGTCCCACCACCTCCCACTTGTACAGGGCACACCCCCACCACTCAGCCACTTGACGATACCGGCAGTCGTCACGAGGGAGGCACAGCCCATGATGGACGTCGCCCGTGTTGGATCTCCGGGTAAATCTATAAGGTTATATTACATTCATTATTTAATTAGGCTTCAACTGTCTAATATGAATATTTTGACATTTGCAATTGTAGTAAGAAATTTGAATCCCACATAGCTGTCCATCATTCCACCGAACTCATGTTGGCACATGTGCCTGGGTCAGCATCCACTTTCAGAGAATTTTCGATGGCCGTCCGCGATTCATTGTACAACATGTTCTTAGTAAGTAATTACGTCATTTAATTCAAGTATTTTTCAAACTCAATTCACAACAGTATACTAAGTGTGAAACTTAATTGATTTACATCGGTCTTTTCAATTCACGTGTGGACATGACGCGGCGAGATGTCGTCGTACTTGGGAGTCTACTATGCAGTCAAGTTACAAGAGGAAAATACATGAGGCCCGAGCACACGCTAAAAAATTGAGTGGTGGGAGTGAAGACCGACATCTGTGGAAGGTGTTAGTATTGGTGTGCTATAGGCCAATTTAGGGTCGGGTAGACCCGATAGATGTACGATCTTGTTCATTATTAATAAAGTGATATTTGAGCGTAAATATGCGATTATGTATTACTTTACGATGTCCCTAGGATATGTGGTTGTAAAGTCAGCTCAAGATGGGATCTCGAACATGAGACTGACTTTACATGGACGCATACCTTAAACTGTTCCTAGTTGGAGGGTAATCACTCGGGGACTTTGATTACCTATTAAACCAGTACACATGATGTGTTAGTGACCAGTCTCATGGTCATTGGTGCGGGACACCAACACATATGTGTAGGTGTACGTCCTGGGAGGAAGTGTACTGAACTGATCCGCTATTGGATCTTCAGATGGTTGATTATACCTAACGTCAACTGAAGATCCAACTATCTCAGTAGCATCGTTGGTCCTTTGACCTGAGACATTGATCGGATCTTACACGAGGACTGGAATGGTTTAATTACTTGGCTAAGTGACTTTAACCATAAGTCATGAATTGCCGAGTCATTAATCATTTCAGGAGACGTGTGAAGATCATCAATGGTCAAGAGGGGATTGCTCACTGTCAGGTATATATCAGACAGTTAATGGGTCATGACATTGACGCTCCATTAAATCCCTGGCCAGGGTCGTGTGAGTTCGTTTAGAATGGACGTCATACACTTTAAAGAGGTCATAATCAAATGGCACGATCATGGGGTTTGACAGAAACCATACCCTCGATCGTACCAGACTCATAGAAGGAGCGAGGGATTATATCGATGCGGTAACTATGGACTTATAGGTACCAGACCGGCTGGTTTAAACCCGGCGTCCTCTAGGATCACGCGGATTTACTTGACCCAACGTGATCAAATGTTCGGAATAAATTAAACTATTATTCGGCTCTAGTAAAAGTGAATAATAAGTTTAATTTACTTCTAATTGGGAATTAGAAGTTAATATGCCTTAAACTAGAGTGACTAAAGGCCTAGAGGATCACACACAAGGGATTCTTGGGTGACGGATTATTATTGTACAAATGCATATATTAATTCCCTTTAATTCCTTTTGAAAAGGAGTTTAAAAGAGGGCTTAATATATATGTACAATAATAAAAGGATATATATACGATTTCGATCCTTATGGGTTCTTTTAGAAATGGCCAAAATCCTATATATAGACATGTTACGAGAGCTTCTCATCTCCTCTTGACTAATCAAGCATTAAAGCTTAAGAGAGGAAGATTATCTCCTCCTCCTTTCCTCCCTCTTGCTCTCTCTCTCTCCAGAAGGTGAAAGGGTCGGGGAAGGTCGTGCCGGGGGGGGGGGGGGGGGGGGTACCGTCGCTGTGCAAGGATCCGTGTGGATCAGCTCTAGAGGCCGTGCATCTGTGCGGCTCGATATTCTGCATCGGACTTTGCGGACATCGTCATTCCGCGCAAGGTATAAATACGCAACCCGTAGTTAGGGGTTGGGGTGATTAAAACGTCGATCAGAGCATGGATCTACGATTCCATGTAGCGGGGTTCAGGCATATGAAATTTTTATTATCCGCTGTGTTGCCCGATGGTGCTTTGTGGAACCTTACAGTAGGCGCACCGCCCTCTATGGATGAGGCAGGGGGATTGGGAGATATCTTGTGACCATTTGCCGACCCCAAGTGGATAGAAAAGTCTGAAAAAGCCAAAGCAAACAGGGCGTCAAAACCAGGCGCAAATGTGCATACGAGTGGGTCCATCTCTTACGCGGCTCATAAACAAAAAATGGTAAGTAATGTTTTAATTTATCTTCTTATAATTTATTAATATATTTGACATTTTTTTACTATGAATTGTATAACAGGCTGTGGAGCTTAATCGACCTCCGTCGTTCCTCGAGGTGTTTGACAGAACACACAAAAAGGAGACAGATCAATTTATGAGTGAGACAGCTAAGTCAGTAGTGGTAAGTTTATCTACATATGTAACTTCTACCGTTCATTTAAATTGGCATGAAATTCATATGAAATTGACTAGTTATTTTATTTAATTTATAGGAAACATATAGCAAAGCAGTGACAGAGAAGTACAGGGAGGGAGACACGCAACAGTTGGAGTTGGATCCGGTGGAGTGGGTGGCAGCAGCTGGCGCACTGAAGAAAGGCCGACTATATGGTTTTGGGGATAGCCTGGACGCTAGCGCGGTGATATCATTGTGTGTGAGTTCTAGGTCTGCCCAAACCAGTAGCAGTGCCTTCACTATACCTCCACCTGCCCCCAGCGCTTCTGCCAGCGACATGATGGACATGGTCCGATCGCAGATTTCTGATTTGCAGCGGCAGCAGTAGCAGTTCCAACAAGAGATCTCTAGCCAGCAGACAATCATTTTGCAGACAATCAGTGGCCTCCTCTCCCAGGTGGGAATGGTCCCTCATCGATCCACTACCACCACAGCACAGGCCGCACAGGTGAGTGTTTACTATGTTTTTATTTTGATGGAATTACTCAATTATGTTCATTAGAAATTTTAAAACTCCCTAGTTTTCAAAACTCACTTAGTTTAGAAGAATTGAGAAAATCCGGGGTTCGGGGGTCCTAAATGTAAAATACTTAAGATATATTTCTACTGGCTCAACCAATTTAAGCAGTGATCTCCTGAGGTTCTGAATTCTCCCTGCAACCCAGGATTGTTGAGACATGAAGAGATATAAGAGCCATATAAGAGCCATGGTTCAGACCATCTTCAGTCATATTCTAGAACAGACTGAAGAGATATGCAGTTATGCACTATGTCACCCAGATGTCAAACATAAATTTCCTAACCCCTTGTCATAAAACATTAGTTGCATGGTGAGCCATTGAGGAATAGAAAGAAAGTTGAGAAGAAGAAAAGGATATTAATGGGATCTAGAAAGAATAAATAAAATGTTTCTGAAAATGGAACATCTCCTGACTATTGATTTCTTGACAGATCAGCTTGATCTGGTGCCGCTAATTTCTTAACTGGCTGATTGGCCTTGCTGCCTATTGATTGTTCATCCGGAGGTCTAAAAGAGTTACCTCTGAACCACGCGTCAATAGGCCCTGTGGCCGAGAGAAAAGCTCACCATAGAACCCATGAATCAAAAAGAACACACCGATCTAGCCGCTTACATGAAGCATATACAAAGGTCAGATAATAAGAAAGTGACTTGTCAGAACTGACGAAATCCAAATCGGATACCCGATTTGCCCCCAGCGATCAAAAGTGTATTTTCTAAATACACTTAGTTTAAATTTCTCCCAAGTCAGGTCCGAGAGTTTAAAATCTGAAATACAGGTCGGATCGGCGTGCCGATCGTTCTTGCTGTTCTTGGAAGATGAAAGTGACTTGTCAGAACTGAAGGAATCCAAATTGGATACCCGGTTTGGCCCTAGTGCTCAAAAGTGCATTTTCTAAATACACTTACTTTAAATTTCTCCCAAGTCGGGTCCGGGAGTTTAGAATCTGAAATACCAGTCGGATCGGCGTGTCGATCGTTCCAACACGGCCTGGGAGATAAAAGTGACTTGTCAGAACTGACGGAATCCAAATCGGATACCCGGTTTGGCCCCAGCGATCAAAAGTGTATTTTCTAAATACACTTAGTTTAAATTTCTCCCAAGTCGGGTCTGGGGGTCTAAAATATGAAATATAGGTCGGATCGGCGTGCCGATCATTCCTGCTGTTCCTGAGAGATGTGACTTGTCAGAACTTACAGAATCCAAATCGGATATCGGGTTTGGCCCAGTGCTCAAAAGTGCATTTTCTAAATACACTTGGTTTAAATTTCTCCCAAGTCGGGTCTAGGGGGTCTAAAATCTGAAATATCGGTCGGATCAGCATGTCGATCGTTCCAACACGACTTGGGAGATAAAAGTGACTTGTCAGAACTGACGGAATCTAAATCGGATACCCGGTTTAGCCCCAGAGCTCAAAAGTGTATTATCTAAATATAGTTAGTTTAAATTTCTCCCAAGTCGGGTCCGGGGGTCTAAAATATGAAATACTGGTCAGATCGACGTGTCGATCATTCCAACACGACCTAGGAGATGAAAGTGACTTGTCAGAACTGACAGAATTCAAATTGGATACCCGGTTTGGCCCCAGTGCTCAAAAGTGTATTTTCTAAATACACTTACTTTAAATTTCTCCCAAGTCGGGTCCGAAGGTCTAAAATCTGAAATACATGTCGGATTGGTGTGCCGATCGTTCCTGCTGTTCCTGGGAGATGAAAGTGACTTATCAGAATAGACAGAATCTAAATCGGATACCCGGTTTGGCCCCAGCGCTCAAAAGTGTATTTTCCAAATACACTTAGTTTAAATTTCTCCCAAGTTGGGTCCGGAGGTCTAAAATCTGAAATACCGGTCGGATCGATGTGCCAATCGTTCCAACACGACCTGGGAGTTGAAAGTGACTTGTCAGAACTGACGGAATCTAAATCGGATACGCGGTTTGGCCCCAACGCTCAAAAGTGTATTTTCTAAATACACTTAGTTTAAATTTCTCCCAAGTCGGGTCCGGGGGTTTAAAATCTGAAATATCGGTTGGATCGACGTGCCGATTGTTCCAACACGACCTGGGAGTTGATAGTGACTTGTCAGAACTGGCGGAATCTAAATCGGATACGCGGTTTGGCCCCAACGCTCAAAAGTGTATTTTCTAAATACACTTAGTTTAAATTTCTCCCAAGTCGGGTCCGGGGGTCTAAAATCTGAAATACCGGTCGGATCGGCATGTCGATCATTCCAACATGATCTGGGAGATGAAAGTGACTTGTCAGAACTGACGGAATCTAAATCGGCACGATTTGAGCTCGGCGCTCAGAATTGCATTCTCCAAATGTAATTAATTTAAAATACTGATGACAGCTAGGTTAGTTGGTCTATAAAATCTATGCAGTTATCAATTTGATATGTTTGATTTCAATTTATGCTAATTTATCTTCGCACTAATTTTTTTATCTATGTTATTATTTTTTTAATGTAGGAGGATCCTTCTGCGGGCGGCGACAGAGGAGATGAGCAGGGCAGGGAGGAGGATATAGACGATGTGCCAGATATTTCTTGAGTTTATTGTGTTTTATTTTTTGTACATTGATGATCAGCAGGGTGTTGTGTTTTTTTTTTGGTGGTGATTTGATCAGCATGGTCTTGAGTTTTTTTTTCGATGGTGATTTGATCAGCATGGTGTTGAGTTTTTATTTTCAGAGGTGTTTATTTGATCAACAGGACGTTGAGTTTTATTTTCGGTGGTGTTTATTTTGATCAGTAGGGTGTAGCTTTTTTTTCGGTGTATGTTTTACAGGTTATATAATAATAATTTTATGTTTTTTAAAAAAATGAATAATGATATTTCAGACGGATTTTCAGATGGATCCGTCTGAAATTTCAAACGCTATTTGAGACGGAATTTTAACCGTCTGAACTAATCACGGATAAACGGTATTCACATAAATATTATTCCGTCTGAATTTCAGACTATAATTCTCACCGTAATTGCCACGGAATTTTGAGACGGCATTTCACACAGTAAACATTCCGTCTGAAATTTCAGACTCCTTTTCTGACCGTTATTGAGACAGAAACTGAGACGGTATTTCACACGGTACTTATTTCGTCTGAAATTTCAGACGGAAATATATTCAGGCGGAATTAGTGACAAAATATATCTCGTATGAAATTTCAGACGGAATTTGCGATTGAACGCATATCTGTCCGAAAATTGTACTTTCAGACAGAAATACTGATGAAAAATAATTAGTCTGAAATTTCAGAACGCATATCCGTTACAAAAGTGTTTTCTGGCGGATTTTCAGATGGATTTCAGACGGAAGTCGGCCGTCTGAAAAACCACTTTTTCTGGTTGTGAAGGACCTCTCTCTCACTGCTATCCTACTAAAGACACCTTCGGTAGCCACTTGTGTGAGCGCGTGAGGGGCTCTCTCTCTCTGTGTAGATCTCTCTCTGCTAGCGATGTAGGTCTTTGTACCTTTATCCTTTTTTTTCTTATGTTGTGTCTGTCTCCCCTGTAGACCCGTTTGGGGACCTATTTATATAGGACACAGTGGTGTATTGACTTAGCAATGACGTTGTTTGTGGAGTAATGTCATGTTTGATCGTGGGGATCACTAGTCGTCCACTCGTCTGCTCTCAGAGGGAAGACCTTGTGGCAACATCTCGACAACGTGAGTGCAACCCAATCCTCATCGGGGTAGGTCCCGTAATGGGATCCCCAACATTCATCTGTTGATGAGTTTTACGGTGTTTGGGTTGCATGCACACGAATATTCTGCCCATGGGCTGTCGAAGCCTTCATGGGCCCTGATTGGGACATGTTTACAGGGCCACCGACTAGCCAGGGTGGATCGTTATTGGGTTGGCTACCCTAATCTGTAATAGGCCTGATGTTATCGGGTCGCACTAGGCTTGACGAATTTTCCCTTTCTCATGTATGATTGCACGTAAATGGTTATGTAACAATTTATGATAAATAGATATAAATAAAAAAGATTATTTACAATCATCGTGGAAAATCGATGTCGAGCATATTTGCATGTCTTGTACCTGTTCTTTAGTGAAATGTTTTGTTGAGAATGACACATAGTGACACATTCTCTTAACAAATGTAAAATGTTTGATCATATATTTTTATCCAACCTAAAGAAAAATTTTGTTTGTGGGAAGATATCCATCTACTTTCGAAGGAAAATTAATGTGTACAATTAATAAAATAGTAAAGTAATATGTATGCTTACATGATGCGGAGGGAGAGAGGAAGATCAATTTGAGAAAGATGTTTGAAATGGGCCATTCAACTCCATTCTCAGTTCTTTTAAACATATTATAATTTTATCCATTTCTAATATGAGATTCTTCTAATATGTCCATTGAGTGTGTATTTCAGGGACATGTAACTTTTTCATTATGTTTATAGGACAACCCTAATAATGAGCATGCTTTTATATAATTTATCAACTTCCTCCTTCTTCAAGGTCATTTGCGGGGTCTAAAATCTAAAATATCGATTTGATCGACGTGCCGATCGTTCCAACACGACCTGGGAGGTAAAATTGACTTGTGAGAGCTGACTGAATCTAAATCGGATGCCCAATTTGAGTCCGACGCTTAGAAGTGCATTCTCTAAATGCACTTAGTTTAAAATTTAAGAAGTCGGGTTCGAGGGTTCAAAATCTAAAATATCGGTCTGATCGGCATGCTAATCGTTCCAACACGACTTGGGAGGTAAAAGTACCTTGTGAGAGCTGACGGAATGTAAATTGGATATCCGATTTGAGCCCGATGCTTAGAAGTATATTCTCTAAATGCACTTAGTTTAAAATTTAAGAAGTCGGGTTTGGGAGTTCAAAATCTAAAATACCGGTCTGATCGGCATGTCGATCATTCCAACACGACCTGGGAGGTAAAAGTGACTTGTGAGAACTGACAGAATCTAAATCGGATACCTGATTTGAGCTCGGCGCTCAGAAGTGCATTATCTAAATGCACTTAGTTTAAAATTTAAGAAGTCGGGTTCGAGAGTTCAAAATCTAACATACCGGTCTGATCGGCATGCCGATCGTTCCAACACGACCTGGGTGGTAAAAGTGACTTGTGAAAGTTGACGAAATACAAATATCCAAATTCTCGGTTTGAGTTCGGTATTAAAATTGTCGGTTTGATATTATATCTGATTCGAATTTATACAATCAAATAAAATATTTAATTTATCTTTTTAATAATTTCTCTATTTACTAATGCTTGTTATTATTTTTTCAATATAGGGTCCTCCAACGAGTGGCGACGGAGGGGACGAGCAGGACGGGGAGGATGAGGACATAGAAGGTGTAGAGGATATTTCTTGATTATTATTATTATTATAAAATTAATAATTGATGTTGTATTTTGTTTCTTGTATATCTTGGGTTTTGCATGTGGTGGTTAGATTTTATGTTATTTTATTTAAATAGGTTTCTATATAAATTTTGTAAATTTTTAAAAAAACAATAATCACTTTTTTCGACGGAATTGCCAACTGATTACATTATATGTCGGAAATTTACCGACAAAACTTTCGACGGCATGATTAATCCGTCAGAAATATTCCGATAGAATCACCGACGGATTACATTATCCGTCGAAAATTATACAAACTTAATTTTTTAAAAAAGAAATTTACCGACGGAATTACCGACGAACATGTTTTATCCGTCAGCAATATTCCGACGGAATCACCGACGGATTACGTTATCCGTTGGAAACTATGTGAACTTCATTTTTTAAAAAAATAAACGTACCAACGGATTTTCTGACGGATATGTTTGTTCCGTCGGAAATATTTTGACGGAATCACGAACGGATTATAATATCCGTCAGAACATGTATGAACCATACCGACGGAATTTCTGACGAAATATTCCGTCACAAAAATTGTTCAGACGTAATTTTTGACGGATCCTCATTCTGTCGGAGTGTTTCGACAATGAATACCCGACGGAAGCCTTCCGTCGAAAATTCCGCCTTTTCTTGTGGTGGGTGGATCTCTCTACTAGTTCGTCGACGATGACATCCCGAGGCGGTTGTGTAGAAGAAGACGCCTCCTATGATCCCCGGCGGGAACTGAGGCCCTGGTGGGACCCTCGGGCGCGGTTCCTGGTGTTGCGATAGCTCCCACCGGGTGTCATGGCTTTTCGATCGGATTCCCACATACGGCGCCAAAAAGTGTAGAGGCGAGAAAATGGTCTCTCGAACCCTGTACCACACATTTAGTATTTGTTTGTTGGGGAAGATCGTCTGACCACCCGTGGAAGCCTGCAAACACCAGAGAAACGGTGTCAGAAGGAGCCCTCGGCGTTACCCCATGGGACAACCCTCCGATACTTAAGTCAGAACCTTGGAAAGTGGGAATCAAAGGAGGATGGAGTCGGGAGAGGGGGATGAGAGCCGATTGATCAAGCCTGGAGTGAGGATCAGTCTTTCGAAGGAGTGCTCGCCACGTCCAGCGGGTGCTCGGAGAGTGCTCGCTGGATTGTTGGAGTGCTCAGAAGCGGACTGGGGCTCTCCTCTGTAGAAGGCGCTCTCTGTAATTGTCAGTCATGTGTCTATCTCACCGTGTCCATCTGTGTCTCTGGTCGAAGGTCCATTTATAGGGTTGTCTTAGCGGTGGAGGTCTATCCCTCAGCAGGGAGGGGCGTGAGCCGTGGGGTAACGTCTCTACGCGATCGTGGAGAGTTTCCCGTTGAGCATCCGTTCCTCCGGAGTTGGGCGGCCTTTAGGTGAGTCTTACGGCACCCGTGGGGGGTGCTCGCCTTTATCGGAGTCAAGGCCGATAATGGCGGGAGTAACGTTCGGTCGCCGGAGGGTCGTCCAATGTCCGATATGCCAGGGTTGATGTCCTTCGTGGGCTGACGAATCCGATGGCCGGCCCTCTTGGGTCGCCTATCGTGGGCCGTGGCTGTCGGGGGCCCGTCATGCGCGTTGCGGACCTTGGGTCGGCGCGGGCCTGGCGTACATGGGCCATGTCGATTTTACCCTCCTCAATATATATACACATCTGCGCTACGTTTTCAAGGCGTGTAAGAACAATGCAAAAAGGGCATTTTCTACAGGGTCGAAGCATTTTTTTATATGTATTTTTGTTTGGAGTTTCTCCGAGTCTATGCATGCATGGATGACAAAAGAGGGAGAGAAGATGGTAAGCCATTAACTAATGAGTAATGTTTTGTCCACCTAATTCAGTCCATAAAGTCGCATCATTATGCAACATTTTTTTTTCGTTGGCTCAAAAATCAGATGAAATGATCATTTTCGCATAGAAAACTACATCCGCGTCAGACTCGTACGACCCATTTTTTACGTATTAAATGCGGAGCACACCTGACGTGAAAGCATATGATTAAAATATTTTATAAGACTGAAATATTTTGCATATGAATAAAACAATTGGTATAGGATTGAAATATTTTGCTAAATTCATGTAATAAAATATTTCATTCATATTGTAAACATTATTTTTACAAAATATTTCATTGGTTTATTTTTATAGTTAAATCAACTATTTTATTTTTGTAACAAAATATTTCGTTAATATAGCAAAACATTATTTCTATAAAATATTTTCTTTGCTTTATTTCTCTAGTCAAATAAAACATTTCACTCATGTAACAAATGTTTCATTATTGTCACAAAATATTTTGTTCATAAGTAAAATATTTCAATCTTACAAAATATTTCAATCTTATATTTTTCCGTTGAGTGCACTCCATGTTTTTCCGTATGGATATGACGCATGCATCATTTTTTGTGCGAAAATGACCATTTCATCTAATTTTTAGACCAACGGGAGAGAGTGTTACGCAATGACATGACTTTATGCACTGGATTCGGTGCAGAAAGTATTACACTTAACTAATTAATGTGTTAATAAATTAACACCCTACCGTTCAACCGTCTTACTTTAAGGCCCTATAATGCTTCAAGATCTTAATTAGCACATTACAAGTAGTTAAAATAATGCGCTATTACGTACGCATGCATGTTGTTCACTCGGGAGAAAATGGATTATTCTTCGTCATTTTTACATTCGGAGAATATTCACATTTATAGTCTAATTAGTGACTGAGAATCAGGTAGCAGCTGATTGTTGCAACAAAAATTCAACTCATGAGAAGGATGATAAAACATTAATGCAACACATATTTATAAGATTAGTGATCGAGTGAGAGCATCAAACGTACGTAGTATCCTGCCATCAGACAAGAGAAAACCACACCATGCATCAAAGTATTCAATCAAGAGAGAGCTCATCACATGCCATCCTTATAATCTCCATAAAAACCAGTCAAAGAATAATGTTGATTAGAATACACAATCATCCAGAAAGGATTGCCAACACATACAAAGCACCACGTTGGTGTGTCTTTTGTGTAGAGATTTTTGGGCCATCCGTCTATAACACCTACGTGGCTTCTGTTGGGCCAATCACAATCTGACAAGTGAAAGACTCCTTGCACGCCCAAGGTTATTATATAGGGTTTTTTTGCATATTAGTCCCTATAAATTTAGTGAATTATCGATTAGTCCCTAAAATCTGACTATTGTCTTAAAAGTTCCTATAATTATCTCCGTTGTTCAAATAAGTCCCTACCGTTATTTTAAATCCATAAAAATTAAATAAACCAGAGTTAAGTTGACTCAATATTAGGAAAAGACTAACTAGCCCTTAGTTAGTCATGCGTGTGTCTGAGAGAGAGAGAAAGAGAGAGAGAGAGGCCAGCCGGAGGCGGTGCAGACGCAAGGAAGGCGGCCGGCGATGGTGAAGACGGCGAACAGCGGGGCCCAACGACGACGGGGAGTCAGTGGCAGCGCTCCCCCCTCCGGCCGCCCTCCCCCCTCCCCCTGCGACCTCCCTTCCCCTCCCCCTCCGGCCCCCCTCCCCTGCTACCTCCCCCCTCCCTGGTCCTTCGACCCCCTTCTAGCCCTCCGACCGCCCCCCCCTCCCCCTGTGACCTGCCTTCCCCTCCCCCTCCAGCCTCCCTCCCCCCTCCGGCCCCCCTCCCCTTCTACCTCCCCCCTCCCTGGCCCTCTGAACCCCTTCTCCCCCTGCGACCTCCCTTCCCCTCCCCCTCCAGCCTGTAAGGTTCGAAACAGAACCATCGGGCAACGCAGCGGATAAAAACAATTTATTTGCCCGAACCCGACTTCATGGAAACTTAGATCTGTGCTCTAATCGATGCATAAATAATCCAACCTCTAACTACGGGTTGCAGATTAATTTCACCGTGTATAGAACGACGCTGTCCGCAGTGCCCAATGTAGAATCTTACGAACACTGAGCCGCACAGAAGTACGGCCTCTAGAGCTGATCCACACGGATCCTTGCGCAGCGACGGTATCCTCCCGGCACGATCTTCCCCAAGCCTTCCCCTTCTAGAGAGAGAAAGGGCTTCTAGAGAGAGAGAGAGCAAGAGGGAGGAAAGGGGGGAGAGAAATCTCTCTTCCCTTGCTGTTAGTGCTTGCTTAAGCCAAGGGGTTTAAGAGTTCTCGTAAGTGGCATATATATAGGATTAGGCCCTTTTGAAAAGAACCCATAAGGATCGAGATCGTATATATATCCTTTTCATTATTGTATATATATATTAAGCCCCTCTTATATGCCTTTCCAAAAGGATTTCATGGGAATTAATGTATACATTTGTACAATAATAATCCGTCACCCAAGAATCCATTGTGTGTGATCCTCTAGGCCCTTAGTCACTCTAGTTTAAGGCCCATTAACTTCTAATTCTCAATTAGAAGTAAATTAAACTTATTATTCGCTTCTACTAGAGCTGAATAATAGTTTAATTTATTCCGAACCTTTGATCACGTTGGGTTAAGTAAATCCGCGTGATCCTAGAGGACGTCAGGTTTAAACTAGCATGTCTGGTACATGTAAGTCCACAATTACCGTATTGATATAATCCCTCGCTCCTTCTATGAGTCTGGTACGATCGAGGGTATGGTTTCTGTCAAACCCCATGATCGTGTCATTTGACCATGACCTCCTTAAAGTGTATGACGTCCGTTCTAAATGAACTCACACGACCCTGACCAGGGATTTAACGGAGCGTCAATGTCATGATCCATTAACTGTCTGATATATACCTGACAGTGAACCATCCCCTCTTGACCATTGATGATCTTCACAAGTATCTGTAGATATATTTCTCCTCCCGTCCGTTCTTTTAATGCCTTCCCATTGTCTATCCTACCACATCCAACATGGGAAATGAATGAAGACAGAGGGAAAGGGAGGAATAAAAACCTGTGATCGCCACCAAGGCGTCGAACGTGATGAACACGCAGTACCTTGGAAAGAGGGAGAGGTACTCGCCTGGTGTGCAGCACTACGAAGATGTACGGTTCAGGAAGAACCGCCTATAAGATGAATGGTCTCACGACAGACCGTCTAAGAACGCTGCAGAGGATGCTGGATGAAGCACTGCTGGCAGTTGGACGGCTCTATCACGACCGCAGGAAGAAGAAGGACGGTCCAGGTAGCACCGCACGCCTTCAACCTCCACCCTCTCCGGCCGGCCAGAGGGGATGGGTCTCGTGCTAGGGATTGCTGACCTGCAAAAATGATGTGAAGAAGACAGAAGAAACCGAAGATTAGAACTGAGAAGTGTAGTAAATGCTAAAATAAGAAGAAATGAACATGAATAAGTGGAAAGGGGGATACCTGGGGGATTTTAAACCCCTAGGGTGTCACAAACGTGGGTGGGTGTGTGCATGGCAATGAAGGTGAAGGAAAACGTGGGGAGAAAGTGAGAAGAGTGATGCGTGCAATGAAAAAAATGGACAAAATCTATTAAACACACAAGACTTAAAAACTAGACTACTCCCTGAACTGGAGGCTTATATGGACGTGGAAAGCCTCCCTCCTTGGTGCTAGGTTGCTCAAGAATGCGGCAGGGCTTCGCCGTCGACCAAAAATCTCCCCCTTTCAAACCCGGCTTTTAAGGTCTATTTATAGAGCACCTAAAGTCCTATCTCGAAATTAGGGTTTAGAAGCATTTTTAGGTCAAGATTATCAAACAAAAGATGAAGACAATTCAATTATCTTTCATCTGGAAGAAACGGCACTCGAAATGGTTGAGGATTCGCGGAGAAATGGTTGGATAAAGTTGGGGATAAATCCACGAGGAGAGAGAGAAAATCTGTTGAATCTTCAGCAATCGATCAGATGAACGGTCTAACGATAGACCACACATCCATATGGGCGGTCCATTCTGGGCCGTCCAACCCTGTCGGTGAAAATTCAGCAATTCACAAAATAATCCAAATTATCCATTAAACCGGCCGAATAGTTCGCCGTTGGACTCTCATACATGAACGGCTCAGATGAGACCGTTCAAAGGTAGAGCGGCCAAAGACAAACCGTTCTAGCCTTGTCGGTGATAAATAGATTAATTGGATAATTATCTGAGACAATCGTCAAGCGCAGGACTCTGAGAGATGAGCGGCTACCATCCGTCCTTCCATCATGTTGAATGGCTAGAGGAGGACCGCATAAATGCTTGTCAGTGGAAATTCAAAAAATTAACCAAAATATTCCAAAATGGATGGACGGCCCACAGGCAACCGCACATTGATTGAGCGGCCAGGGATGAACCGTACATGTGTATGGGTGCTTGAAACTCATAGAAAAATCGAATCAACCAAAACCAAGGCCCATTAAGCCCAGAATTGAAACAAACCTAGCCAGGGAGGGAGGCTACCCATAAAACTGGCCCAAAACATGCCTGAAAACAGTCTCAACGAGTGATGGACAACTCGAGGCATCAACAAATGGGAGTAAGAGGAATGATTCAACTTATCGGTAAAAAACGGATGTCAACATATGCCCCTCCTTAACGTCCTCTTTGTAGGGGAGCGAGCGGAGGTGAAGCGAAAGTGACATGGGACATGGAGATGAAGCGGAAATACAGCAGAGTGGATCGGAAAGCGGACGTTAAGGTAAAATGACACCCGTTTTTACCAACAAGCGACAGGAATTTTCCGAAAAACTCTGAACCAAATGCAAGGAATGATTAAACCAAAAGCGACACCAGTCTGGAGGAACTAAACTAAACGAAATGAAACAAATCGATAAGACCAACCTCATGGGGGACACAATCCCGCAGTCTAATGAGGATGCCAAAAGCAGGCAGCAAAAGTAAAGGAAACAGGCTAAAGTTCCAGACGGGGACCTCTTAATCAACCAAACCAAGCGAATTGACCAAAGAGAACCTTCCAACTCAGAGTGGACTTAGTTCCTCTTACTCAAACACTGAACGCACAGCTAACCATCGCGGGTGGGACATTCTACAGGCAAACCATGGGGCATGAAAGCTCAAAAGATGCGCATGATGCATACTGGGCTAAAATAAAAGAAATCGTTAAAAAAAATGCGAAGAAAGATTAAAATATAAAATACTCGAGAATAATATTGCTAAGCTGGGAAAATCAGAGTCCAGATACCATCCGCAACCACAGCGTGCAGGATAGAACCATCCTCCCCATGACATCCCAACCTAACGTCCTATCCGAAGATTAAACACGTGAACATGTACCATCATTATTTTTATTAAAGGGGAACATCAGATACTAGAACACATGAGTAACCAACTGGTTCTTGAGATAATATAACCTAATACCATATAGTAATGCAATAAGGGATGCATGGATAGAAGGCCATGCCTGACTTACATGTGCAGGTGAAACGGCAAGTGAAAGTTTGATGCTGCACATAAAATTGTTAACAAGATTTGCAATGATATCACGAAATAACCAAAATTCATCAATTGGACACTAAGTGCTGAAATGAGGGTGGGACAATTTCAAACATGAACGGTCAAATACCAACAGCCCAAAGAAGAACGGTTAGATGTGAGCCGTATATATTATGGAATTTGAACCGACTTAAACAACATACCGTTAAAGATGAACGGTCACCTAACAACCGTTCAAAGGAAGGACGGTCTAACGATAGACCGCATAACCTCTACAACTTCGAAAGCCTAAAAACTCTTCATCTCCCTCCCTCCACCGTAACCGACAGTTGGAGGGAGAACGAAGGGGGAAACCCACCACCCATTCTCTCAATTTCTCACACCCCTCTCCCGTCTCCCCATCTCTCTCCTCTCCATCGCGATGAGGACCAAGCACCAGGCGGCCGGAGACCGGGCGACCGTGTGGACGTGCAAAATTGCACACCCTTACATCCCAACTAGTCCAGCATCGTTAACAACTTCAACTAAAGAAACCGCGGTGAAGAGGGGCCATCCGGACTCTACGAACACACACACACACTGCGGTGAAGCCGTCTCCGGAGTCACGACAGTAAAGGGGAATCAACCACCTAGAGCCTTACAATCTGTGGGCCTCGAAGAAAATCGAATGGGCCACGACTCGCGCTCTCGACGAGCTCAGATTGCCCATTTAGGCCTTCCCAGGTACGCCCTAAGCGGCCTTCGCCGGCACGCCCTGGTGGCCCCCCTTCAGCGGCACACCCCTGCTAGCTAGCGGCACAAGCCCTTTGCCGGCACGCCACGCTGCTGGGCTTCTTCAACGGCACGCTACTGGACTCCTTCAACGGCACGCTGCCAGCCCGTTCAACGGCACGCCCTTATGGTGCCTTCAGCGGCACACCCTTGCTGGCCCTTCAGCGGCACGCTGCTGGGCTCCTTCAACGGCACCCTGATGGGCTCCTTCAACGGCACACTGCCAGCCAGTTCAACGGCACACCCTTATGGTGCCTTCAGCGGCACACCCCTGCTGGCACTTCAGCGGCACGCTGCTGGGCTCCTTCAACGGCACACTGCTAGGCTCCTTCAACGGCATGCTTGCCAACCCGTTCAACGGCACGCCCTTGCGGCCTCTCAGTGGCATGTGTGTTGAGCCCTTCAGCGGCATGACGTTCCGGCACTCCAACGGCACGATCGGCAGACGAGATCTCACGCCCATGCCCTAGAGATCCTTGGTGCGCAGTGGGCTGTCCGAGGTGTCGGCCGGAGGTTGGGCCACGCAGGCTACTCCCATGACACCAAGGATGGGGGAAGTCAAGCCGAATCATGACCAGTCGCTTCCCACCTCTGACTGCCATGTTCGAAGGCTTCCGCCGCGGGGAGTATAAAAAGCCTCCTCTTCTGGCAAAAAAATGGAGGGGGAGAAAAAAAAGCATAAGGGAGAAGAGACGACGACATAGACGCACACACGCCGCTGGAGAGAGCTACCACCTCCGGAGGAAGAAGAAGAAGAGAAGAAGAAAAAGGGAGCTCCGCCGTAGGATTCCCCTCCGACAGCCACCCGGAAGAGAGAGTAAGGGAGAGAAAGAGAGAGAGAGAGAGTGTGCGGTGTATTGCGGAGGATGGGGGAGGGCAGGGAGCCGTCAACCCTGCCCGACTCTAGCTCCTCCCATTGCTTTCCCCCCTCTCTTTTATTCTTTCTTCCATTGTTGTACCTCCTGCCTCGGCATTCCGAGGTGTACATGGCCAGTTACGGCCCTTGTCCTGCACGAATAGAAGAGCCTCTCTCTTGCGAGTTCTTTCTTTTTACCGTCTCAATTTGTCTGGATCTATGCGTATGTTCGAACACTTCTATCCCCCCCATCTTCCGACGTTTTGGTCCCCAGTTTGGGCCTTCTTCTCCTCTGTAACGCCCCTTCTCCTCTCGGTACACCCAACCACCAACGCCACCGTGTCCTTCTCTCAGCCCAACTTTCCCTTTTCCCAACTGAAGTTTCCCATTTGGATGAATCAAACTAAGTCCCCAGCCCTTTCCCCTTTGGCTTTACCCTACTTAGCTAGTCTTCGGCCCAGATCATCCAGTCCTCAGGCGATATACCTTACTCAGTCCCTCACCGGTGCACCCCTACCATGGTGCAGCCTCCCCAGCTCCCAGCGGTACGCCCTGGCTAAGCCCCTCGCCGGTACACCCTTCAGCAACCCTTCGCCAGTACGCCCCCATGGGTCTTCCCCGGCATGCACCACCTACACCTTCACCGGTACGCCCCTTCGGGCCTTCCCCAGCACGGTCCTAACGGCCTTCACCGACACACCTTTGGCCTCCCTAGCCCGGCACGCCCCTGATTAGTTCTAGAGGTTTTCCCCCCTTTATCCATCGTTGTTTTCGGGTTTTTCGAGGCTTTATTAAAGGTGCTGCTGCTCTCAGGCACCCACCTCCAATTTTTGGGTTCCGCCACTCCGTGTGGGCGCGTTCCCTTTATCTCTCTTACGCTCGGGTCAAGGGGAGATGCTGTCGAATTTTCGTTAGAAATAATAACACGTTGAAAAGGCAAAAGGAAGCGACAAACAAACGGAACAATAACACATCAAAAGATAAAGGGGAACAACAAACGAATGGAGCGATCGGCGATAGAACACTCCAACTGAAATAAGGCACTGCGGACAACATGAGAAGAATCAGATTAAATGATGGCAGGGTGAATTAAATGCTCGATCGGTAAAGAAAAGGTTGTGAGAAGAGAGAGAAAAGATTTGTATAAAACTGCATAAAAATCAAAGAAAAGAAGAAAAGAAAAGCCTTAAAAGAAGTGGAGGAGGAGCAGGCCTTCACCGGTACGTCTAATCCAGCCCTTTGCCGGTACACCCTACTGGTGCCCTTTTGGACCCTTCCATCATCCTTCACCGGCACGACCTTCAGCCCTTCGCCAGCACACCCCCCATCTTCCTTGGCCAGAGCACCTCACACCATCCTCCTCCGGTACACCCTGCCCTGGGTCTTCCCCAGCGCACTCCATCCTTCATTTTCACCGGCACGCCTGGCCCAGCCTTCGCCGGCACACCCTCCTTGGTGCCTTCCCCGGTACACCTTCCGTGAGTCCTTCAGCGGCACACTCCTTCAGCCCTTCAGCGGCACACTCTTCCACCCACCTTTCTTCAGCGGTGCGCTCCCCTTTTGCCTTCGCCGGCACGCCACCCCCGGGTCAGCGACACACCCCTTTAGCCCTCCAACGGCTCACTCCTCCTAGTGTAAAACGTGTAAACAAGAAAGAAAAAATGTAGTAGTATCAAGAATCAAAATAGAAGGAATAATGATAAAAATGCAATGGTAATGACAATGGTGATAATAATAATGAAAGGCTATGATAAATAAATAAAAGGGAAAAACGCGGGCAGTAAATAGAAAGGAAGTAATAAACCCATCCCAAAAATGCATAAAAAGAAAGCAAACAATAAAAAGATACATATATACATGAAAAAAATACATGTATAGCGGGAGACCAAAATTATAATGTAGTAATGATCCACGACGCAGCCCCATCTCTCCCCGTGACCCGATGCAGAGGGAATAATAATGCTGCCCCTGCAGGCCGGGTCTGAGTCACGGGAATTACCCCAACACGGCCATGACTCGACCTTACATCGGGCCGACAGTCCGATTGAACCGGACCCGTTTCTCAGGCCGGACCCCTTCCGAGTCACTACTAAAATTACCGCGCGTTCGGCAGACATTTGAGCGGATTTATCCCGGCTTCCACCGCATTTCTATTACAGACCTTTGTCCGAATATGAAAAGGGTCCATGAGTGACCAATATGGCCGATGTCTCGTATCTCGATGTGGACCCTAGTGTGATTTATTCCTGCCTCTTTCTCACGTAGCTAGTATTAATTCTTTTGGCCACAGGGCCCCTAATTTCGACAATTAATCAAGGGTTTTTCCTTGTATTGGAGATGTAAATGACGTCGTGACCTTTACGGCACGAAGGGATCTGGTCCCGACACGAACTACACAATCGTCTGATTAGTCAGATCAAGCGCACAATAAATCGTCACTTTGTGACTGGCATGTCCACGCACTTAATAAACCAATAAACAAACCACAATAACCAATCGATCAAAAAGTGCGGCCACAGGTCTGGCACGCCCGGTGGGACTGATCCACCCTTCATCTCTTTGCCGAAATTAGGGGCCCTGCGGCCCCCTTCTTGTAATACTAATTGCGCTACTTTTGCAAATACAGGAAAATCGCATTATGGTACCAACAATGGTGGTTACTTGCGGCCCTCAGGTCGTCGAGAACCATGTTCGAGGTGACTACCTCGCGGTCCCCCTCAACTTCGGGAGCTTCCCTCCCATGGTGGGCTTCCCCAACTTCCTGGGGGTGGCCTTTGTCAACATACCCGACGTGAAAGCACCCGATGAGCCCCAGACCAACGCTTCAATCACGGGGGCCACTGAAGCTACTGTCGGCCGAACTATGGTCAAGAGCGACAACGGCGTCCCGGCAATGATGCTGAGCTGCAACGTGCACCATGTGCACCAGACCGCTGGCCCATCCTACTAGGGGTTGGCATCTCACCGGAGGAGGCTCCGAGGGAATGACACCGGTGTCGTCCCGGGATGCCGCATATCCAGCTCCGGGAAATCCATGGCTGTTGGGACCATCCGGGTCCACCTCGATGGACAGAGGTCCCAGGTGATACCGGACCGCATTGTCCCGACCATCCCAGTCCGTAACTCTTTCCAAGGGCTGAAGAAGCTAAAAGAGAAGGTGACGCCTGCTATCCCGGCCGCGGCACCGAAGGCTGCGCCAGCTCACAGGCCGGCCAAATTGAAACAAATCTGGGTTCCCAAGGAGGCCCAGCCCACTGCATATGCCCAGACGAGACCCAACACTTTCCGCCCGAGGAGGGCCCAAAGAGATGAAAGGGTCGAGGTGACGACCCCAGCCCGCCAACCAGCACCTATCATGCCAGTGCCGCCCGAGAATACCCACCGCCATCGCCGTGGGCACCGACATAATGCCGCCCTCCCGGCACCCAGGGTTTACTCCCCTCCTGTTGTTGTGCCCCTTAGGGAGAATGGCACAAGCATGTACTATGTTGAATTGATGATAGCAATGCTATTTTGTTTTGATGATAGCAAAGACAGTGAGTGCATTTGTTATTGTGTTTTGATGATAGCAACATGAATGCATATGACTGTGACTGATATATCATCTGGAGAATGCATGTGTATGACTGATATATTGTTTGTGTAGACTTCTGTTATGTGCATAGTCTATACACTGCACGTTTAAGATCAAAGTATATACATTGCTACATTACCTGCTAGAGTGAAGTCTGTACAGCCGAAGCACACATATCAACTCTATACCTTGAAGCTACTGTGCAAGTCCACACATTGGCCTTCAGGCTTGAAAGTCTGTACATTGGACTGCGTCAACTCATTGCATTGACATACACTGAAGCGTCAACTCATTGCATTGACATACACTGAAGCGTCAACTCATTGCATTGGCTAAGTCTATACACTGTCCGTCTCATTTAGAGTCTAAGGCAAAGTCTGTACATTGGATAGTGTCAGGCAGGCGAAGTCTGTACATTGAGCGTCTCAATGAGCGTCTCATGTAAGTCCATACATTAGACTATAGCATGCATTTGTCAATGGCGTTTAAGTCTGTACAGTGGATTGTCTTCCTTAGCGTCTTGATCTTCCAAGTCTATACATGCTTCTGGTTTACAAAGTCTGTACATTGGTCTCAGACTTCAAAGTCTATACAGCCTATACATTGGCTGCATCATTTCATTATCAAGTCTATACACTGCCTTTGGGTCTCCAAGTCTATACAGCCTTTTGCTTCGCCAAAGTCTGTACATTGGTCTGCATTGCCCTTGGACATCAAAGTCTGTACAGCCTTGTCTTTGGCAAGTCTGCATAGTGAAGTCCATACACTGCACTCGAGTTCACAGTGTCTTCATGAAGTCTATACAACACACTTTCACATAAAGTATATACATTGGACGAGTCTGCATCGTGCATATGTTCTGAAGTCTATACACTGTGTCGTTCACATCTGCAAGTCTAGACATTCGCAAAGTCTATACATCAGACGAGTCTGCATAGGCCAAGTCCATACATTGTTAAGTGTATTGCATGCATCTGTTCTGAAGTATATACATTGTGTGTCTTGTTCAGCTAAGTATATACATTACACGAGCTGAATGCTTACAAAGTCTATACACTCACTCAGTGCTCACACTTGCTCATCTGCTGTTGATAAAGTCTATACACTGTCTTCAGATGATGACAACAATGAAGAACAGGGTCGACGCTGGGAGTTCAATGCGTCCACGCTTCAGTTGAAGAGGATTTCAGAGCTTCACCTGGCTGCGTCAACTCCATGCTACAGCAGCGTCGACGCAGTAGTTAAATGAGGCAGAGTCCATAGCTCACTGGAATACTGCAGTGCGTCAACGCCATTGCAAGACAGCGTCCACGCAGTAATTGAGTCTGATATACATTCAGCTCTGGAACACCACTGCGTCAATGCTATGGATTAGCAGCGTCGACGCAGCACGGTTATCTGCCGAAGACCTTGATCACTGGATTGTCGATGCGTTAACGCAGCTGGCTGATGGAGTCAACGCATCAGACCTGAGTTTCGTAGGAAGAAGATATCAGAAGGCTGCGTCAACTCCTTGGAGCAAGGATTCTTACCAAGACTGATGACCTGGCTCGTGATCCCAGGAGGACGAGGTGTGCAGATGCTGACACGTGGATGGAATTGCCTCGGATCTGGCAAATTCACTTGGGCAGGAAAACGTGGAAGCCACACGCCCTTATCCACCTGCTACTGCCAGTATATATAGTAGTCTTCATCCTATGTTGAAGGGAGATCGATCGACTGAAGAGTGACAAGTCTATACATCCAGTCCAAAGGCAACAGAGTGCTATCGATCTACAGAAGAGAAGAAAAGAAAGAGACACAGAGAGCAGAGAAGAAGAAGAAAAAGAAAGAGAAAGAGAGATCGAGAGTTGAGAAGAAGAGATCAGCTGAAGATTGTCTTAACTGGACCGTGGATCAAATCCAGGCCAGTCAGCTCTTGTAGAGAGCCACATTTGTGCTTCATTTCTTTACAGCTTTCCGTTGCTGTTTTGTCTACTTTTCGTTTTCCATTTTATCCCGTCTTCAAGCTGTATGTCAGCGGATGCAGTGGAGGCTTCCACTGGACAGGTAAAGCTGTAATCCTCAGCTGGCGAGACTTGGTCTCGGACGGGTTAAGCTCTATTTCCCCAGCGGTTTGCAGAGGTGTATCCACTGGACAGCAAGCTGTGTTGCTCAGCGGGCAGTGGAGGATTCCACTGGACAGCAAGCTGTGTTGCTCAGCGGTTTGTAGGCCAAGCTGTATTGCCCAGCTGTCGCAAGCTGTGTTGCGCAGCAGTAAGCCATACTCGATTGAGTGTGGGGTGGACGTAGGTCATTGACCGAACCACCTAAAATCTTGTGTGCATTGTGTTTGTGAATTTGTTCGTGAACTGGTGCTTGACTGAATCTCTTGATTATCTTCACAGATCTCTCGTGCTTTTGCTAAGTTTAGACTCTCGAGTTAGTGTTTTAGTAGATCTGCCTTTATTCCGCATTTGAACCTCCAACTGGTTTTAAATTAGGCTGTAGATCTATTCACCCCCCTCTAGATCCACACTTCGTAGGGATAGACTTCGTCCATCTAATGAGGAAGTCTGGACCAAGGAGGAAATCAGACGGTCCACGCTCAACTGGAGTGCAATCAACGCAGTCCAATGTTCTCTGCATCCCACTGAATTTTCTCGAGTATCAGCCTACAATTCAGCTAAGGAGATGTGGGATGCACTGGAAGCAATTCATGAAGGGACTTCTCAGGTTAGAGAGACGAAGGCCAATTTGCTTGTGTCTGAATATGAAGCCTTCAAGATGAAACCCAATGAGACCATCAAGGAGATGTATGCTAGATTGACAACTATTACTAATGGCCTCAGAGGATTCGGGAAGAAGTATTCTGAGTATGATATAGTCAGGAAGATCTTGCGATCCTTGACTTCAATTTGGCACACCAAGGCCACCATCATGGAAGAGTCAAGAGATCTGCACAATACAAGGGCAGATGAGCTAATTGGATCTCTAATGGCATATGAGATGAATCTGCCGAAGATAGATGAAGTTGAAGAGAAGAGGAAACCGATCGCACTGAAGGCTGGTGCTAGCAAATCCAGCAAATCAAACCGATCCAGCTCTAGCAGATCATCATCCGAGGAGAGCTTGAATGAACAAGACATAACTCATACTGAAATGGCTATGATGACTAGAGAGTGCAGGCGGTTCCTCAGGAGAGAAGGAGGACAATTCAACCGAAGGAACCATAGTGACGGCCGGCAGGACACAAGGTATAAATCTAAACCTGCAAATCAATATGGATCTTACGTGTGTTACCAATGCAGGAACTCTGGCCATCTGAAAGCTGACTGTCTGGAGAACCAGAAGCACAAGGACAAATCAAATAGAAAGAACACGAAAGGAAGAGCCATGATCAGCACATGGAGCGATGAGGATGAAGGTTGTCTCAGCAATACTTCGGACAGTGAAGTTGAAGCTGAAAAACCCATCTGTCTCATGGCAACTAGCTCTGAAGACAGAGAGGAAGATTCAGATGAGGTAACTTCTCCATTTAATAATTTTACTATTGTTGAGTGGGTAGATGCCTATCATAAACTAGCTGATCAAGCAAATGATATTAGAAGGGAAAATAGGCATCTAAAAAGAAAAATCAATTCCATGCAAAATGATACCTCATTGTCTGATAAAATTGCATGTCTTGAAGCTGAGAATAATAAACTCAAACTCACATGTTATGAATCAGAGGAAATCAAGAATGAGTTAAAAACTTCTAGGGAAGAGAATGTGAGGTTAGAAAAGGAAATTGATGAATGGAAACTGAAAATTCAAAAATATGAGAGTGAGATGAAGCTGGTGAATGAGAAATATGAAGCTATCCAAGTTGTGAATACTGAACTTAAGAAATCTGTTGAAGATATTCAAAAGGACAATGAGGACAAGCTTAAGACCATTGAGAAAATGACCCAAGGTACAGAGAATCTAAATGCTTTGTTAGGGTCAAAGGTTAATTTCAGAAAAGAGGGCCTAGGATTTAATTCTAGTACAACAAAGACATTTGGGATGAAAACAATTTCATTTGTTGCTCAAAAAGAAAAGGGACCTCTAATTAGCATGAACTCAACCATTTCAATGAACAAAACTGCTAATCTGAAAAAGCCCAATGCTGAGGAGAAGGGCAAACAAAAGGTTAATGAGCCTAGTAGAGCCAGCACATCCAAGCAAAATCCCAAGGCTCAATCACAGGTTAGGGGTCAACCTAAACAGTCCTATAAACCCCATGTCAAGGCTACCAAGTCTCCACCATCACCATCACTTCTGAAGAAGACCCAATACACACCCATGAATAGGTCAGCAGGGTCCAAAGTACAGGGGAGACAGAATGCTGCCAAGAGTCAACCCAATTATTTCTATCAACCCAGAGCTCAGACTTACTACAATGCACAGCCAACCTATTTCAATAGGTCAGGTTGGACTAGAACTCCGGGAAGGTTTACAGGTCTTGCATATCAGGCTGCACAATATCATATACCTTACACTAGAAATTGGGTTAGTGGGTATGGCAACTGGTCACCTAGAAATATGCATTATTTCAGTCAGCCCAGGAACTACTATGGCCAAAACTTCGTGAACACACCCTGGCCAA
Source organism: Amorphophallus konjac (assembly GCA_022559845.1). NCBI lineage: Eukaryota > Viridiplantae > Streptophyta > Magnoliopsida > Alismatales > Araceae > Amorphophallus > Amorphophallus konjac. The sequence goes on from CM040126.1 coordinate 58,037,821, forward strand.
GGCACTGGCAAAGAAACAACACTGTCAATAATTATGCTGGTGTAAATAAGAAGAAAAATAACAAAAAGAAAAGGAACAACAATAGAAAGAAATCTGTAGGATCCACTGAACAAAATTCTTTCAAACAAATGTGGATACCAAAAAGTCTGCTGTCTTGCTTTACTTCTATTCCATCTTCTCTGGAGCCCAATCAGACTTGGGTTCCAAACTCATCTACCTGATTATGTGTGCAAGTATGTCTGGCAGCCAAGGACAAATCTGTGGTACTTGGATAGTGGCTGCTTCAGGCATATGACAGGAGATAAGGCCATAAATTCAAAAGCTAAAAGAGATTGGAGGCCTTGTCAACAATCTGATGGAACACTAAGGGTAAAAATAAATCAGTCAGGTAAAGTAGGTAAGTGACTTATCTTCAGAATTGAATTGAGAAAGTAATGTCGATTTGATTGGTTAATTCCTGACTTTCTCTTCTTGTCTAGCTGATCAGTCTGCATTCCAGACTCAGCTACTGAATTTACATTCTGCACAAAAGCTGAGGATTCTCTTCTCTTTGCATACTATTGCACTGTGTACACTGAATGCTAGAAACTGAATTATCTTGAATAATTGATTGCTCCCGAATGATGCTCTCTGAATGAATAAACTCTCTGCTGGTTTTGTGAATGCTGGATGTTGCAACAGACTCATGATCATGCATGACACTCATACTTTTCATGATCATCATTGCATATCATTTAGTCATGAATGTGTCTAAAATCACATGCATATTAAAACTGCTTTGAACTGCTTTTCTCTGCATAACTATGGTATATTAAATAGTAAGCTACTAAAGGGCAGGGAAATCTGTCTGGAGGTTCTTACTATGTGTGAGATGGTCCTTGAGACCAGGTTCTCTGCCTAGTACCATGGGTTATATTGATTGATAGGGCAGTCTGAATGAGCATGAATTTCAAAATCCCTTGTTCAGTTTTCAGAGAAGACATTGCATATATTCAGGGGGAGCTTGTTGAGTCTTTGCATGTCTTTGCATATCATTCATTTATGACCTATGCATAAGCTCTCTCTCTCTTTTAATTTTTGCCATTCATTAGCAAAACTGCATGCATATAGACATGGGGAGTATTGTTAGAAATTCAGAGTGGTATTCAACCTTCTTGAATTCACTCATCCTTTAACTCTGAATGCTTGAGTCTGACAATATGGCAATCTGTTAGTCAGTTCTGATTCCTAAGCAATAGAAAACATATGTCTTCTCTCATAAGAACTTTAAATTGCTTAAAGACTGAATTAATGGTTTAAATTTGATAATATTTGAAGTTTAAAGATTGCAATCAGTAAATAAGAAAGCTGAAAATTGATAAAATTCTCAACCCCTTTCTTATTTCATGTCAGACAAAGTTAATCATATCTGAAATCTGAAAACTCATCTGAAATAAAGTTAGAGAGGCTAAGTATGTGTACTGTTCTTAAACAAGTCATTCTGAAACATATAAAGGACAGCTAAGAAAGATATTAAAAAATATTAAAAATCATTGAAAATTAACATTGGCAGAGCAATGACTGGTAAATCACTGAGAAACTGAGTGATCCATCAAAGAAGTGGACATCACTCATGTCATGAAGTGTATCAGCTATCTCTGTATAAAATGATCAAAACAGTAGGCTGATTTCACTAAGTACCTGGGGGTAACTGGCGTCTGATAAACGTGTACCCTCACGCAAAAAGGTGTAAATCAGTTCTGTTGAATTTGATCATTGGCAGAATGGTCCATCATGTTGATTATCTAGGGGTATTGGCGTCTGATAAACGTATACCCTTACGTAAAAAGACTTTTGGTACCTGAATGCCCTAAATGAAATATATTGAAAATGCTGTTCCTTCAAAGAAATTTCATGGATGTCATTTGTTTATTTTCAATACATGACCTGGCACCTCTTAACAACTTTTAATGAGTATACGAAAGTAGGATATCTTGAAACTGAATCTTTCATGCAAATGTGATTCTGGTTTATTGTTTTATCATGTACAGTCAACTTATCCATTGATTGTAGTGCATGAACTCAAAAATTATTACCTTTAAACCAGACTTCTATCTGAAAGTAGTTTCTAACTTCATATGACTGAAGGTTCTGTGCTTTAGAATGCTTATTCCTGAACTACTTGTTCAGAATGCCAGCCAGATGATTTCTTGATCTTTCCCTATGTATATCTGATTTCTTGAACACAATATCCCATTTCATAGGGGAGAATTCATTCAGGGGGAGTCCTATCTTTAGGGAGAGTTTCTTGTTCTAAGGGTATTTGCATTCATATTGCCATGTTGTACTCATGTTCATACTATTTTTCTCTTTTTGATTATGTCAAAGAGGGAGAAAATTTTGGTGCCTCACTGCCACTTTGTTGCCATCATCAAAAAGGGGGAGAATGTTATGCCCCTTAGGGAGAATGGCACAAGCATGTACTATGTTGAATTGATGATAGCAATGCTATTTTGTTTTGATGATAGCAAAGACAGTGAGTGCATTTGTTATTGTGTTTTGATGATAGCAACATGAATGCATATGACTGTGACTGATATATCATCTGGAGAATGCATGTGTATGACTGATATATTGTTTGTGTAGACTTCTGTTATGTGCATAGTCTATACACTGCACGTTCAAGATCAAAGTATATACATTGCTACATTACCTGCTAGAGTGAAGTCTGTACAGCCGAAGCACACATATCAACTCTATACCTTGAAGCTACTGTGCAAGTCCACACATTGGCCTTCAGGCTTGAAAGTCTGTACATTGGACTGCGTCAACTCATTGCATTGACATACACTGAAGCGTCAACTCATTGCATTGACATACACTGAAGCGTCAACTCATTGCATTGGCTAAGTCTATACATTGTCTGTCTCATTTAGAGTCTAAGGTAAAGTCTGTACATTGGACAGTGTCAGGTAGGCGAAGTCTGTACATTGAGCGTCTCAATGAGCGTCTCATGTAAGTCCATACATTGGACTATAGCATGCATTTGTCAATGGCGTTTAAGTCTGTATAGTGGACTGTCTTCCTTAGCGTCTTGATCTTCCAAATCTATACAGGCCTCTGGTTTACAAAGTCTGTACATTGGTCTCAGACTCCAAAGTTTATACAGCATATACATTGGCTGCATCATTTCATTATCAAGTCTATACACTGCCTTTGGGTCTCCAAGTCTATACAGCCTTTTGCTTCGCCAAAGTCTGTACATTGGTATGCATTGCCCTTGGACATCAAAGTCTGTACAGCCTTGCCTTTGGCAAGTCTGCATAGTGAAGTCTATACACTACACTCGAGTTCACAGTGTCTTCATGAAGTCTATACAACGCACTTTCACATAAAGTATATACATTGGACGAGTCTGCATCGTGCATATGTTCTAAAGTCTATACACTGTGTCGTTCACATCTGCAAGTCTAGACATTCGCAAAGTCTATACATCAGACGAGTCTGCATAGGCCAAGTCCATACATTGTTAAGTGTATTTCATGCATCTGTTCTGAAGTCTATACATTGTGTGTCTTGTTCAGCTAAGTATATACATTACACGAGCTGAATGCTTACAAAGTCTATACACTCACTCAGTGCTCACACTTGCTCATCTGCTGCTGATAAAGTCTATACACTGTCTTCAGATGATGACAACAATGAAGAACAGGGTCGATGCTGGGAGTTCAATGCGTCCACGCTTCAGTTGAAGAGGATTTCAGAGCTTCACTTGGCTGCGTCAACTCCATGCTATAGTAGCGTCGACGCAGTAGTTAAATGAGGCAGAGTCCATAGCTCACTGGAATACTGCAGTGCGTCAACGCCATTGCAAGACAGCGTCCACGCAGCAATTGAGTCTGATATACATTCAGCTCTGGAACACCACTGCGTCAACGCTATGGATTAGCAGCGTCGACGTAGCACGGTTATCTGTCGAAGACCTTGATCACTAGATTGTCGATGCGTTAACGCAGCTGGCTGATGGAGTCAGCGCATCAGACTTGAGTTTCGTAGGAAGAAGATATCAGAAGGCTGCGTCAACTCCTTGGAGCAAGGATTCTTACCAAGACTGATGACCTGGCTCGTGATCCCAGGAGGACGAGGTGTGCAGATGCTGACACGTGGATGGAATTGCCTCGGATCTGACGAATTCACTTGGGCGGGAAAACATGGAAGCCACGCGCCCTTATCCACCTGATGCTGCCATTATATATAGTAGTCTTCATCCTCTATTGAAGGGAGATCGATCGACTGAAGAGTGGCAAGTCTATACATCCAGTCCAAAGGCAGCAGAGTGCTATCGATCTACAGAAGAGAAGAAAAGAAAGAGAGACAGAGAGCAGAGAAGAAGAAGAAAAAGAAAGAGAAAGAGAGATCGAGAGTTGAGAAGAAGAGATCAGCTGAAGATTGTCTTAACTGGACCGTGGATCAAATCCATGCCAGTCAGCTCTTGTAGAGAGCCACATTTGTGCTTCATTTCTTAACAGCTTTCCGTTGCTATTTTGTCTACTTTTCGTTTTCCATTTTATCCCATCTTCAAGTTGTATGTCAACGGATGCAGTGGAGGTTTCCACTGGACAGGTAAAGCTGTAATCCTCAGCTGGCGAGACTTGGTCTTGGACGGGTTAAGCTGTATTTCCCCAGCGGTTTGCAGAGGTGTATCCACTGGACAGCAAGCTGTGTTGCTCAGCGGGCAGTGGAGGATTCCACTGGACAGCAAGCTGTGTTGCTCAGCGGTTTGTAGGCCAAGCTGTATTGCCCAGCGGTCGCAAGCTGTGTTGCGCAGCAGTAAGCCATACTCGGTTGAGTGTGGGGTGGACGTAGGTCATTGACCGAACCACCTAAAATCTTGTGTGCATTGTGTTTGTGAATTTGTTCGTGAACTGGTGCTTGACTGAATCTCTTGATTATCTTCACAGATCTCTCGTGCTTTTGCTAAGTTTAGACTCTTGAGTTAGTGTTTTAGTAGATCTGCCTTTATTCCGCATTTGAACCTCCAACTGGTTTTAAATTAGGCTGTAGATCTATTCACCCCCCTCTAGATCCACACTTCGTAGGGATAGACTTCGTCCATCTAACTCCAACACCTGTCACTGCCATCGACGCACAACTACCGGCTGCTCTCCCCGAGCAGGAGTGGGAAGGGATCGAGCAGGCCATGAGAAACTACCTCCGGGGCCCAGGTAGCACTCCCTTGGGTCGCCAGAGACTGCTGGGGGTAGTGGCCTCCGCTTTCCAAGAAGAAGAAGCCCGACCCGCTCCCAGTGCAGAGTCGAGGAATCGGTTGGAGGAGCCACGCCAGTCCCCTTTTCGGGAGGAAGCACCGCCCCGACGATCGGTCTTTGACAGGTTGGTGTTCCCAGGAAGGTCATCTAGGAGGACAACGAAGAGAAATAGAAGCTGGAGAATCTTCACCTGCAATATGTCAGGAGTTTTTGGTCGGTACGGGGCCCTACCCACCGACCATGAAGAAGTGGCCAGACTCACCACCAGACCGGGGCCTCTCACTAGAAGGGGAAGAGCGGCAGGCAAAGCGGCACAGACAGGCGCCGAAGGAACCTTGCACGAAGAACCTCCTGCGGCTCTCACGGCCAATGTAGTCACCACCGGCGACACGAGCGGCCGCCCTCCACATCATCCGAGGATGCCCCGGCCAAAGAGACAGGGGGCATGCCCAGTCTCCCCACAACCGACCTGGCAATGTTGTACATGATGCAACGATTCCAGCAAGAGATTGAGTTGCTGGAGAAGCAACTAAATGAGCGGAACGCACAACCCTCGACGTCCGGACAGACCGAGGTTCTGCTCGAAGCGCCCGCGGGCAACATGCAATCTTCAGAAGCAACTCTGCAAGCTGCGACCTCCCCAGCAACTCCCAGCTTCCTCGGGGGCACGCCCCCGCAACAAGCACACTACACAGCACCGGCCCCGCTGCAGGCCCCGCCTTCCCAAGGGTCCCCCACGGCCCCTGAGGCGACTGTGTTGACTACCCTGAGTGCGCAGCCCGCCCATTTCTATCCAAGTCTGGTCGACCCAACAGCAGTCAGCATGTTGATGCTTGAACAAATGATAGACATGAAATTAGCAGAGAGAGGCGACGGGGATCAGACGTCGTTCGACGTCTACCGGGTGCCCTATCCAGCTCATTATGCCGTGAAGAAGCTGCCGATTGGCGTCACCAAGCCACCGAAGTTCGAAAAGTTTAATGGGCAAGGGTCTCCCAGGGAGCACATTGCCTATTATGTGAATGTCATGAGAGATTTGGCTGTCGATGAGGCCTACCTCCAGAAGTTTTTCTGCTCCACACTCACTGGGCTTGCCTTTGAGTGGTACTCTAGCTTGCAGCCCGGGTCTGTTGCCGATTGGCCCGACATGCAGAAAAAGTTCAAAGAAAGGTTCTACGTTGCTGAACGGGAAGTCACTGTGGCAGAACTCTATGCCACAAGACAGAGGAATGACGAGTTGGCTCTCAACTACATCAAAAGGTGGAGGAACCTCAGCATGAGGTGCAGGCGTCCGCCGCATCAGGAGGACGCAGTGCAGATCTACAAACAGAATTAAAAAAAAGAAATCCTGGAAAGGATGATTGGCGCTGAGGTCAAGACATTTGACCGCCTGAATAATGTAGTAGCTGAGATTGAGGCATTTCTGGCCAGATATTCCTCCACCTCGGTCGTATCGAGCCAGAGAGCCAGGCAGGCCGAGAAGAAGCCACCTTCCCCTGAGGTGCATGCACTAGATTTCCAGACCTTTGAGAAATAGAAGAAAAAAGCCAAAGGGGCCGCCAACTCTCCCCCGCCCAGAACTATCGAATGATGGGAAGGCACCTCGCTGAGGGAGAAGATGAGAAACAAGCTATATTCCTTCTCCCGAGACAAGTCTCGGTTCCTATTCGAGTGGGCAACCAGCTACAACAAAATCACGTTGCCAGAACCAAAGAGGCCCGGTGACCTGAAGAAGAAAGATGATCCGCGCTTCTGCCTGTACCATCGGATGCTCGGGCACACTATTGAGGACTGCTACGTCTTCAAGGACGTCATTGAGTCCTTAATCAAGAATGGGGAGCTGGACATGGGGGAGCACAAGATAGACCCCCCGCAGCCGCATGAGCTGCCCAACATAACCTCCACCGTCAACATGGTCTCATTATACCAGGAGTTGCCTGAAGAGTGGGCGGAGGCCAGCACCCGCGCCACTTATGAAACTTTTATTATGGCCCCGGCTCAAGACCAAGGGGGTTGGCAGACTGTACCCAGGAAGAACAGAAGAGCACGGATCCCTCGGCCCACCCCAGGAGTTCATGTGAGGGGTGTGACACCCCGGCCAGCACCGCCCCCGGTGAACCCAGTCTGGCATGACATGGCCCCTCGGCTAGTCATGAGGCGACCGACTCACAAGAAAAAGAAGTACGTCCCGATGCCGATGCACAAGAAGACCAGCCCGATGGTTGAAAGACTCCAGGCTGTTATTGGATGGCTTGAAGATTATGAACAGCCTAAAATCCAGCCCGTGGAGCTAAAAGTATATGTCCCCTGGGAGGAGTTCGAATCACTCGAACTGGCTCCAGGAGCAGAAGTTGAAGCAGAGAAAGAGCCTCCCCTGTGGGGTGAACTTCCCCAAGAACAGCCATCGGCTATAGCAGGAAAGAAGAAGAAGAAGAAAAGACCCAGGAGCAAGAAGAAAAAGGAGGTTGTCGTCGCCTGCAACACCCTCTCGACGCTGTTCGACACTGCCCTCTCCCTGGAAGAAAAAGAAGAAGAGCTACCCCATGAGCCGACAGAGGTTAGCCAGGCTGAAGCATCCACTTCCCAACATGCCACCAGGTCGGGAAGGAGGTGGGGGCGCTATGGCGACCCGGATCCCGGATACCAGATATACCCGGTAGGACTACCGAATACACCTGATACCACTTGGAACCCGCGAGACCTCCCAAGAGCGGTAAAGCTCCGAAGGGAAAAAGGATTGTCGTGTAGTATATTGAAGCCACAGAGATAGTACAGTAAGCAATTAAATTTCATTTGATCAGTTTGCTAAAGTAGCAGAAATAAAATTACTTTTTAATTAACAGTTCAATTTAACAATTATATCAGAGTCCAGTCCAAAAAATTAAAGATAAGTACAGGCCACATGAAAAGAATGTACACTGATGTCGGGGGAAATCCGACGTAGGTACCGCTGGCAGCTACAGACGTGCCACACCAGGAACCACGAACAGAGATGACGCCACCCACCTGAAAAGTAGGGGTGAGTCTCCAAACAGAGACTCAGTAGGGGTCACGCGGATCCCCACTGAAAAACACGCAACATACGGAACAGAAAGCAACAGTAGTAGCAAAGCAAGAAAAGCTACATTACCAAGCTGTAAAAAGAACGGGAACAACAGGAGTAGGGAACAAGTAGGAAAGGGGGAGAATCCACACCAGAAAAGTGGCTGCCGAACTAACCTCGGCACCCCGAACTACTCCAATCAGCGACAGAAGGGCGACTCTGATATGACAAAGTCAGGAGTTACCGATCTATCGACACGCCGCCAGGCCTAAGACGAAGACTAGCAAGGATAGACAAAAAGTCTAGGAAAGACCCAGACAGACGACGGACAGACTAGACGACACACACGACTAAGATGTCGTGCACACAACACGACACTGACCTCGAGTAGGGCCACGAGAGGGCTAACCCGGAAAGGGCACGACGCACAAGAAACGTGAAGAACACGAAGAGTCACGTGTCACGTGAGGGAAGCACCTCCTCACCAGAAGAACAGCCAGCTACGTCCACTGACGTCTTACACTGCGCCACGAGTGTCTCGCCTACGGTACCGTTGAAGCCACGATAGAGTTATAGACATGCAGTGAACCAAACAGGAACAACCGAATCAAGTAACTAGTCAGGGTCACGCCCGTCGACGTAAGTCCTCAGTCCCTGACAACGTGTGCACACACTGGCTCTTGCCTAAGCCAGGTCCTCTAGCTAGTTTTCTCCCTCGGTAGGACGCTACCACTGACCGGGAGCCCACGGAACTAGCTTACAAACCGTGTGACGGGAACACCCCACCGCCATCCCCAGGCGGGTCGGCAACTCAAGGCCTTAGGGCTACAACAAGCGGAGGCTCACTAGACAGAGAGACTCTAAAACAAGAGTGCTGTAGTACAAACAGGCAAAGAAGCACTATCGCACGTACTACGAAGCACCAAGGCAGCAAGACAACTGCCAACAGACTCAGAACAAGGCAACTAGACCTACAACGTAACGATCCTTGAGTCGGACGACTCAAAGGCAAGATCGTCACTGACAGCGGAGCAAGGCGCCAATCGGTATAATCCTAAGCCACGCGAAACGACACTTCGCAGAAAACGACTCACGGGGACCTGAAGGAACACCAAGGACCCTCAGACATGCCTGGAGACACGGACTGAGGTAAGACAACACCTCGATGTATCCGGAACCAATGTCTCGAGCTGGACAGAACTGTCGAGACACACAAAGCCACCTGTCAACCCCTGGGTAACCCCCGGTTGATCGGAGCCAGACGACACCGACACAAAACACGGCATGCATGAGCACTCCTGGTGCGGACACCTGAGCAGTTACGCCGAGCCATCGGTACCACACGCGGAGCACGACTCGAGCCACTTCAGCGTCCATCTGGCTCGGAGACAGCCTGGAGACTCCCCCCTGAGTCTCGACATTTATCATATTTGTTTAGACGTTATTTGTGTGTAATGTGTGTGTGTTTCATTTTATTCGGTATGTAATTTTGATTGTAAGAGGGGCTTATTTACAAAATGGGACCCTCGGGTCCCACGGGCCCCTCAGACCCCATCCCATTGATCCATCTCAGCCTAGGACCCCATGTGGGGTCAGTCAACAATTCAAATGGAGGCATCTAGAAGGTTGAATGGTAAAAGACACATGGGAGACAATTGGACTTCAAAGTCCAAGGTAGGCTACCTACCATGTCAAGCTTGCTCCCTCATGGTCAATGGTGCGCCCCTCCCCTTCATTTTTTATTTTAAATTTTGTGTGTTGATCACACTCAATCCATGCCCTCCATTCCCCTTCCCTAGATCTAACGGTTGAGGATGGGTTTGATATGTGACCCATATAAGCTAGTATTTTCCATTTTTGGAGAATAAAATGCATTTGAAATCTGAAAATTGTTGGAGTAAGGCCTTGGCCGCCCCCCTCCTCTCTCCTCCCTCTCCCCCTTGCAGCTGAGACGGTTGCTCTTCTGAGGTGTGACGCCTCCCTTATCGTTCCGGTGATCGCCGCCGCCGCCAACGTGCCGCCATCGCACCGCCACGGTCTTCATCGGTATTCTGTCCGTGCAGTGCAGTAGCAGCTTGTCCGAATTTTGCAGCCCTCCCTCGTGATCTTCTGGGCACCAAATTTGGAGGGGATGTTTTAGGGATGTCAGCCACACCACACAAAAATCGGCTGGCCTTCTAGTTCACGTTTTCTAATTTTTCATTTTCGTCAACTTTCAATTTCAGTTCTGTCAGTTTTCAGATCTGATTTCCACCTTTCCTGAGTTTCCAATATTCGACCACCCTTTTGATTTTTTCTGGACCTCCCCATTTTACTGGGAGTTCTACCCATCAATCCCTCCACCCATGATTTTTCTTGATTTTTGATCATCCCTCCATCTATTTTTTAAAAATCATTTTTAGAGTCATCTATAGTGATGTCAACCAGTTCCCAGATCCGACCACCCTCCAATGTTAAAATCATAACAATTCGTTGCCTCATCGAATCCTTCGACAAAAAATATTTCCATTTTTTTTGTTCAATTTCCTACAACTTTGATGAAGAGTCCAATAGCTGAATCGGACGTCTTCCCGGTGGTCAACGGCAGTTCTCAGACAACTCACCTACAGATCTGAGAGTTCAGGTACTGTTCAGAAGAAGCTTCAAAATTCAAAAAGGTCTAGATCCATGCAGATCCAGGTCCTCTCTCTGGGCCTAGATTGAAGGACTTCAAGAGAGCTTTCCAACGATAGCTCATGTGTCCCGATTCGACATCGGGATTGATTGCAGCGGTCGATCTCGCCGGAGCGCGCGCCGGAAAACAGAAACCAGAATCCGTGGACAGCCACTTCACAACGTGGAGATCAGAGCCGATCGGCCACCGACCGGAGTTTCCGGCTGACTGCCGTCCAGGGAGGCGCGCCATCAGAGGTCCCCATCACAGTGGGCCCCAACCCAGCAGGCCAGGAGGACAGCGCCATCTGTGGGCCCCACGGACCCATAGATCACGCCGTTCGGACAGCACTTTAGACGCGTGTTCGGCACCGCCGGGCGACATCAAGATGCTGCCCGTCAACCCGATTCGCGTGATTCCCGGGCCCCGCATGTGACCTTTTACCTCCCTACGTGGAGGGGTCAAATATTTGTACCACTGTAATATTGTTTAACCAGGAGTCCGTAAATCGGACGGGGTTGTCTTCGCCACGCCGGGTGCGTGGAGGTAATGGTCTAACTTCTCGGCGTTACTTTGCTTAGCCAGTATACGGTCTTATGCCGCTGCGAGAGTGTAGGTTCCTAGCCCGTGTGTCCATGTCACCGCTGTGAGTGCGAGAGTGACCCGTCCCATGACTCGATCCGAGTCCGAAAGTTGAGTCAGACTACCTTGAACTCTGCCGGTTCCTTAACCGCGCACGATCCACGCTTTCCCTCGCATGGGATGACGAGTGAGTTTACACTTCTGTTAGCGATGTGTAGCCTATAGGAGCTCTTAGTGTCGAGCCGAGGTCACTCTAGTAATCGTGTCGTTGCTGGTCGAGTAGTGTCCGTATCATGTAGCATCGTCTCCTCTGTCCGTCCCGCATCAGTTTGGTATCAGAGCCAGGTTGAGTCTAGGGTAGTCTTTGCATAAGTCTTGCATGCATCTGTGGACACCAAAAAAATTGCACACCCAAATATCATACCCGGCCTCGCATCAACAACGGCGCCGAGCGAAGAAGCCTCGGAGAGACTGGTCGTCCGGACTCCCCAAATATGCACACTGCCGTGAAGCCGTCCCCGGAGTCACGACAGCAAAGAGAAGCCAACTCTCGGGAAGCTCATAATCCATGGGCCACGAAGAAAATCAAATGGGCCACAACTCGTGCTCACAACGGGCTCAAAGCTGCCCATTTAGCCCTTCAGCGGCACGCCCATTTGAGGCTTCAACGGCACGCTCCCTGCAGCCTTCAGCGGCACACCCCAGGGTGTCCCCAGCGGCACACCCCTTGGGGAGCCCAGCGGCACACCCCTGGGTGCCCCAGCGGCACACCCATGGGAGCCCCTCAGCGGCACGCCCTGCCCCCAGCGGCACACCCGTCCTGGGCTCCAGCGGCACACCCCTAGGGTGTCTTCAGCGGCACGCCCCAATGGCTTCCAGCGGCACCCCAGGAAGCCTCAGCGGCACGCCCATTTGGGGCTTCAGCGGCACGCTTCGTTGGGCCTTCAACGGCACGCCTTTTGCCCTCTTCAGCGACACGCTTAGGCAACCTTTAGCGACACGCCCTTTTGGCCCTCCTCCGGCACACCTTTTGAGCCCGCCAGTGGCACGTCAACGGCCGAACGACGTGATGCCCATGCCCTATGGATCATTGGCACGCAATGGGACTTGCTGAGGTGTCACCTGGGGAGAGGGCCACGCTGCCTACTCCTCCTGCCACCCAGGACAAGGGAGTCAACTCCCATTAAATGCCCTCCGGACGCTTCCCGCCTTGGGACGCTCCCGCTGCCCGGGGTATAAAACCCCTCTTCGCTGCGAACAAAAGAGAGGAGAGGCAGATACACACAGGGACACCCACACGCAGACAGAGAAGAGGAGAAGAGAAGAAGAGAAGAAGAAGGAGAAGAGAAGAAGAAGAAGAGGAGGGGAGGCTCTGCCTCCCCCTCCTGCTGTTCCGCCCACCGCCGTCCCCGCGAAGAGCAGAAGAAGAAGCAGAAGAAGAGAAGAAGAGAAGAAGGAGAGGGGAGGCTCCGGCTCCCCCGTTGCTATCCCGTCCACCACCACCGGTGTGAAGAGAGAGAGAGAAGGAGGGTGAGTGAAGAGAGAGAGTGAGGACCGGGAGGGGAGGAGTCCCTGCTCCCCCCCATTATATCTTCTTTCTTTCTTTCTTTGTCCCCCTTGTGTTCTTTCCCGTCGCCATGTATTAGCTCCCTCGGGGCACTCTCTTTGTGATAATAAAAGTAGGAGGCTTGCAAGTATTTCTCTTGAACGTCTTTCTAAAGCGTTTCTTCCGTGTTTGCATCCTTCGGTGTTTCACGCCCTCCCCCTTTCCCTTTCTCCTTTTGTTAGGGTTTGCTTCCTCCAGGGCATTTTTGCCTTGCTTCCTCCTTCGCCGGCACGCCTTCTTCAGCGGCACGCCCTAGCCAAGCCCTTCGCCGGCACGCCCTTACGGGCCTTCGCCGGTACGCTCTCCCAGCCCTTCCCCGGTGCGCCTTGGAGCCCCTTCGCCGGCACACCCCAATCGCTCCTTCCCCGGTGCGCCTGGGAACCCCCTTCGCCGGCACGCCCCTACGGGCCTTCCCCGGCACGCCCAGGCCACTCTTCACATTCCCAACCTCTTCAGCCCGGCACACTTCCCAGCTGCTCCTGGAGAGGTCCCCTGCCCACCGTTGCCTCCGAGTTTTCCGGAGTTTTATTAAAGGTGTTGCCGCTCTCGGGCGCCCACCTCCAGTTGTCGGGTTCCGCCACTCCATGTGGGCGCGTTCCCTGTATCTCCCTTACGCTCGGGTCAAGGGGAGATGCTGCCGAATTTTCGTTAGAAACGATAACATATTAAAAGGATAAGAGGAAGCAACAAACAAATGGAACGACCACACGTTAAAAAGGACTAAAAGAAAGCAACAAGCAAATAAAAAGAACAACGGTAAAACGCTTTAACCGAGGCAAGGGAACCGTAATCAACTCAAAGAGAGCCGAATCAAATAACGACTAAGTAACTCGAACATCCGTCCTCAGGAGAGAAAGAATGGAAGATAATCAAGAGAAAGAGAGAAGAAACCCATGCAAACTTAATAAAAATCAGAACAGAAGAAAAGAAAAGCCTTAAAAGAAACGGAGGAGGAGTGGGCTCCCCATGCCCTTCGCCGGTACGCTCCTATTGTCTCCCTTAGCTGGCACACCTTTCTAGCCATCCTTCGCCGGCACATACCTCATGGCCCTTCGCCGGCACACCCGCTTAGCCCTTCAGCGGTACGCCTTCTACCCCCTTTCGCCGACACACCCTTCAGCCCTCCAACGGCACGCTCCTGCTTCAGCCTTCAGCGGCACACTCACCCTTTTAACCCTCCAGCGGTACACCCCCTGGCCCTCAGCGGCACACTCCTTTGACCCTCCAGTGCTACACCCCTGGCCCTCAGCGGCACACCCTTTTAACCCTCCAGCGGTACACCCCCTGGCCCCCAGCGGCACACTCCCTTGGCCCTCAGCGGCACACTCCCTTATCCCTCTAGCGGCACACTCCTTTGGCCCTCAGCGGCACACTCCCTTGGCCCTCCAGCGGCGCACTCCCATGACCCACAGGTACACCTGAAATAATGATATTAATAAAGATAATAAGCTAAAAAAACATAATAAATAAACAAATAATGATACAAAACTTAAATAATGATAATAATAACAAACTCAAAATAAAATAGAGAAATAATAGCAAACAATAATGTTAAATAACAATAATAAATGATAATAAATTCAAAAAGGTGAATAAATAAATAAGAATGATAAAGAAATAAGCAATAATAATAATATGGTTAAAAATAATAATAATAACGATAAATGGACAAATAAATGATAACCAAAATAAATAAATAATAATAACAAACTTAACAAAAAATGACAAGCAAATGAATGATAATAAAACGAACAAAAATAATAACAAACCTAATAATAACAATAGTAAATGAATAAATCACAAGAAAAATGAATAAATAGTAATAAAGAATTCACTCAAAGATATATATATAAATTAACAAATGATAATGATAACATTTCTTAAATAATAATAAAACAATGGGATCCGCTTCGCAGCCCCGTCTCTCCCGTGACCCGGTGCCGAAGGAACAACAATACCGCCCTTGCGAGTTGGGCCTGAGTCTAGGGAATTATCCCGAAATGGCCATGGCCTGACCTCGCCTCGGGCTGACATTCCGATTAAACCGGACTCATTTCTCCGGCCGGATCCCTTCCGAGCCGCTACTAAAATTGCCGCACGTTCGGCAGACATTTGAACGGATTCACCTCGGTTCCCGCCGCGTTCTTATTACGGACCTACGTCCGAACATGAAAAGGCCCGTGAGCGACCTGCATAGCCGGTGGCTCCTACCCCGATATGGTTGTGAGCCGGCATTGCTCCGGGCCAATAGCTCATCAATCCCGACCCGTTCCTATCGGGATTCGTTCCCTCCCTTTCATCGAAATTGCCGTAAACTCGGCATACATTTGTACGGGGTTGTTCCCGCCCGCGTCGCACTTTCAATATGGGCCCTTGCCCAAACATGAAAAGGTCGACAAGTGACCGACGAAATCCGAATTAGAACGAGACGGCCCTCGTCACCCCCGGACTCCTTCCATGGGAATATCAATAAGACCTCCGTGGGCCACACTCAGACCTCGGGCCTGTCCCGATCATGGTCATCGTCTGGCTCATATCCTCGGTCTACAGCCCGCTCCTTTCGAACACGTTTTTGGTTCTGGAGTCTAGTCCCGGGACTCTTTCCCGCTCCCCTCCGACACCAGAAATATTAATGATGCCCGCGCAAGCCCCGTTCGGACCACGGGAGGCGCCCCCAATATGGTCCTGACTCGATCTCGTACCGGGCCAATAGATTCGTTGGTTTCCAGCTACAATAACCGAGATTCAACCGAATGTTTTCAGTGTCTCGGAATAATAAACTTGCCGTATCCCGGCATGCATATGTTCCAGGTCCTCCTGCGATGATTACAATATTCTTAAGCCGGACTCTCGTCCGAATATTAAATGGTCTCCCGAATGACCGACATGTTTCGAACGCCCGCTTCTCTGGACACAGGGCTTTTCAGCCGATTCAAGGGATATTCCCTCGTTGCCCCTTAGCACCGGAAATACTAATGCCGCTCATGCAAGTCTTGTTTCGACCGCGGGGGGCCCACCGCAGTATGGTCGCAGCTTGCTCTTGCACCGGGCCAACAGATTTACCGGTTTCCGACCGCTCTAACCGAGGTTTAGCCGAATGTTTTCCGTTCTTCTGAACAATAAATTGCCATATCCTGGCATACATATGCTCCGGTCTTCCCATGACGATCGCACTCTTCCCGAGACGGACACTCGTCCGAACATTAAATGGTCAGCGCATGACCGACATGATCCCAAATGGTTTTCTTCCCGCCTGCGCGCGAGGATTTCAATACCTCATAATAGACCTTTCATGCAATTAATTTCTTGGCCATGAGGCCCTGAATCTCGGCGATTAATCAAGGGTGTTCCCTCGTACGGGGGATGTAAATGACGTCGTGACCTTTATGGCGCGGCGGGTTTTGGTCCCGACACGAACCACACAATCGTCTGACGAAGTCAGATCGAGCGCACCATGGGCTCTTCGGAGCCCGAATAAATTGTCACTTCGGTGACTGGCACGCCCACGCACTTAATAAACGAATAAACTAACGAGAGAACAATAAGTGAAAAAAAGTGCGTCCACAATTCTGGCACGCCCGGTGGGACCTAAACTACCCTTCATCTCTTCGTCGGGATTCAGGGCCTCATGGCCCCCTAATAAACGATGTTTGCCTGTGTTGATGAATTGCAGGTGCTGTCTTCGCCAGCCATATGGGGAGAAAATCCAGACTCGATGCAGCTGCCTTCGCGGTCTCGAGGACGCTGCTTCGGAGCATATTTAGCTTCCAGGAATCATGGGGGCTGTCAAAAAAAGAGAAGAGAAAGAGAAGAGAAGGGAGGGGAAATCAAGCCCTTCGTTTCCCTCAAGAAGAAAGAAAACAAAAGAAGGAAAGAAGAAAGGAAGAAAAGAAGAAAAGAAGAAGAGAAGAAAAAAAGAGAGGAAAGAAAGAAGCAAAAAAAAGAGAAGAGAAAGAAATGGCAAGAAAGGGTTGTACGGCCACGTCCGTCGAGACCCGTGCTGAACGAAGATTACCACTGTGGGGTTGATGCGGTGGAGCGAACCACTCATCCCCTCCCTGAGGGGGTGAGCGCTCTCCTGCACCTCCACCCTGGTCAATCATACAAAAAATAAGAGAAGAGAAGAAAAAAAAGGGGAGAAAGAAGAAAAGAAGAAAAGTCGGCCAGCATCGCCGACCAGAAGAGCAAGAAGAAACCCGGCGTCCCGCCCGACTTTAGGAGGCTCCGAGTCCGCAGTGCAATGACCCGGCCCGTTCCTTCTTCCTGCTGCCTCCATCCGGCACAAAACGGCCCCGAGTGGTTGTTAAAAGACCCAACGTGCCACGATCGTAGCTTGGCGAATGGTTACCCGCTGTGGGAATGCTTTATAGCAACAAGGCCAAGCATGGCCGCCACTCTCGAAGAGAGCATGCACATACCCCGCCATGGGGGATAAGAAGAGGAGATATACCCCGCCATAGGGGCATAAGAGGCAAAAAAAAATATACACCCTGATCTAGGGGCATATGAAGAGATTCTATCCCACTTTGGGGGCACGACAGACAACAAAGCTACACCCCGGCTCAGGCGTCTTTAAAGAAGAAATGTACCCCGCTTAGGGGCACGGAAGTGAAGAGGCATACCCCCGACCTAGGGGGCAGATGAAGAAAAGCTACACCCCCACTCTGGGGGAGGGGCACATGAAGAGAAATATACCCCGCCCTGGGGGCATAAGAAGCAATATAGTTTCACCCCGATCTAGGGGCATAAAGAGCAAAAGAACACACCCCGACTTAGGGGCATATGAAGAGAAGCATACCCCGCTCTGGGGCATAAGAAGCAGAACCCACACCCCGGCTTAGGGGCATTCGAGGAAGAAATATACCTCGGTATGGGGGCACATGAAGCACGCCTCCACCTCATCATGAGGGCATAAGAAGCAAAGACCATACCCCGCCATGGGGAATAAGAAGCAAGAATCCGTCCCGACTGAGGGGCACACAAAGCAAAAGCTACACCCCGGCTTCGGGGCATTTGAAGAAGAATCCGCCCTGACCTGGGGACGTAAGAAGAAATAGAGGTGCACCCCGGCTTAGGGGTATTTGAAGAGGAAGTACACCCCGATATGGGGGCACCTGAAGCAAAAGACATACCCCGCCATGGGGACATAAGAAGAAAAGAATTCACCCCGGCCTGGACACACACAAAAAGAGAAACTCGCCCTGGCTTAGGGGTATATGAAGAAGGAACGTACCCCGACTTGGGGGCATAAGAAACAAAAGCACGCCCCATGCTAGGGGCAAATGGAGAGGAATGCACCTCGCCCTGAGGGGCGCAAAAAGTATAAGAACACACCCTGGCATAGGGGCATATGAAGAAGAAACATACCACGCCTGGGGGCATAGAAGTCATGAAGAACACGCCCCGGTTTAAGGGCATTTGAAGAAGTCACATCCCACCTCGGGAGCACAAGAAGCAGCAAGAATACACCCCGGCTTCGGGGTATTTGAAGAAGAAATATACCCCGCCTGGGGGCATAGAAGCTATAAAGAATACACCCCGGCTCAGAGGCATTTGAAGAAGCTACGTCCCGCCTTGGGGGCATAAGGAGAGAAGAATACGCCCCGACCTTGGGGCATTCGGAGAAGGAATACATCCCGGCCTCGGGGTCCATGAAGTAACATATATCCCCCCCCGGGGGGCATCTGAAGCAGAACACACAATATTCCCCGGCTTAGGGGAGCACGTGAAGAAAGGAATACACCCCGATGCGGGAGCACATAAGTATAAGAAGAAGAGACTGCCCCGGCCTGGGGTCATGAGAAAAAAGTAGAATTGCACCCCGGCTTAGGGGGCATATGAAGAGAAGTGCACCCCACCTTGGGGCATAGGAGAATCAACCCCGACTCAGGGGTAACTGAAGAGAACTCCACCCCGGCCTGGGGTCATGAGGAGAAGCAAAATATACCCCGTCTTGGGAGCATATGAAGCCAAGAATCACACCCCCGTCCCGGGGGTATTTGAAGAAGAAGCCCACCTCGCCTCCAGGGCCTAGAAGCTATAAAGAGCACGCCCTGACTCAGGGGCATGCGAAGAAGAAGAACTCACCCCGCCTCGGGTGCACAAGAAGCCAAGCTCACCCCGCAGGGGGGCATGTGAGACACAGCTACGCCCCGACTCAGGGGCACTCGAAAAGAAGTACACTCCACCTTTGGGGTGCAAAAAGCAACATACACCCCATCTCTGGGGGCACAAGAAGCAGAACATACCCCACCTTGGGGGCATATGAAGCCAAGAAACACACCCCCGTCCCGGGGGTATTTGAAGAAGAAGCATACCCCGCCAGGGGACATAGAAGCCATGAAGAATACGCTCCGGTTTAGGGGTACTTGAAGAAGCTACACCCCGCCACGGGGACATGAGAAGAAAAGAGAATTCACCCCGGCTTAGGGACCTTTGAAGGAGCATACCCCAGGCTCGGAGTCCATGAAGCAACATTAACCCCCCCCCCCCCCCCCGGGGGGGGGGGGGGCATCTGAAGCAGAACAAATAACATCCCCCGGCTTAGGGAAGCATATGAAGAGAGGAATACACCCAGATGTGGGGGCACGTAAATAAAGAAGAAGAATTCACCCTGCCTCGGGTGCATAAAAAATAAGAACTAAACCCCGCATCAAAAGTAGTAATACACCCCACCTTGGGAGCACAAGAAGCAAACATTCCCCCCGGTGTGTCTGGGAAGAAGAAAAGAATTCACCTCGGCCTGGGGACACTTGAAGAAAGAAGCACATCCCGCCACGGGGGCACATGAAGAGAACCCCTCCCGCCTTGGGAGTATAAGAAAGAGAAGAATACACCCTAGTCTGGGGGCTTTTGAAGAAATAACACACCCCCTCCATGGGAGACAAAGCTACACCCCGACCCGGGAACACATGCAGAGCATCCACCCCGCTCAGGGGGCATAAAAAATACACTCCGCCCCTGGCGCATAAGAAACAGAAGCATCTACCCTGACCCGGGGCACAGAAACGAAGAGACATGCTATCACGCCCCGTACTCTATACCGTCGAGATATTGTCCGCTTTGGCCTACTAGCCTCACGGTTTTATCCCTTTCTAATAGTGATCGGCTCCAGAATGGAGGACTTCCCGGGCAGGTCACCCATCCCGGTACTACTCCCCATTAAGCACGCTTAACTTCGGAGTTCTTTCCAAGAACTGAGCCGATACTTGAAAAGGCGCCTCGGTGATATAGAGTACAACTTAGCTATATTTGAGGGTGTTACAATCTACCCCTCTTATATAGGCGACGTCCTCGTCGCTGGGCACATATAGCACGTAATCACGCAATCAAGCCCCCAGGCAGGTAGGACTCTAGAGGTGGCCCCTACAGGCTCAAGAGGTGGCTCCCACTATGTAGCACTTTGCTCCATTACGGACTCAAGAGGTGGCTCCCATAGTGTAGCACTTTGCCCTGCATGGCACTTAGTTCCCACACTTCCGACTGGGGTATAGCTCTGATACCATTCTATGACGCCCCGTACTCTATACCGTCGAGATATTGTCCGCTTTGGCCTACTAGCCTCACGGTTTTATCCCTTTCTAATAGTGATCGGCTCCAGAATGGAGGACTTCCCGGGCAGGTCACCCATCCCGGTACTACTCCCCATTAAGCACGCTTAACTTCGGAGTTCTTTCCAAGAACTGAGCCGATACTTGAAAAGGCGCCTCGGTGATATAGAGTACAACTTAGCTATATTTGAGGGTGTTACACATGCATCCCGATCTGGGAGCATAAGAAGAAAGATATACTCCGCCCAAGCGACATTTGAAGAAACAACATACCCTGCTTCGGGGGCACAAAAGCCGTAAAGAGATGCACCCCGGCCTCAGGGGGACATAAGAAGCAAGAGATACAGCCCCATGCCGGGGACATATGAAGAGAAGCACTCCTCCGCCTTCAGGGGTAGAAAGAGAGCAGAATTCGCCCCCGCTATGGGGGGTATAAGAAACAAAAGACATGCCCCGTACCAGGGGCATATGAAGAAGAAACATACCCCACCTGGGGGCATAGAAGCCGTGAAGAGTATACCCCGACTTAGGGGGGCATTTGAAGAGAGCTACACCCCGTACCAGGGGCATATGAAGAAGAAGCATACCTCGCCTCGAGGGCCTAGAAGCTATAAAGAACACGCCCCAGCTCAGGGGCATATGAAGAGAAGTCCACCCTGGCTTAGGGGCATATGAAGAAGAAACATACCCCACCTAGGGGCATAGAAGCCGTGAAGAGTATACCCCACCATGGGGGCATTTGAAGAGAGCTACACCCCGCCTCGGGGGCAAAAAAAAACACACCCTGGTCTGGGGACATAGAAGTAAAAAAAATACACCCTGCCTGGGGGCACAGAAGCAAAGAGGCAAAACACACCCCTCAGGGGGGATGCACACCAAACGAAGCTACACCCCAACCTGGGGGCACATTAAGAGAAATACACTCCAGCACGGAAGCGTTAATGAGAAAAGAAGAGCAGAAAAGAAAGAAAAAAGGGGTACATGAGGCAGACGTGGTCTTCAAGCCCGCCTCATCCCATAAAAGAAGAAAAAAAGAGTCATGAGGCAGACGTGGTCTTCGAGCCCGCCTCATCACACAAAAGAAAATAAGAAGAGGAAGAAAAGACACATGAGGCAGTCGTGATCCCTGGACCCGCCTCTTCATACAAAAGAAGAAGAGCAGAACTAAAAGAGGACACATGAGGCAGACGTGGTCTTCGAGCCCGCCTCATCACATAAAAGAAGAGAAGAAAAGAAAGAAATGATCACGAGGTAAACATGGTCCTTGCACCTGCCTCTTCATAAAAGAAGAAGAGAAGAAAAAAAAAGAGCGATCACGAGGCGAACATGGTCCCTGCACCTGCCTCTCCATAAAAGAAGAAGAGAAGAACAAAAAAAAAGGAGCAATCATGGGGCGAATATGGTCTCTGCACCTGCCCCTCTACAAAAGAAGAAGAGAAGAGGAAAAAAAAGAGAGACATGAGGCGAACATGGTCTCTGCACCTGCCTCTCCATAAAAGAAGAAGAGAAGAAAGAAAAAAGAGTGGTCATGAAGCGAACATGGTCTTTGCACATGTCTCTCCATAAAAGAAGAAGAGAAGAAGAAACAGAGCAATTTTGAGGCAGGCGCGGTCTTTGCACCCGCCTCTCTACACAAAAGAAGAAGAGAAGAAAAGAAAGAAATGATCACGAGGCAAACATGGTCTTTGCGCCTGCCTCTACAAAAGAAGAAGAGAAGAAGAAAAAGAGAAATCATGGGGCGAACATGGTCTCTGCACCTGTCTCTCTACAAAAGAAGAAGAGAAGAAACAAAAAGAGACGTGAGGCGAATATGGTCTCTGCACCTGTCTCTCCATAAAATAAGAAGAGAAGAAGAGAAAGAACAGTCACGAGGCGAACATGGTCTCTGCACCTGCCTCCCTATAAAAGAAGAAGAGAAGAAGAGAAAGAGCAGTCACGAGACAAACATGGTCCTTGAACCCGCCTCTCTACACAAAAGAAGAAGAGAAGAGAAGAAAGAAATGATCACGAGGCAAACATGGTCTTTGTGCCTGCCTCTACAAAAGAAGAAGAGAAGAAGAAAAAGAGCAATCATGGGACGAACATGGTCTCTGCACCTGCCTCTCTACAAAAAAAGAAGAGAAGAAACAAAAAGATGCGTGAGGCGAATATGGTATGTGCACCTGCCTCTCCATAAAATAAGAAGAGAAGAAGAGAAAGAACAGTCACGAGGCGAACATGGTCTCTGCACCTGCCTCCCTATAAAAGAAGAAGAGAAGAATAGAAAGAACAGTCAGGGGGCGAACACGGTCCTTGAACCCGTCCTCTTCACACAAAAGAAGAAGAGAAGAAAAGAAGGAAATGATCACGAGATAAACATGGTCCTTGCACCCGTCTCTCCTCACAAAAGAGGAAGAAAAGAAGAGAAAGAAGAGTCACGAGATGAACTTTTACCTCCAACCTTCAGCCACCCGACAAACAGAAACCAATCAGCATTCCGCCGACGGGGTGTTAAACCGACTAGACCTTCCGCCGACGGGGCGTTAAACCGACTAGACCTTCCACCGGCGGGGCGTTAAACCGACTAGACCTTCCGCCGACGGGGCGTTAAACCAACAAAGGCCTCCCAGATCCTGGCTTTTGTAGCATGCTTCCCAAAATTCGGACCTCGTGGCCTGCTTCCCAACTTTGGCTCTCGCAGCCTGCTCCCCACTAGCTTTTATAGCCTGCTTCCCAACTTTGGCTCTTGCAGCATGCTTATCTTTGACCCTCGTGGCCTGCTTCCCAACTTTGGCTCTCGCAGGCTGCTTCCCCTTGGCTTTTATAGCCTGCTTCCAAACTTTGGCTCTTGCATCTTGCTTACCTTTGGCCCTCGTGGCCTACTCCCCAACTTCAACTCTCGTAGCCTGCTTCCCAGCTTTGGCTCTTGCAGCCTGCTTGCCTTTGGCCTTCGTGGCCTGCTTCCCAAGTCTGGCTCTCGTAGCCTGCTTCCCAGAATTCGGCCTTCGCGGCCCGCATCCCATAACTTCAGCTCCTGGAGCCCGCTTCCCTAATATCCTCTCAGCCCTTTTGCGGTCTACCTCCCTAATACCTTTACTACCACTACACATATACGTAACAACAATATTTTCTTATGCAAAAAGAAAAAACACAAAAAAACAAACAAAAAAACAACAACAACGAAAAAGAAAACAACAAAATAAAAAAAATAAAAAAAAGAGAATGCATGATTGCCCTGCTCGCATGGTTGCTTAATATAGAATAATACACCTCCTTGGAATTTTCTAGGACCGCGTTTCCTTGCTAAATAATATCGCCCCAATTCCAGATGCACGCGTGTCACGACGTACGCTCGAAGGGAACCCAATTAACGTCAAGGGGAAGAGTCATGGCTGAATCGCTAAGCCCAACTCACAAAATAAACCTGAGGCAACGCTCCCACACTTAGCACTTAATGTGTTCAATAGCCTTCGACTATAGGGATTGCCCGAATTTCTTCTTAGCACTCTACGGAGACTTGAATTCCTGCACTCGCGTGAAAGGTAATCGTGAGGAAAAAGCTGCCTACCCCCACTGTAAAAAAAAAGAGAGAAAAGAAAAGAGAGAGAAAAAAAAAGAAAAAAAAAGAGAAACGTGAATCCGAGTAGCCGGGAATCCCCATTGAGACACATGAGGAGACTCGCGTGAAATGGTGAAGTGAATTATAATAAGGATGAATCCTAGTAGCCAGGAACCCCCATTGAGACACATGAGGAGACTCGCGCTGAACGGTGAAATCCGCTACCAAAATAAACAGATGGGGGCTGTGTGAAGCTACCGAAAGTCGAAAGCCTGGAACTAATATGTAGGCGCTAAAGTGATCCTCGAGTGTCACAAGGAAAACCTGCATATCCCTATGGTTAGGGCTCTTTGTTCACACATTTGCACTGCCACGCCACAGAGAATTACCTCGGGTGAAATGCGTGAATTTAGGCTATGCATGCAAGACATGCGATATCCTCTTGACCGGTGCACCACCCCTCAATTGTGCCTCGCGGCCCGTACCGCATCTACGAATTACGGGCGATGTCCATATCCTATCCCCTATAGGGGGAGCTGCCTTACTTATATTTATGTTATGCCTGCTAATGAATGCTTGCATGCTTTAATAAAAGAAAATATAAAAAAAATAATAATAAATAATAAAAATATGTGTTTATAATAAACTCAATTTCGGCTAGCCAAGCGTACTTTCCCAGCGCTGGCTTGTAGAGCCCAATCTCGGCCCCCCCCCCCCCATGGCCTACCTCTTGCCCTCGCGGCCCGTTAATCTCCCAACTCTGGCTCCCGCAGCCTGCTTCCCCTCGGCTTTTATAGCCTGCTCCCCAATTTTGGCTCTCGCAGCCTGCTCCCCAGAATTCGGCTTTCACGGCCTGCTTCCCAGAATTTAGCTCCTGTGGCCCGCTTCCCAATATCTTTGGCTCTTCCAGCCTGCTTCTCAGGATTCGGCCCTTTACGGCCTGCTTCCTAGAATTTGGCCTTTACGGCCTACTTCCCCGATTTCAGCCTTCGCGACCTACCTCCATGACACCAACTCCGGCCCTTGCGGCCCACTTTCCCGAGTCTGGGTTTCATAACCGGTATCCCCGGCGCATTTTGAATCAACAAACTCTTCTCTCCATCCCTTCGGGCGACGAACATCCCTGTTGCGTCAATAAACCCTTCTCTCTGCCCTCATGGCTCGCCTTTTGCAACTTCGGCTCTTGAAGCCCGCTTCCAGCCTTGGTTGTTTTGGCTTCACTTATTGGCCCCTGAGCCGACAGCTTTCAATCATTGGCTCCTATGCCAATAGCTTTTCAATTATCGGCCCATGAGCCGACAGCTTTCAATCATTGGCTCCTATGCCAATAGATATCTAATTATCGGCCCCTAGCCGACAGCTTTCAATTATCGGCCCTTGAGCCGACAGCTTTCACTCATCGGCCCCTGAGCCGATAACCTTTTAATCATCGGCCTTCGGGTTGACAGCTTTTCAATTATTGGCTCCCATGCCAATAGCTTTTCAATCATCGGCCCCTGAGCCGACAACTTTCCAATTATTGGCCCCCATGCCAATAGCTTTTCAATCATCGGCCCCTGAGCCGACAGCTTTTAATCATCGGCCTTCGAGCCGACAGCTTTCACTTATTGGCTCCCATGCCAACAGCTTTCAATTATCAGCCGATGTGCCGACATCTCTTATATCATTGGCATCCGTGCCAGCAGCCACCTGGAGTTCTTCAAAAAAAAAGAAAAGAAGAAGAGAAGAAAAAAAGGGGGGGAAGAAGAGAAGAAGAGAAAAAAAAATAAACAAACAACAAAAAGAGAGAGAAAAAAAGAGATAACAAAAAGAAAAAAAAAGAGGAAAAGAGAAGAAGAGAAAAGAGAGAAGAAAAGAAAGAAAAAGAGACGAAGAGACCAACATACTGCTTCAGTTCCCGACACCCCGTCGGCACTGATGAAGAGACCAATACACTGCTTCAGTTCCCGACACCCCGTCGGCACTGATGAAGAGGCTAATATGCTGCTTCAGTTCTGGACACCCTGTCGGCACTGATGAAGAGATCAACATACTGCTTCAGTTCCCGACACCCCGTCGGCACTGATGAAGAGACCAATATACTGCTTCAGTTCCCGACACCCTGTTGGCACTGATGAAGAGACAAAGAGACCAATATACTGCTTCAGTTCCCGACACCCTGTCGGCACTGATGAAGAGACAAAGAGACCAATATACTGCTTCAGTTCCCGACACCCTGTTGGCACTGATGAAGAGACAAAAAGACCAATATACTACTTTAGTTCCCGACACCCCGTCGGCACTGATGAAGAGACCAATATACTGCTTTAGTTCCTGACACCCTGTCGGCACTGATGACGAGACAAAGAGACCAATATACTGCTTCAGTTCCCGACACCCTGTCGGCACTGATGAAGAGACAAAGAGACCAATATACTGCTTCAGTTCCCGACACCCCGTCGGCACTGATGAAGAGACCAATATGCTGCTTCAGTTCCCGACACCCTGTCGGCACTGATGAAGAGACCAAGAGACCAATATGCTGCTTCAGTTCCTGACACCCTGCCGGCACTGATGAAGAGACCAACATACTGCTTCAGCTCCCGACACCCCGTCGGCACTGATGAAGAGACCAATATACTGCTTCAGTTCCCGACACCCTGTCGGCACTCATGAAGAGACAAAGAGACCAATACGTTGCTTCAGTTCCCGACACCCCGTCGGCACTGATGACGAGACCAATATGCTGCTTCAGTTCCTGACACCCTGTCGGCACTGATGAAGAGACAAAGAGACCAACAAACCAGGTCAGCTCCCGGCACCCTGTCGGCACTGACAAAGAGAAGAAAAGATAGATAAACCATGGCAGCTCCCGACACCCTGTCGGTACTGATGCAAAAGAAAAGAAGAGACCAACATGCTATGGCAGCTCCCTACGCCCTGTCGGCACTAATGAAGAAGAGAAGAGACAAGCATGCTACGCCAGCTCCCGACACCCTGTCGGTACTGATGCAAAAGAAAAGAAGAGACCAACATGCTACGGCATCTCCCTACGCCCTGTCGGCACTAATGAAGAAGAGAAGAGACAAGCATGCTACGCCAGCTCCCGACACCCCGTCGACACCGACAAAGAGAAAAAAGAGACCTGTACACCCGCGAGCACCGCCCGGCTCATCCTTCGCCTGCGCTACCCGTGGGTGGGGGGTATTTGTGGACACCAAAAAAATTGCACACCCAAATATCATACCCGGCCTCGCATCAACAACGGCGCCGAGCGAAGAAGCCCCGGAGAGACTGGTCGTCCGGACTCCCCAAATATGCACACTGCCGTGAAGCCGTCCCCGGAGTCACGACAGCAAAGAGAAGCCAACTCTCGGGAAGCTCATAATCCATGGGCCTCGAAGAAAATCAAATGGGCCACAACTCGTGCTCACAACGGGCTCAAAGCTGCCCATTTAGCCCTTCAGCGGCACGCCCATTTGAGGCTTCAACGGCACGCTCCCTGCAGCCTTCAGCGGCACACCCCAGGGTGTCCCCAGCGGCACACCCCTTGGGGAGCCCAGCGGCACACCCCTGGGTGCCCCAGCGGCACACCCATGGGAGCCCCTCAGCGGCACGCCCTGCCCCCAGCGGCACACCCGTCCTGGGCTCCAGCGGCACACCCCTAGGGTGTCTTCAGCGGCACGCCCCAATGGCTTCCAGCGGCACCCCCAGGAAGCCTCAGCGGCACGCCCATTTGGGGCTTCAGCGGCACGCTTCGTTGGGCCTTCAACGGCACGCCTTTTGCCCTCTTCAGCGACACGCTTAGGCAACCTTTAGCGACACGCCCTTTTGGCCCTCCTCCGGCACACCTTTTTGAGCCCGCCAGTGGCACGTCAACGGCCGAACGATGTGATGCCCATGCCCTATGGATCATATGCATGCAATGGGACTTGCTGAGGTGTCACCTGGGGAGAGGGCCACACTGCCTACTCCGCCTGCCACCCAGGACAAGGGAGTCAACTCCCATTAAATGCCCTCCGGACGCTTCCCGCCTTGGGACGCTCCCGCTGCCCGGGGTATAAAACCCCTCTTCGCTGCGAACAAAAGAGAGGAGAGGAAGATACACACATGGACACCCACACGCAGACAGAGAAGAGGAGAAGAGAAGAAGAGAAGAAGAAGGAGAAGAGAAGAAGAAGAAGAGGAGGGGAGGCTCTGCCTCCCCCTCCTGCTGTTCCGCCCACCGCCGTCCCCGCGAAGAGCAGAAGAAGAAGCAGAAGAAGAGAAGAAGAGTAGAAGGAGAGGGGAGGCTCCGGCTCCCCCGTTGCTATCCCGTCCACCACCACCGGTGTGAAGAGAGAGAGAGAAGGAGGGTGAGTGAAGAGAGAGAGTGAGGACCGGGAGGGGAGGAGTCCCTGCTCCCCCCCATTATATCTTCTTTCTTTCTTTCTTTGTCCCCCTTGTGTTCTTTCCCGTCGCCATGTATTAGCTCCCTCGGGGCACTCTCTTTGTGATAATAAAAGTAGGAGGCTTGCAAGTAATTTTCGTGAACGTCTTTCTAAAGCTTTTCTTCCGTGTTTGCATCCTTCGGTGTTTCACGCCCTCCCCCTTTCCCTTTCTCCTTTTGTTAGGGTTTGCTTCCTCCAGGGCATTCTTGCCTTGCTTCCTCCTTCGCCGGCACGCCTTCTTCAGCGGCACGCCCTAGCCAAGCCCTTCGCCGGCACGCCCTTACGGGCCTTCGCCGGTACGCTCTCCCAGCCCTTCCCCGGTGCGCCTTGGAGCCCCTTCGCCGGCACACCCCAATCGCTCCTTCCCCGGTGCGCCTGGGAACCCCCTTCGTCGGCACGCCCCTACGGGCCTTCCTCGGCACGCCCAGGCCACTCTTCACATTCCCAACCTCTTTAGCCCGGCACACTTCCCAACTGCTCCTGGAGAGGTCCCCTGCCCACCCTTGCCTCCGAGTTTTCCGGTGTTTTATTAAAGGTGTTGTCGCTCTCGGGCGCCCACCTCCAGTTGTCGGGTTCCGCCACTCCATGTGGGCGCGTTCCCTGTATCTCCCTTACGCTCGGGTCAAGGGGAGATGCTGCCGAATTTTTGTTAGAAACGATAACATATTAAAAGGATAAGAGGAAGCAACAAACAAATGGAACGACCACATGTTAAAAAGGACTAAAAGAAAGCAACAAGTAAATAAAAAGAACAACGGTAAAACGCTTTAACCGAGGCAAGGGAACCGTAATCAACTCAAAGAGAGCTGAATCAAATAACGACTAAGTAACTCGAACATCCATCCTCAGGAGAGAAAGAATGGAAGATAATCAAGAGAAAGAGAGAAGAAACCCATGCAAACTTAATAAAAATCAGAACAGAAGAAAAGAAAAGCCTTAAAAGAAACGGAAGAGGAGTGGGCTCCCCATGCCCTTCGCCGGTACGCTCCTATTGTCTCCCTTAGCTGGCACACCTTTCTAGCCATCCTTCGCCGGCACATACCTCATGGCCCTTCGCCGGCACACCCGCTTAGCCCTTCAGCGGTACGCCTTCTACCCCCTTTCGCCGACACACCCTTCAGCCCTCCAACGGCATGCTCCTGCTTCAGCCTTCAGCGGCACACTCACCCTTTTAACCCTCCAGCGGTACACCCCCTGGCCCTCAGCGGCACACTCCTTTGACCCTCCAGCGGTACACCCCTGGCCCTCAGCGGCACACCCTTTTAACCCTCCAGCGGTACACCCCCTGGCCCCCAGCGGCACACTCCCTTGGCCCTCAGCGGCACACTCCCTTATCCCTCTAGCGGCACACTCCTTTGGCCCTCAGCGGCACACTCCCTTGGCCCTCCAGCGGCGCACTCCCATGACCCACAGGTACACCTGAAATAATGATATTAATAAAGATAATAAGCTAAAAGAAAACATAATAAATAAACAAATAAGGATACAAAACTTAAATAATGATAATAATAACAAACTCAAAATAAAATAGAGAAATAATAGCAAACAATAATGTTAAATAATAATAATAAATGATAATAAATTCAAAAAGGTGAATAAATAAATAAGAATGATAAAGAAATAAGCAATAATAATAATAAGGTTAAAAATAATAATAATAACGATAAATGGACAAATAAATGATAACCAAAATAAATAAATAATAATAACAAACTTAATAAAAAATGACAAGTAAATGAATGATAATAAAACGAACAAAAATAATAACAAACCAAATAATAACAATAGTAAGTGAATAAATCACAAGAAAAATGAATAAATAGTAATAAAGAATTCACTCAAAGATATATATATAAATTAACAAATGATAATGATAACATTTCTTAAATAATAATAAAACAATGGGATCCGCTTCGCAGCCCCGTCTCTCCCGTGACCCGGTGCCGAAGGAACAACAATACCGCCCTTGCGAGTTGGGCCTGAGTCTAGGGAATTATCCCGAAATGGCCATGGCCTGACCTCGCCTCGGGCTGACATTCCGATTAAACGTGACTCATTTCTCCGGCCGGATCCCTTCCGAGCCGCTACTAAAATTGTCGCACGTTCGGCAGACATTTGAACGGATTCACCTCGGTTCCCGCCGCGTTCTTATTACGGACCTACGTCCGAACATGAAAAGGCCCGTGAGCGACCTGCATAGCCGGTGGCTCCTACCCCGATATGGTTGTGAGCCGGCATTGCTCCGGGCCAATAGCTCATCAATTCCGACCCGTTCCTATCGGGATTCGTTCCCGCCCTTTCATCGAAATTGCCGTAAACTCGGCATACATTTGTACGGGGTTGTTGCCGCCTGCGTCGCACTTTCAATATGGGCCCTTGCCCAAACATGAAAAGGTCGGCAAGTGACCGACGGAATCCGAATTAGAACGAGACGGCTCTCGCCACCCCCGGACTCCTTCCATGGGAATATTAATAAGACCTCCGTGGGCCACACTCAGACCTCGGGCCTGTCCCGATCATGGTCATCGTCTGGCTCATATCCTCGATCTACAGCCCGCTCCTTTCGAACACGTTTTCGATTCTGGAGTCTAGTCCCGGGACTCTTCCCCGCTGCCCTCCGACACCGAAAATATTAATGATGCCCTTGCAAGCCCCGTTCGGACCACGGGAGGCGCCCCCAATATGGTCCTGACTCGATCTCGTACCGGGCCAATAGATTCGCTGGTTTCCAGCTACAATAACTGAGATTCAACCGAATGTTTTCAGTGTCTCGGAATAATAAACTTGCCGTATCCCGGCATGCATATGTTCCAGGTCCTCCTGTAATTATTACAATATTTTTAAGCCGGACTCTCGTCCGAATATTAAATGGTCTTCCGAATGACCGACATGTTTCGAACGCCCGCTTCTCCGGACACAGGGCTTTTCAGCCGATTCAAGGGATATTCCCTCGTTGCCCCTTAGCACCAGAAATACTAATGCCGCTCATGCAAGTCTTGTTTCGACCGCGGGGGGCCCACCGCAGTATGGTCGTAGCTTGCTCTTGCACCGGGCCAATAGATTTATTGGTTTCCGACCGCTCTAACCGAGGTTTAGCCGAATGTTTTCCGTTCTTATGAACAATAAATTGCCATATCCTGGCATACATATGCTCCGGTCTTCCCATGACGATCGCACTCTTCCCGAGACGGACACTCGTCCGAACATTAAATGGTCAGCGCATGACCGACATGATCCCAAATGGTTTTCTTCCCGCCTGCGCGCGAGGATTTCAATACCTCATAATAGACCTTTCATGCAATTAATTTCTTGGCCATGAGGCCCTGAATCTCGGTGATTAATCAAGGGTGTTCCCTCGTACGGGGGATGTAAATGACGTCGTGACCTTTACGACGCGGCGGGTTTTGGTCCCGACACGAACCACACAATCGTCTGACGAAGTCAGATCGAGCGCACCATGGGCTCTTCGGAGCCCGAATAAATTGTCACTTCGGTGTCTGGCACGCCCACGCACTTAATAAACGAATAAACTAACCAGAGAATAATAAGTGAAAAAAAGTGCGTCCACAACATCATGGTCTAAGTCGAGTCTAGGATCATCTTTATTTTCAAAACAAAAAAAAGGGGTGTTTTCAAATTGCATTTTCATCCCAATAACTCGGTATATCAAAAGGTGTTGTCCGAACGTTAGGTTACGCCTATCGGGAAGACCGCACACTTGTGCGAGTGATCTTCGGATTGCTTATCTCCGCCACGTACCGGATATTGGTTTAGGTCTAGGTGCATTAGTCGGTGTTTACATTAGTTAGTGCATTCCAACCTTGCATATCCGGTCTAGTGTCATGTCCAAATGGCCTTGCATATCCATTCCTAGGGATCCATTCCCACATTTTGGCAACTATGGCCAACCCGTGCCGACCCGTCCAAGGCGATAGGTCCGTGTCCGAGTACATCAGGGACTTCGAAGTCTACCCGTTTGGAAACGAGAGCACCACGACTGCCTCTCAGTTCCGGAGAGGTTTGCGGCTTCATTTTCGGTATGAATGTCTTATCCGCGATGCGTTCTCTCTGGCGCAGTGTTATCAGGTCGCTCTCGAGGTCGAGCCTTTCGAGGCCCGGTTTGATGCCGCCACTCGGCGAGCAGATGCCGCCCTTCGGCAAGCCTTTACCTCTCAGCCGAGTCCCGAGCCTGTTGGACCCCCACTCGGACCACCGCCACAGTCGGGAGATCCTTCGTCATCCACGAGAGCTCCCATGCTACCATTCTCTACTTCCGAACTCTATTTGGAACCATCTCATTTGGAGCCACCCAAGCCCGAGCCACCCGTATTTCTAACGGGTACACTTTACATAGCCGAGCCACTACTTAGTTGGCTCAAGGATGGCTTGGTCCCACTTCCCTTCCCATCTATGGACCCTATCCTACCTCTGGTGCCAATCAATTCATTTCACACCACTTTCCAGTCTAGTCACTATGTGGATACATTAGATGACCTTCTTAAAGGGATAGACCGACAATTGACATTTACGCACTTGTTGGCTCCAGACTTCGACCGACCCACAGGTCGTAGTTTCACTCATCCCGCTTTAGGGTCCATCACCTCCTTGTACACCGTGGGTCATGTTACCACGGAGGTTCTTCTACTCCTCCCTATGCCGGCTGAGCCTGACTTCATTCCCTTTTGCCCATGGGAGGAATCTTACTTTCTACCTATGACTGCCGTCCCACCTCTCACAATGAATGAAGGTGATCATTTACACCTCCAAGACTTCCAAATGTGGGACAATGATTTATGGAAGCCTAGTCCGAGGGGTCATACCTTCTTTGATCCCTTCGACCCATTCTCTTGTGGACCCCGTGACCCACCATATTTACTCCACCTTTTTGAGAGAGTCCACCATCATACCCCCACCGTCTCATCTGCCTTCATGAATGAAGGAGATCAACAACACCTTCTAGACTTCCACACATGGGATCTTGAGATGAGGGAATCCATATCGAGGGGTCACACATTCTTTGATCCCTTTGATCCATTTCTTCGTGGGCCCCTTGGCCCACCACCTCCATTCCACCTCTTTAAGGAAGTCCACTATCACACTCCTCCTACTCGGGCCTGACAACCTTCACATGGCAATAGGTCCGAACCGTCATTTGGGGGTAATGAAGACTTTGGTTCCCCCGGTCCACCTAAACCACCCAAACCTCCCGGACTTTCCACATCCAAACCCAATGTCCATGATTGGTGCATCATAGGATGTCTAGGAGTCCACCATGACATTAACCTCCAGTTATGTCAAATGCATGCATGGCACACATTCGGATGTCCTGGACCACCTTGCATATGATTGGGTTTGACTAACATTAGGTTTGTGTAGGGTCGTGTATGCATCTGTGTGTTTTTCTTTTTGTTAGGCATGTTAGGAGTCTGCATGATGACGTCCGTCGTCACATTGAGGTCAGCAATGCACGTTACAAAGAGCTAGCCGATGCTCACCGACACCACCGAGAGTTCCAAGAGGGCGAATATGTCATGATCAGGGTAAGACCTGAACGGTTTCCCTCTGGAACCGTTAAGAAGTTGCAAGCTCGCGGAGCCGGTCCATTTAGAGTGTTGAAACGCGTTGGATCCAATGCGTATGTTGTGGACCTGCCCGAGGAATACGGTATAAGCTCTACTTTTAATATTTCGGATCTAGTTGCATATAGGGACCCAGCGGTGATCCCTAGTGAGCCTTTCGAGCCATCTCCTCCCCTTGAGAGTGATCCCGCACCTGAGTGTCCACCTCTTGCCCCTTTGTCACGGTAGCGTGAGCATGTAGATCATATACTGGATGAGCAGGTGACAGTTATTAGGAGTGGATCCTACCCGCGCTACCTAGTGCGATGGAGAGGACGGCCCGCTACTGAGGACACATGGATCACGCATGGAGAGTTGCAGCGGAATGATCCGGACCTTCTGGAGCGATACCAGAGCGATGCGGACCCTTACTCGACAGGGTCGAGTTTCTCCCACCCGGGGAGAATTGGTGCGGACACCCGAGCAGTTACGCCGAGCCACCGGTACCGCACGCGGAGCACGACTCGAGTCACTTCAGCGTCCATCTAGCTCGGAGACAACCTGGAGACTCCCCCCTGAGTCTCGACATTTATCATATTTGTTTAGACGTTATTTGTGTGTAATGTGTGTGTGTTTCATTTTATTCGATATGTAATTTTGATTGTAAGTGGGGCTTATTTGCAAAATGGGACCCCCGGGTCCCACGGGCCCCTCAGACCCCATCTCATTGATCCATCTAAGCCTAGGGCCCCATGTGGGGTCAGTCAACAATTCAAATGGAGGCATCTAGAAGGTTGAATGGTAAAAGACACATGGGAGACAATTGGACTTCAAAGTCCAAGGTAGGCTACCTACCATGTCAAGCTTGCTCCCTCATGGTCAATGGTGCGCCCCTCCCCTTCATTTTTTATTTTAAATTTTGTGTGTTGATCACACTCAATCCAGGCCCTCCATTCCCCTTCCCTAGATCTAACGGTGGAGGATGGGTTTGATATGTAACCTATATAAGCTTGTATTTTCCATTTTTGGAGAATAAAATGCATTTGAAATCTGAAAATTGTTGGAGCAAGGCCTTGGCCGCCCCCTCCTCTCTCCTCCCTCCCCCCCTTGCAGCTGAGACGGTTGCTCTTCTGAGGTGTGACGCCTCCCTTATCATTTCGGTGATCGCCGCCGCCGCCAATGTGCCGCCATCGCACCGCCATGGTCTTCATCGGTATTCTGTCCGCGCAGTGCAGCAGCAGTTTGTCCGAATTTTTCAGCCCTCCCTCGTGATCTTATGGGCACCAAATTTGGAGGAGAAGTTCTAGGGATGTCAGCCACACCACACAAAAATCGGCTGGCCTTCTAGTTCACGTTTTCCAATTTTCCATTTTCGTCCACTTTCAATTTTAGTTCTGTCAGTTTTCAGATCGGATTTCCACCTTTCCTGAATTTCCAGTCTTCGACCACCATTTTGATTTTTCCTGGACCTCCCAATTTTACTGGGAGTTCTGCCCATCAATCTCTCCACCCAAGATTTTCTTGATTTTTTAGCAGCCTTCCATCTATTTTTTAAAAATCTCTTTCAGAGTCATCTATAGTGTTGTCAACAAGTTCCCAGATCCGACCACCCTCCCGTGTTAAAATCATAACAATTCGTAGCCTTATCCAATCCTTCCACAAAAAATATTTCCATTTTCCTTGTTTAATTTCGCACAACTTTGATGAAGAGTCCAGGAGCTGAACCGGACGTCTTCCTGGCGGTCAACGGCAGTTCTCAGACAACTCACCTGCAGATCTGGGAGTTTGGGTACTATTCAGAAGAAGCTTCAAAATTCAAAAAGGTCTAGATCCACACAGGTCCAGGTCCTCTCTCTGGGCCTATATTGAAGGACTTCAAGAGATCTTTCCAACGATAGCTCATGTGCCCTGATTCGACATCGGGATTGATTGCAGCGGCCAATCTCGCCGGAGCGCGCGTCGAAAAACAGAAACCAGAATCCATGGGCAGCCACTTCACAACGTGGAGATCGGAGCCGATCGGCCACCGACCAGAGTTTCTGGCCGACCGTCGTCCAGGGAGGCGCGCCACCAGGGGTCCCCATCACAGTGGGCCCCATCCCAGTAGGCCGGGAGGACAGCGCCATCCGTGGGCCCCACGGACCCGTAGATCGCGCCGTCCGGACAGCACTTTAGACGCGTGTTCGGCACCGCCGGGCGACATCAAGATGCTGCCCGTCAACCCGATTCGCGTGATTCCCGGGCCCCGCATGTGACCTTTTATCTCTCTGCGTGGAGTGGGTCAAATATTTGTACCACTGTAATATTGTTTAACCGGGAGTCCGTAAATCGGCCGGGGTTGTCTTCGCCACGCTGGGTGCGTGGAGGTAACGGTCTAACTTCTCGGCGTTACTTTGCTTAGCTAGTATACGGTCTTATGCCGCTGCGAGAGTGTAGGTTCCTAGCCCGTGTGTCCATGTCACTGCTGTGAGTGCGAGAGTGACCCGTCCCGCGACTCGACCCGAGTCCGGAAGTTGAGTCAGACTACCTTGAACTCTGCCGGTTCCTTAACCGCACACGATCCACGCTTTCCCTCGCATGGGACGACGAGTGAGTTTGCACTTCTGTTAGCAACGTGTAGCCTATAGGAGCTCTTAGTGTCGAGCCGAGGTCGCTCTAGTAGTCGTGTCGTTGCTGGTCGAGTCGTGTCCGTCTCATGTAGTATCGTCTCATCTGTCCGTCCCGCATCAACTCCTGGCTGTCCCATCATGGTTACTGCCCTCATAGGACGTCAACAGACACCCACGGGTCACGGGCAAACCACGAGACCAAGCCAAGACAAGCAAAAACCGAAACGACAAAAACCACGCTCTGGCAGAACGGACAGTCATTCAACCACTAGGCAGACCCAGCTGTCAAGGAACAACCGCCACGCAACCA
The DNA here is from genome assembly GCA_022559845.1 of Amorphophallus konjac. Classification (NCBI taxonomy): domain Eukaryota; kingdom Viridiplantae; phylum Streptophyta; class Magnoliopsida; order Alismatales; family Araceae; genus Amorphophallus; species Amorphophallus konjac. Next base: position 58,074,925 of record CM040126.1, read on the forward strand.
GAGACAAGGACATTGGCAATTCTAGATTGCGTCGTTAGGGAACTGTCGCAGTCAGGGAAAAGACCGCACCCAGTCACCTAAACCGACCGATCCAGAAGACCACTGCCAAAAAAACACAGCCCTAGAACACCAACCTACGACTGCCCAACACACGGGCGAACACCAAACACCCAACGGCCATCACGGCCACAACAGGGCTGTAACGCACCACCATAGGGGCATTACATGCATCTGACGCACCAGGGCGGGCGCGTCAGAGCCAACGGGCACAAAACCAAAACGCGATCCACGTAACGCACAAGGGCAGGCGTGTTACAGCGACCTAACGCACGACGGCAGGCGCGTTACGCCAACCTAACGCACGGGAGCAGACGCGTCAGGGCCAACAGACCCATGTCTGAAAACTCAGACAAACAGCACGTAACGGTCCACGACGAACGCGTTACAACGCCGTGACGCACGGGGGCAAGGCCGTTAGAGCTAACAGACACAGCCACCCAGCTTAGCCAAACAGAGTGTAATGGCCTGTGGCAGGCGCGTTACACAGCTGTGACGCACAGGGGCACAGCCGCTACACGAACCGACTGACCCGGTCAAATCCGGTCAAACAGAACGTAACGGCCTGGGGCAGGCGCGTTACGCGAGCCTGACACACTAGGGCAGGCGCGTCAGAGGAATCGACTTAACCAAAACACAAGATGACAAAATAGCTGTGACACGTACTCTGGGACGCGTTAGGGAGCTGTGACGCACCACACCTGGGCCGTCACACTCTCACATCCATAAAAAATATAAAACGAACAGACGCTGTGGCGGTCTATCGTAGGGCCGTCAGAGACTGTGACGGTCTCTGATACGACCGCTACACCGACCACGGCGGGAAAACAGTAGAAACACCAAATCGGGCCGTTCCATGCCCCATTAACGCCGAAGCGCATGGGAAACAAAGCTACACGATGGCAAATGACATTTGGAGGCTAAAAAGCCCACATGCACACGCTAAAACGTAAGATCAGGGCGATTCTAACGAATCGACCCAAAATGAGTCACCGAGGTTCCTGGACTCCTACCGGCCTCGAATGACAACCGATCGACACGAAACTAACATGAATGGGATCCAGACATCCCAGCGGTCAATTTGGCACTAACTACGCCGTAAATGGTTGCCGTTTTTCAGCGAACCCTACAAAACTCAAAAATCATGATTTAGGTTAAACAAGTCCAAACTCAGTCATTTCTGCGCCGAACAACGTGCAATGGCAGGGAAAACGGGCAGGGAGAAGTGGTGATCCGTCACCCTACCTCCACCGAAGAAACCGTGCCCCGCAGGGACTAAACCGCGCCGAAAATCACGCCGCGAGCTCAAACGCCGGCTTTGAATCCACAGTTCGGGATCGCGCCAAAACCACTCCATCCTCACCCCGTCGCGCACCCGACCAACTCCACAGCATCCCCAGCACTCGCCCCTAGGTCCTCCGTCTGCAGCCAGAGCCGAGAAGGCGAAATGGGAGAGAAACGGGAGAGAGAGAAGGCGGCGGTGAAATGAGATGGGAGGAGAGAGGAAAAGAAAGAAAAAGGAAAAAGAAATTAGGAATTTTCCTAATTTCCAAAAAATCTGATTTTTGGGCCTAACTCCGAAAAATATGCAAAAATAGTCAAAACGACCGGCTCGAAGAGTACATCGTTGCTGTAGCATCCGCGAGTTGATGAACTGACAAGTAAACTCACCTTAGGGTTCCGTAACTAGTACGAGAGAAAACTCCACACGGATCGTAAAGCTCAACTCGGAAGCCACAAAAGTGACCCGAAACTCACCGAAACAGATACGAAAGATTCCATAAAGATCCAACAAGACCTATTAAGGATCCATGACATTACATCCTCCCCTCCTTTAAGAAATTTTGTTCTCAAAATTTAAGGACTAGCAAGGGTAAGCAGGAAAGAACAACCCGACAGCACAACAACGAAAATGACACAAATCTCAAGAAACACAGCTCAGAGGAACATCGTCAGACTATAATCACGAGCACACGCTCTGGATCGAGCACGACACAAGTGAACCCAAGTCAGACACCTCCGAAACAAGGCAACGTCGCTTACGTCTCACCAGAAATGGAGACACGACACATGCCACAACAACAGACAACCGATACCGAAGAACACAACGATAGCACGACAAGCAGCAGCTTACGTAAGGAGACACAATCCTCTCAGCTGACAGCTCGACCACATCATCGACTCCAGTGCCAAAGGTGACAGAGAACACCTGGCATAAAAGACGCCAACGACAACAGCACCGGACCACAAACACAATCAAGTCAGCACTCACTCAGATATTACGTCTGATCGAGTCGCAAGCTAACTCTAACAGGAAAAGAGAGTACAGCAAGCTAACTGACAAGACCATGGTCCACGGCAGAGACACAAAATCATAGAGAAACAGCGATAAAACGACAACAACAACACTTGCAGGATTTCGGCTCCATACAGAACACAGAACCATGGAACACAACTGCAAGCAATGTCACATCAGGGCACAAGAACGGTTGAACACACGACCACAAGGGGCGGGTCACGCATCAGACTGCTCACCAAGAAAGGACCCACGACAACGAGAAACGACAATCTCAGGGAATGCACCTCAAGGACCACGCTCACGCCTCGAGAGCACAACACTCAAGAGAAAGAATGCAGAACAGAGGGTACTCAATCAGCACGGAATGCCGACAGATTCCCCAACACTCGCAAATGCCAATGCCAACACCAGAAATGCCTCCAATAACAGCACGGCACGGCAACAACAACGTCAAGGCACATGAAGCCAAGATAAAGTTACATCGAGAACAACAATTCTCTCGATCCGCCAGAATCTTACAACCAACGATCCTGAGCCTGTGGGTAACCAGCCCACACGCTTCAGCTGCGCACTCAACAACGCACGCATGAACCAGAAAATATCTCGGTATCCGCATCCCAACACACGTACGGCAACATCGCAATTCATGAAAATCGCAATATAATGCGCGACGAGTACTGATCCAGCGAACAACCGATCACAAGAAGCCTCAGTGCAAAGAAGAGGAGTACCAGCTTCAGCACAAGGCACAAAGAAAATGCTAATCTCAGCTTACCTTCACGTCCTGAAAACGGTAAATGAGCCTTCACAATACATCGGCCGCTGGACACAGCACGACAAACACGGTGCACAACAGCTCTTAACACCATAATGGAGTCCAAAGCCAAGCAACCGTATATCAAAGAGCAGATCAGGCTCAGAATAAACACTGTCCACACTTAAGCAGACACAGGACAAAAGCATCGCGAAGATAGAAATTCCAAGCCAAACCTCGAAAAGATTCCACCAGAAGGGACAAGAAGCAATAAGCTCAACCACGAAAGCTCACCAGGAAGGGAAAATCCTAGCTTGTCTGAGCAACTTCTCAAACACGGAATCAAATCGAGCACTTCAATAGAAGCGAGACACATCAGGGGCTGAACAGACTCAAGCCGGGATGACCAAAACAACGTGAGAACGTGTACGGTCATCAGACCAAGGCCAAAGGTCAACAGCAACCTGAACAACACATGGAGAAAATAACGCGACAAATCATCGCAACACCTAAGCCAGCAAAAGCCTGTACTGGACCTTAAGGACTCTGGATACTGTAATATCTCGGATTCCCATGTACTTCACACAACAATGCTTTGATAGCTCAGAAAAGAACTCCGAACATCTCAGAACACTGCTATGATACCAATTTGTGGTGACCCGGATCCCGGATACCAGATATACCTGGTAGGACTACCGAATACACCTGATACCACTTGGAACCCGCGAGGCCTCCCAAGAGCGGTAAAGCTCCGAAGGGAAAAAGGATTATCGTGTAGTACATTGAAGCCACAGAGATAGTACAGTAAGCAATTAAATTTCATTAGATCAGTTTACTAAAGTAGAAGAAATAAAATTACTTTTTAATTAACAGTTCAATTTAACAGTTACATCAGAGTCTAGTCCAGAAAATTAAAGATAAGTACAGGCCATAGGAAAAGAACGTACACTGAGGTCGAGGGAAACCCGACGCAGGTACCGCTGGCAGCTACAGACGCACCACACCAGGAACCACGAACAGAGATGACGCCACCCACCTGAAAAGCAGGGGTGAGTCTCCAAACAAAGACTCAGTACGGGTCACGCGGATCCCCACTGAAAAACACGCAGCACACGGAACAAAAAGCAATAGTAGTAGCAAAGCAAGAAAAGCTACACTACCAAGCTGTAAAAAGAACGGGAACAGCAGGGGTAGGGAACAAGTAGGAAAGGGGGAGAATCCGCACCAGACAAGCGACTGCCGAACTAACATCGGCATCCCAAACTACTCCAAGCAGCGAGGGCGACTCCGATCTGAGAAAGTCAGGAGTTACCGATCTGTCGACACGCCACCAGGCCTAAGATGAAGACCAACAAGGACAGACAAAAAGTCTAGGAAAGATCCAAACAAACGACGGACAGACTAGACGACACACACGACTAAGACGTCGTGCACACAACACGACACTGACCTCGAGTAGGGCCACGAGAGGGCTAACCCGGAAAGGTCACGATGCACAAGAAACGCAAAGAACATGGAGAGTCACATGTCACGTGAGGGAAGCACCTCCTCACCAGAAGAACAGCCAGCTGCGTCCACTGACGTCTTACACTGCGCCACGAGTGTCTCACGTACAGTACCGCTGAAGCCACGGCAGAGTCGCAGACACGCAGTGAACCAAACAGGAACAACCGAATCAAGTAACTAGTCAGGGTCATGCCCGTCGACGTAAGTCCTCAGTCCCTGACAACGTGTGCACACACTGGCTCTTGCCTAAGCAGGTCCTCTAGCTAGTTTTCTCCCTCGGTAGGACGCTACCGCTGACCGAGAGCCCATGGAACTAGATTACAAATCGTTTGACGGGAACACCCCTCCGCCATCCCAAGGCGGGTCGGCAACTCAAGGCCTTAGGGCTACAATAATCAGAGGCTCACTAGACACAGAGACTCTAAAACAAGAGTGCTGTAGTACAAACAGGCAAAGAAGCACTATCGCACGTACTACAAAGCACCAAGGTAGCAAGATAACTGCCAACAGACTCAGGACAAGGCAACTAGACCTACAACGTAACAATCCTTGAGTCAGACGACTCAAAGGTAAGATCGTCGCTGACAGCGGAGCAAGCTGCCAATCGGTCTAATCCTAAGCCACGCGAAACGACACTTCGCAGAAAATGACTCACGGGGACCTGAGGGAACACCAAGGACCCTCAGACATGCCTGGACACAGGGACCAAGGTAAGACAACACCTTGAGGTATCCAGAACCAATGTCTCAAGCTGGACAGAACTGTCAAGACACACAAAGCCACCTGTCAACCCTTGGGTAACCCCCGGTTGACCGGAGCCAGATGACACCGACATAAAACACGGCATGCATGAGCACTCTTGGCTGTCCCATCATGGTTACTGCCCTCATAGGACGTCAACAGACACCCACGGGTCACAGGTAAACCACGAGACCAAGCCAAGACAAGCAGAAACCGAAACGACAAAAACCACGCTCTGGTAGAACGGACCGTCATTCAACCACTAGGCAGACCCAGCAGTCAAGGAATAGCCGCCACGCAACCAGAGACAAGGACATTAGCAATTCTAGATTGCGTCGTTAGGGAACTATCGCAGTCAGGGAAAAGACCGCACCCAGTCACCTAAACTGACCGATCCAGAAGACCACTGCCACACAAACACAGCCCTAGAACACCAACCTACGACTGCCCAATACACGGGTGAACACCAAACACCCAACGGCCATCACGGCCACAACAGGGCTATAACGCACCACCACAAGGGCATTACAGGCGCCTGATGCACCAGGGCAGGCGCGTCAGAGCCAACAGGCACAAAACCAAAATGCGAGCCACATAACGCATTAGGGCAGGCGTGTTACAGCGACCTAACGCACGACAACAGGCGCGTTACGCCAACCTAACACACGGGAGCAGACGCGTCAGGACCAATAGACCCAAGTGTTAAAACTCAGACAAACAGCACGTAACGGTCCACGACGGACGCGTTACAACGCCGTGACGCACGGGGGCAGGGCCGTTAGAGCTAACAGACACAGCCACCCAGCTCAGCCAAACAGAGTGTAACGGCCTTTGGCAGGCGCGTTATACAACTGTGACGCACAGGGGCACAGCCGCTACACGAACCGACTGACCCGGTGAAATCCGGTCAAACAGAACGTAACGGCCTGGGGCAGGCGCGTTACGCGAGCCTGACGCACTAGAGCAGGCACGTCAGAGGAACCGACTTAACCAAAACACAAGACGACAAAATAGCTGTGACGCACCACACCTGGGCCGTCACACTCTTACAGCCACGAAAAATATAAAACGAACAGACACTGTGGCAGTCTATCGTAGGGCCGTCAGAGACTGTGACGGTCTCTGATACGACCGCTACACCGGCCATGGCGGGAAAACAGTGGAAACGCCAAATCGGGCCGTTCCACGCCCCATTCACGTCGAAGCGCAGGGGAAACAAAGCTACAGGATGGAAAATGACATCTGGAGGCTAAAAAGCCCAGATGCACGCGCTAAAACGCAAGATCGGGGCGATTCTAACGAATTAACCCAAAACGAGTCACCGAGGTTCCCGGACTCCTACCGGCCTCGAATGACAACCGATCGACACGAAACTAACATGAATGGGATCCAGACATCCCAGCAGTCAATTTGACACTAACTACGCTGCAAATGGTTGCCGTTTTTCGGTGAACCCTACAAAGTCTAAAAATCACGGTTTAGGCTAAACAAGCCCAAACTCAGCCATTTTTATGCCGAACAACGTGTAATGGCAGGAAAAACGGGCAGGGAGAAGTGGTGATCCGTCACCCTACCTCCACCGAAGAAACCGTGCCCCGCAGGGACTAAATCACACCGAACATCACGCCGCGAGCTCAAACGCCGACTTTGAATCCACCGTTCGGGATCGCGCCAAAACCACTCCATCCTCACCCCGTCGCGCACCCGACCAACTCCACAGCATCCCCAGCACTCGCCCCTAGGTCCTCCGTCTGTAGCCGGAGCCGAGAAGGCAAAACGGGAGAGAAATAGGAGAGAGAGAAGGCGGCGGCGAAATGAGATGGGAGGAGAGAGGAAAAGAAAGAAAAAGGAAATTAGGAATTTTCCTAATTTCTGAAAAATCCGATTTTTGGGCCTAACTCCGAAAAATACGCAAAAATAGTCAAAACGACCGGCTCGAAGAGTACATCGTCGATGTAGCATCCGCGAGTTGATGAACTGAAAAGTAAACTCACCGTAGGGTTCCATAACTAGCACGAGAGAAAAATCCACACGGATCGTAAAGCTCAACTCGGAAGCCACAAAAGTGACCCGAAACTCACCAAAACAGATCCGAAGGATCCCATAAAGATCCAAGAAGACCTATTAAGGATCCAGGGCATTACATGCGCCCTCCTCTGGATGACCTCAACATCGTGCTCAAAGGAGAGCAGCCATACCAGGTCCCCGAGCCTAAGGTTCGAGGCACTGAGATCCCTTCCCCGTCGGGTCTCTATCCAGAAGGAGCCAGGAGCCGAGGCACCCCTTCATTCACCAAATTCCTATTAGCCCGAGCAGGGAGGCAGGCACGCTCCCAAGGGTCTCCTTCGACCAAAGAAGAAAGTAGTCCCCAAGCTCCACCGGCGTCGACTCCTCCTCAGCCAGAGGAGGAATTTGACGGCATCCCAAACCTTGCCGAATTCATGCAAGAAAAGGAGGAAGCCCAGCAGGCCCCACGGGCTCAATAGGCTGTAGCAGAACCGGCAAACGAGGTATCCCCTGATCCGACACCCCCACTCCAAGGTGGAGGCAGGCGTAGCAAGGCCGAAAAGATGAAGTTACTCAAGGTGCGGGCTGCCGATCAAATAGTCAGACACCTCAAGAAGATCCCGGCCCGATTTACCGTATGGGAGAAGCTATCTTTGGATGAAGAAACACGGCAAGCCATCATTGCCGCACTCCAGATGCCAGCACACCTTGAAGCATGTCTGGCAGAAATATCACCTGAAGTGGCTGTGGCTTTCACAGAAGATGACATGCTCCTACCCACCTGTAGTCATAAAAGACCCCTCTACATAAAAGGGCAGCTGAATGGCCAGCCTATCAACAGGGTCCTGATTGACCCGGGGGCGGCAGTGAATAGACTCCCCTATCGGGTGTACCAAAAGCACTACTTTGACGTACACCTGGTTGAGGTCAAGAATGTCAAGATTGCTGGCTTTAACCAGAAATGCGAGGTGCCCATGGGGGTCGCAGAATTCAACTTGACCTTTGATGATTTCACCACCAAGGTCCAATTCCACGTCATCAACTCCGACACCTCCTATAAGGCGTTGCTTGGCCCGCCTTGGTTACACCAGAACAGAGTGGTGGCTTCCATCTTGCACCAATGCATTAAGTACCCTTGCGAGGGGAAGGAAGTCAGAATCTTCGCCGACCTCCACCCATTCGAGGTGTTCGAGTGTCATTTTTCAGATGCCAATCTGTACCTAGAAAAGGCGAAGTAGGCTCCCCAAGTCACCCAAGACAGGGGAAAGAAGAAGGTGGAATCGGGCGGCTGGTTTCCTCTGCCGCCCCCAAGCTATATGGCTTCCCCACATGTACCATTCATTGCGCAAGAAGGAGGGGTATTCAAGGCAGCTCCTCTTGCCATCTATCCTACACCGGGGACACCTCACCTCGAAGACCTGCTGGAAGATGTCAGGGTCCCGCCAGGGATCATCAAGCCCATAAGAGAAGTTGACTACCAAGTAGCCGAGCAGCTGAGAACCTTTGAGGTGCCTAACCCTGAAGGACCACCCACTATCTTTTATGTTACCGGGGAAAAGCCAGTCAGGGAAGACGATGATTGCCGATTCCCTGACGAACTGCATGACCCACACGTCCCCATCGCGGGACTTCCTCACATGACCGACCGGGCAATCAGAGTGGTCAGAAAGTAAAAGATTCCCCCCTACCAACCCTCCAACCGAAAGGAAATGTTTGAATGGATGTGGAACCCACCAAACCTGGATCGACGGCTGCTGCAAATTACCAAGCACCCCGGCCTGGGCTTTTCACTAGAAGATTATTACAAAACTGATGTTATATCGGTTTCGGCCCTGTCCGGCGATGACCCCGCGGAAGCTGCAGACTTGCGGGAAGCCCGTCAAGACGTATATTCCACGCCTCTGGCTGAAGGGGCGCAAGACGAAGAAGTGTTCCTTTGGACCCCCCTTCACCATCACTGCAAGGGGAAGACTTCCTCCTTTTCTGAGGGCTCCACCTCGAAGGATCACACTACCAGGGCACCCTCACCCCGGCCTGTTGGCCAAGCAAGGAGCGGTAGTATGGGCCGTGCTCCGGATCCCCTTCGATACGACCCCGTCATGTACGCCTTATACCATAGGCAGCGACGGGAGATTGAGATGTTAAAGGCACGGCTGGCTGAGTTAACCTCGCTAGTGGCCGACCTGATCCAAAGCTCTCTCCGCCCGTGGGGTGGCAACGTGTCCCGATCCTGAGACGCCAGTACTGATGCCTCCATCTGGTCGAGGAGGGAAGCAAGAGATATGGTGAGCCCTTTAACCGGGCGGCCAGCCAGGCGAAGCCTGGCACTCCAAGAGAAGCTGCAGAAGCCCTACTCCTTCCCAAGAGAGAAGACTCGGGGTATCTTTGATTGGGCCTGCCACTACGGCAAGGACGCCCGAAGAAGTGGGGACCCACTATATTATCCCTATCACCAGATACTGGGTCACGCCATTGAAGACTGCTATGTCTTCAAAGACATTGCTCAAGACCTCATTGACAGGGATGAGCTCAGAATGGGAGACTATGTGGTAGCCCCGCCGCGCCCCCACGAGACGGGCAGCCCCAGAAGAGGAGCATATACAATATCTATCCAATACCAGGCGCCTGAAGATGCAGCTGTGATGCGGGACCAGACCACGGACACGACAAGCTCGCGATTGTCCCTTAACGAGGGAAGTGTCGGACGTGCGCGGTTGAGAAACCGGCAGTGAGCTAGGGTGGTTAACACTCTCTTGTGCCCGGATCGGGTCACGGGACGGGCACGCTCTCTCTCGCAGCAGCGGTGATATGAAAATATATAGCAAGATAGGTCCTAAAACATGCTCTCTAGCAGCGGCATATAAAGCATATATGAAAATAAGCGAAATGCTAAGCAAGGAGTGAATATGATACCTCCACACGCTCGGCGTGGGGAAGACGGTCCCGGCCGAAACTCGTACTCCCGGAACAATACTACACAATATTACAACAATACAAGTCGCTGCCCACTCCACGCAGGGAGGTAAAGGGCTACACAATGGGGTCCGGGAGGACCGAATTCGGGTTGACGGGCGGCTTCTCGCGTTGATTCGGCAACACCTGAACTAGTGACGGTGGGGCCCACGTGCTGTCCGGAGGGGCCGTGTGGGACCCGATGGCAACGCTGTAGTGGAGGATGCCTGGAAGGGCGCTCCCTGGAGTGGAGGCGCGCTGTTTCGCCGGCCGGAGGCCGGACGGCTCCGATCGGCACCGGTCGGAATCACCGGCCATGGATTTGCAGCTTCTGGTTTTCAGCGCGCGTCCCGGCGAGAACGGACGCTGCGATCAGCCCCGATGTCGGATCAACACGAAACGGGTGCCGTTGGAAAGCTAACTTGAAGTAATTCAACCTAGGCCTGGAGATCAGACCTGGATCTGCTCGGATCTTGGCCTTAATGAATTTTTGAGTTGCTGTTGTACAGTGACTAGGCTCTCAGATCTGCAGAGGACTTGTCTGAGAACTTCCGTTGACCGCCTAGTCGACCTTAGATTCAGACTTCGACCTCTTCATGAACGTTGTAGGAAATTGAGCTAGGAAAACGGACATAGTTTTTATGAAATGTTTGGAGGTGGATACGATTTGCTGTGATTTTTTCACTAGAATGTGGTCGGTTCTGGAAATTGGTTGAAAGCACTGTAACAGAGATAGAACATGAATTTTGAAAATTGGATAGAAGGTGGATCAAAATTTAAGAAAATTAATGGAGGGAGGGGTTGATGGAAAGAACTCCCAGTAAAATTGGGAGGGTTTGAAAAAATCAAAAAGGTGGTTGGAGATGGGAAACTCATAGCTGCTATCACTGTAGATAGAGACAAGACAGATCTGGGAATGAAAGGTGGATGAAAATGAAAAATTACTAAATGGAGGAGTTTGGATGTGAAAATTCAGGTGGAGGTAGGGATTCAAGGTAAGAACACACCCTCAAAATTTCAAATCGAGCTGAGCCCGTGGCTGACAGTAAGAATTCATGGAAGAGGCTACTGTTGGCTGAAGACAGAATTCTGACGGTGGCTCGATGGCGGCTCGATGGCGGCACGAACGACGGCGGCGGCGGCGGCGGCGGCGGCGGCACCGATGAAGATCAGAGGTTGAGAGGGGGAGATAGAAGATTGATACACTCTAGAACTGGAGGTTTGAGGAGAGGAAACTAGGGGGAGAGGGCTGGGGGCGCAAGAGCCTTCTTGGCATTCAACAAAATTTCTGATTTTTTCATTGATTTCTAAATGAAAATACAACCTTATATATGATTTACATCAAATCAATTGTAGACCCTTGGATCTAGGGATGGGGAATGGAGGGCTGGGATGCAATTGTAGATTCGGATTAAAATCCACACTTAGGAATAAAAATAAAAATAATAAATGAATAAGATGTAATAAAAATAGCACGAGGTGCTTAAAAGGGAGTTGTGATCGCCAGAGGGATTACCTCAATAAGAAGAAAAGGAGATCGCGTGTACCTGGTGGAAATTGGGATGCGGGATGGATGTGGATTTCCTCCTCCAACTTCAATCGGCCGGCCGATGAAGCGGGTCTTCTTAGTTGATTACCTTGCAAAACGGACAATAAACACAAACAAGAAGAGAGGGATCAGCCCAAAATGCAGTAGTATCTATCCAAATAGACGTGTAATAATGAAGGAAAGAAAGGCACATGCGCACCTTATTTTTTTGGTTGTTTTTAAACCCCTTAACAAGACTTAAGGGAGGGGGAGTATGATGATAAAAATGCGATAAAGTGTGAATAAATATGAAGGATGAACGTATATGATGAATGGAGTGATATGAATAAAAAAAAACAAACAGATGAAAAGGCTGAGAAACCCTGCTGTCCCTGGCGACAGTAAAGGGAAATTGGGTGAAGATGACGGAAGTAGATGGATGAAGCACCGGATGAAGCCCAACGAAGAACGCAGAGAGGATGCAGCAAAGGACGAAGAAGGCTCTGCTCGTGAATGCTTAAACCTTTTGAAACCTGCTTAACGTGCTTCACCTGCTTCACGAGCTTAAAACTGCTTAACCCTTTTACAATGCTTAACCTTTTACACGATCGATCAAGGCTTCAATTTATAGCTTCGATTGGATGTGATCAAGCAAGGTAAGATCAGAACGGGTAATGAGGCATTCAAGGAAGGATTAAGATCGAGCAAGAGACCAAATTATGATAGGGAACTGTGAGGGAAAGATCGAAAAAGGAAGGACTCTGGAGCGAAACACGCCTTAATCGAGGGCGTCTCTTGATGAATTGACGACTGCAACAGAGGCGTTTCTTGAAACACGACCTAGCAAAGGACGTTTCTTCCTGGATTTAATTTTAGAAATAGAACTTGCTCTGTTTAAACACTGATATAACACGCCTATGATAACGGCGTTTCTTAAAAACACGCCTTGAGGAAGGGCGTTACTCAGAAAATGCCTTTTATTTTGAAAATTGATAATTCCAGAAATTAGCGGATAATACCAGGAATTGACGCCCTGTTCACGGTCGTCCTTTCTTTGAAAACGCCTTATTACAGGTCGTGACTTTATAAATTAACGCCCTTAATAAAGTCGTGAATAACAAAAATGCAAGAAAAATGCATAAAAATTCACAAAAAATAGAAAAACTTTATATTATAAGAATATTGAAGTCCACTTGGGGCGTTTACATAATAACATGAGATTTGATCAACAAAACGTCAATTTTGGCGTGTCTACAGCTGCCCCGCCTTGGCGTCTGCTTTGCAAGGGAGTGAAACGAAAATGAGATGAAGTAGAATGAACTGATAAGGAGACGCCAAGGTGTGATGTGACACGCCTCAGACACTAAGTATTTGAAATCGTTCCAAAATTCTGAGTGAAACAACTCTGAGAGGTTCCAAGGAAATGTCGATTTGTTGGAAAGAAGGAGATTAAGCTAAGTAAATAAAAGGGTGTGCGCGCGGGCACGACAGGGAAAGACCATTGGAGAGCGATTACCAGCCAACGTGGATGTGCTGCAACCAAGGTAAATTTTGCAGAAAAGTAAAGAGAATTGGGATAGAAATCCAACAAAAGGGTCACTTCCAAGGAATCCGCCTGAATGGCCTCAACCAGAACGAAGTACTTGATTTGGAGTGGAATATCTCATGTTATCTCAATTGAGAACGAGCGAACTTCATTATTGCCATAATATGAAGATTTTCAGCATGAAACTCAAAGTCCTACATGATGCATGCTGGGCTAAAAGAAAAAGATTAAAACAAACTAAAACTAGAAAATAATCAAGGATAATATTGTTAAGCTGTTTAGGTCTGGTCAAGAATCCATATCTCTGAGCCAACACTAAGCCGAAGCCCGTTTGTCCGCGCATCAACTCAGAAAGTGGAACCATCGTCCCGAACCTTTAATAACTCAACGGCCTATCCGTGTGATAAAGACTCTCCTGAAATCGTCATCGTTTTTGATGAAGGGGAACTCAAATTTCAGGTTTATCAGAATCACAAGGTCCTTGATATGCTATAATAGCGTAGATATCATATAGTAATCAATGGTTACAAGAAAAGGATACAGGGTGACAAGATGTTACTCCCACCAGCGATCCAAACGCCTTGAATCCTGCAAATTCTTACACTTTGAAACTTGTTATTCTTCATTTAGAACATGATCATAAGTGCTTAATTATAAACAATTTCCATCAAATAATAGCACTTAAGTTCATCAAAAGCATGGATAGGGCAAAAAACGCAGGCCAAAAGAACACGCCTAAGAATAGGGCGCTACCAGAATAAAAGACGCCTGACCACAAGTCGTGTAATATGGAAAACACGCCCTACTCAAAGACGCAACCAATAGCAGGAACTTGAAATAAACACGCCGTCATAAAGGGCGTGACATAAAACACGACCACACTACAGGTCGTCAAAATTAAAAAACACGCCCTCACATAAGGCGTTAATTCAGCGCGAAACACCGTTTCTAAATTAGGAGCAGAGTCCTTAACCCAACCAAACTTCTATCTTTAAGGCTCTTCAAGACTCTTCAAATCGTTATAAAACGGCAGCCTTCCTTTAGTAAATCACCATAACTTCCTTGCATCGAACTGCTTCTTTCTTCCCTGCGGTTTTTCTGTTCTGCTTTGTTCTTCTGCAACCGCAAGCTGCTGTATACATCCCTCAAGCAAACTCAAGCGATGGACAGGATGGTGAACAGGATGATGAAGAAGCCCAAGATCTCCACACCCAGACTTTCTGAAATACAAGGACACTTGAGCAATAGAATTGCTTTGAATCAAGTAAGTCTTTCCTACTGTTGCTTTGCGATGCTCTTCTGCCAAGTTCTCAATTTCTTATTACATGCATATGTTCTGCTCTTCACAGGACTATCCAAACCTCCCAGGGGCTAGAAGATATGTAAAAGTCAAGTGGTTACCCTTAATCCTCTCCAAATTCTCTTCAGATATGAGGGTATATGTAGCTAGATGGCATCTCTTGGGGTTGGTCACCCATGCCAAACACTATGATCAAATTCACATAGATTGGGCTGCCATAGGAGCATTGATTGAAACCTGGCATCCTTCCACCCATACTTTCTTATTCTCCACATTTGAGGCTACCGTCTTGCTAGAGGAAATAGAGACGATCCTAGGCTTGAAAAGGATGAAGCACGGAGAAGAAGAGAAGATGGCAATTATGCCAAGGCCCATCTCCTCTCAAGAGTTGCTAACCTCACTAATACCCAGCCCAAACATAGTGAACCAAATCAAGGTTACTAAAGGAGTTAACCTCTTGAAGCTCGCCTCGTGGGTGTACAAGAGAGCGGATCAAGCTAAAGAGGAAGAGGAGATAGAAAGGGTGACTAAAGCCTTCGTGGTGTGCTTGGCAGGAGCACTCCTATTCCCATCCACGGAGGACTTTCTAGAGGAGTCCCAATTGAGCGCAGTTGTGAGCTTATGGGAAGAAGAAAGAGTTGGTCCGGCGATCTTAGCACATCTCTATAGCGGGCTCACATCGGCGGCTATGGGGAGGCCCATCTACGGGTGCATGCTAGCACTCTCAAGTTGGATCGATCTACACTTCAAGTTTGATCCATGCCATGAAGCCCAACAACCCTCAAGAATTTTCTCAAAGAGCCCACTCTCATATATCACCGGTTCATTAGGCATAAGCAATAGAGTAACCAACCGGATTCCTCAAATCAAGAAGAGAGGGGATTGGAGGGAGCATCTAAAGGTAATGCCAAAGAATCTTTTTACATGTGCCCCGGGCGTATTCAAAATGCAGGAGCTTCGTGCACGCTTCTCCATCGGGACGGACCTTCGTCTTATTGGCGCTTCGGACTTCGTCTTGTACAATTCTCACAGGTGCCTTCCTCAAATGGGTCTTCCAAGGCAACATTTTGAAGACATCTCTCATCTCCCTCCCATCAAATCAAGAGACTTAGGCAGTAATGAAGATGGTGAGGATGCCATTACCATTCAAGCTCTCTGGAGGCTAAACAAACTCCACCAACCTGTAGAAGACTTGGATGAAGACAAAGAACAATGGAAGAATTATGTAACTTCACTGGGAAAAATAAGGGCCAAAGGGGCTCATTAGATATTGTAGTTCCTTTCTTTCAAAATAAGTGAAGATTGACTTCTCATTGAGTCCACTGTTACTGATTATTAACGAAATCTTCCAAAGCCTGTGTTCTGTTGTGAAAAACGCCTCAACAAACGCCGTGAATTCAAAAAAGCACGCCTTACCTCAAGGCGTCTCAAGCGACCTGCGTGAACAAATGACGCCTGCATAGTGGGCGTTACTTAAATAACGCCTTCCCACAAGGCGTGACTAGATTCAAACCCAAAAGAATATGATCGTTCCTTCATTAAAAGTAACGCCTCTTCCTTAGTCATGTTTCAACAATAAAACGCCTTTACCAGAGGCGTGACCAAAAAACAGCAATGATGACGTCCGTTACATCAATCAACGCCCATTCAATGCGTCTGACGACGGTTATCGTTCCCCATGCAAAACAAATTCACGCCTTAATATGTGTCGTCAATTTCAATAAAACGCCCTGGGTATGGGCGTTAATTCTATTTAAAACGCCTCCCTCAAAGGCGTGTCTCACTTTCGAAGCCCAAAAGCCAGCGGCCCCTTTCTTCTTCCTCCCTCCGCTCATTTCTTCCCTCACCCTGCAAAACCCTAACCGAAGCCCTCTCCACCTCTCGAGCTCTTCCCTCTCATCTCTCAAACCTCCCCCCCCTAAACCCTAACCATGGCCGGCGGAGGACAAAAACGCCAAAGGGTAGCCGCCCCAGAGGTCGTTGACCTCGACGCCTCTCGCACTCAAGAGGGGGAAATCTCCGTAGAGGAGCTCGCCATTGTGGCTTATGAAGAAGAGCCGGCCACGGCCGGCGGCGACGAGGCCGAAGCAATGGAAGGGGAAAGAGGAGATGATGGTGGGAACGGAGAAGAAGAAGATGAAGAAGAGGGAGAAGAAGAAGAAGAGGAAGGCGGAGATGGACCGCCGCCGACGGCGGCGCTCGCTCCCCGGGGCCAACTCCGGCGGCCCAGACGGCCACTGCCCCGGCCTCAACCGCAGAAGCACAGGAAGGTAAGCTCCTCTCCCCCAATTCCATTTTTTATTTTCATTTTATTTGATTTCCTTTGATCGCCATAGCCCTCGGGCACGAACCTGCAACTCAGAAAAGACACGCCTCCCACGGGGGCGTTAATCACAAGTGACACGCCCTATCCTGGGGCGTGAATTCCTTTTATTAATTAATTTTCATGAAACACGCCCCGAAGCATGTCGTTTCTTAAAAAAATGATTTTTCATTACTGCCATGCTTATTAATTAATTTCCAACCATGTTTTTCATGAATAATTTCGCATGCTGTTATTTATTAGATTTTCTGTTAAATTGAGAAACTCACGCCCTCCAGAAGGGCGTTAAATCTTCAGAAGACGCCCAAACCAGAGGGCGTCTCTCTTATCATTAACGATTTAAAAATTAAGCTCATTTAGGGAAACGCCCTTACGGAGGGCGTGAATTCAACAATAGACGCCCAACACTGAGGCGTGATTTAAAAACGTTTTAGAGCCAGCCAACGAAACGCCCAACATGGAGGCGTGATTAATATAAAAAACGCCCTTATCTAGGACGTTACAAGAAGGCACATTTATGAAAACGCCTCCCACAGGGGCGTGAATTCATCAAGAAACGACCTGAAGGTGGCCGTGAATTCAAAAAACACTAAAATTCAATAGCATGCCAAACCAAATGTAATTCCACGTTAATATCCAATCAATTAAGCAAAATAATTCCTTTTTACTGCATGCAGGGGCTGATGAGGACCCGCATCTCATGGGTCATGGTCTGGGCAGCATACCAGGGTCTCCCCGACTTTCAGAGGGCTAGGATAGAGGCCATGGGGTTTGGGGCTTTTCTATCCATCGAGCCTTTTAGACCTGACCTAGCACTGATCCAGGTTCTGAGGGAGAGATGGGATAGAGCTAGCCGGACTTTCCTGATGCCCTGGGGGCATATGGTTCCTAGTTTAGAGGATGTAGCTAGGATCACAGGTTTACGGGTAGATGGTGAGGCCGTGAGTGGGTTCACCTATTCTGATTATACGGAGATGGCACAGAGGCTGCTAGGGCTGGACATGGTTTATGTGACGCCTAGCGAGTGTAGGACCATTTTTCGCACGGACCTGACTACAGTGATGGGTCTAGGGGATGCTAGGCATAGGTCGGGGGAGACCCTAGGTGAGTTTGCGCAGCGGCTGACTGACGGGGTGAGAGCGGCATGCTGCCAGGACCCGACTGACCGTGAGAGAGCGGATCGAGACTTGAGGAGATTCCTGCTGCTGCTGCTCGGGAGATTGCTGTTGGGGACGAAAGCTGATGTCATCAACTGCCGCTTCCTGAGCATCCTTGAGGATCTGGAGACGGTTGGCACGTATGCTTGGGGAGCGGCCCTGCTGGCGCATTTGATGGCCGATCTGTCCACGGGGACAGGCCGTGAGACGACCGTCAGTGGCTTCTCACCTCTTCTTCAGGTATGCAATTTTTGTTTTCTTTTATTCTATATTATGATGCATGTGAATATAGTACTAATGCAATGCATGGATGCAGGTGTGGAGCCACCTATACATGCCGATGGGGCGAGTTGACCCACGGCCAGGAGCTGAGGGATCCTTTCCTCTGGCGCGACGCTGGGTGCCAGTCGTCTTTGGTGCCCCCCTCGACTACGAGTTGTGGGTTTTACGGAGAGAGTTCCGCGATTTCCCGCCCTCGCTGGTACGTATGAATGAATGATATGCATTTCTTTTTTGTTGTGTTTATTTGAATTGATTATAATGATAATGATAATGATGCATGTTCATGAATGCAGGTACAGTGGAGGCCATATGAGGGGATGACTGACGAGGACCAGCCTTGGGTCGTATCGGGGCGACCTCGCTTCGGGCGTGAGCTGTGGCTACACTGCTTGAGCGAGATTGAGCCGCTACGGCTTCGGCTGGTGATGAGGACCCTGGGCCTGCCCCAGGAGTGGATCGAGGTCGGAGAGCCTCGAGGGATTGGAAAGAAGACCCGCGGTCGCACTAAGACGACCGACTGGCGGGTACGGTTTGAGGAGCAGTACGCTGACTGGCAGCGAGGCGGGACCCGAGTTGTTTCCCACATGACAGACAGCTCCGAGTACCTCCGGCGCTATTGGGAGGTTCACGCCGGCCGACCCCAGATGAGGGTCTTAGGGGTATGTATGAAATGCAATTATTTCTAAATTGAATGCAAATGCTTATGTGACTATCATGTGACTAACATGCAATGGATGCAGGACGCGAGGGACATCGCAGCTATAGATGCCCAGGCCCACCTACACAGCCTGGAGGACCAGCTGGCCGCCACACGGGCCGACCTGGAGACCCTGGTGAGTGTTTAAATTATTCCTATATGCAAGTGAAATTTTTTGTTGAATTAATGATTAGCCACTGACGGTCCTCAATGAATGCAGCGTGCCCAGCAGGGAGCAGTGAGGAGAGATCCGGGGGAGGCCTCCAGCTCGAGGGGGCCTAGTGCAGAGGTGACTGCACTGACGGAGCAGCTGGCCAGAGCGGTTGCACGAGCTGAGGCAGCGGAGCGTGACCTCGCTTCACGAGTAAATTCTGAACTCAAACTTAACAAATAATGATTAGATATAAATTGTGCACTGATAAAATTTGTTTTGCAGGCCGAGGAGCTCCGAGCGACCCTGACTTGTGTGGATGAGGGCTTCCGCATGACGACCTCTCAGGTGTGTGATCTTTCCTTCAGTCATATGTTGTTATTTCATCTTATGAATTATTGAACTGTGGAACTGATGATTTGTTTACCTGTTTATAGGCTGCCCAGCTGAAGGCGATACGTACCGAGTTGTCGATTCGCGATCAGCAGATCGTAGAGCTTCAGCGGAGCCTGAAGCGACGTGGTGAGCAACCTCAGGACGTAGCCGAGCTGCGGGTTACCCTAGAGCTCGAGAGGAGGGAGCGTGCTCGGGAGCGTGAGGAGAGGGCTCGTGAGCGGGAGGAGCACCAGGTGGAGCGTGCCCGGCTCCAGGAGCAGTTGACGACACGGGAGCGTGAGCTGATGGACTTGAGGACCCAGTTGGTCCTTTCCCAGGAGCGGTTGCGGGTGTCGGAGGAGCGGCTGCAGCGAGGCCGAGAGCGAGCACGAGCTGCAGGGTTCAGTCTTGGTGGTTCTTCTTACGTGGCGGGCTCCTCCTTCCGACCGCGGAGCGAGGCAGGAGACCAGGCGCGTGGTCCAGCAGCTTCACGGGGCTCCATGCCCCCTCCACCAGCACCGCCTCGGGATGCCGAGGGTGAGGCAGAGAGTAGGCCAGAGGAGAGTGGAGGCGAGAGCTGAGAGCTTACTTGTACTCCTCCACCTTCACACCTGTACATGATAGACATGATGATATATGTATATGAGATTGAGATTTCTTTTGTTACCTGAGCACTTTGTGTAGCTGTGGGCTTGTGTTTGTGTACTTGTACCTTTCCGCGTTCTTCGTGTTTTGCTTTACTTTTGCCCTGTATCTGCGGCTGCAGTTTTCACTGGAACAAACAGGTTAATTCATCTGTTCGACTTGGCCCCTTGCCCGGTGAGCAAGGGGTGGCAATATTCTGACCTTAATAATGGGTCAAGGGGCCAAGCCTTTAATCAAATAAGGCGAGAAATGAAATAACCAATAACGGGGAGATGCGTCATGCAAGCACACATATGCAAACAATAATTAAAAGATGTCCAAGCAAGAATGCAATTCATGCAATATG